>CM039133.1:5793061-6017020 GCA_022036555.1 Microstegium vimineum
ATAATATTTGAATCCCATTTGGCAACAGTGAGAGCAAAAAAAGATTTCAAGAGATAAAGAACATTGGGCTACTTGAGGAATTCTGATGACCTCTTGAGGGGCTGATCCCAAGGGTATAGATCCAGATACCCTGAACAAACAGCTCATAGGTGACCTGTGTTTTGACCTTCTCGTCATCAACAGCAACTACTACACTGGTATTGATCTTAGTTCTAAACAAAAAATCCATGAAACAACGACCGATGTTTGGCCGATTGCACAATGCCACCAAGGAAGGGCTTGACTTCTCCAAATCATTGATCCCATGGGGGAGCTGGAGAAACCAATACATGCTACTGGGTACAACAGAGAAGTGGCAAGAACAAGGTGGGGCCCGAGGAAGAGAAACGGGGGAAACGGGGGTACGGAGCGTTTGGCCATAAGCACCTATTTCCCCCCAATGACTCCCTCATTATGGCACTAGCAACCAGCAGCGCGTCCACCTGCCACAATTTCTGGTCGATATCTCTGCGGAAGGAGTGCAATACGGTTTGGTTGCATTCGGCATATCCAATATCATCATATTCATACATCTTTGAGAAAAAATGGTTGTTCAATATAGGTAACATTATTCAGTCCCACGCTGAATCCGCTGACTTGTACCTGCTGATCATTTCCATGTTTCAATATATTAGAACAAGTGGCACTTCTTATTTTTATAGATAATGGAATTAACATTCCGGCCTCTGCGGTAATGCACACAGCCTAAAGCCTCTGCATGACCACACACAGCCAAACTTATTACAAAAACTAAGAATAATTAAAAAAACTTTAGTACATGAAGATATATGTACTAAAGATCTACTACATCCAAAAAAGAATTGAGTTTACTATTCAAAACAGTGCTAAAGATATCGATGTCGCTTCATGACGGTCTTTGAATCAACCACCACGCCTTGAACAACGTGCACCAAAACGAACTTGAAAGAAACTCATTGGATGTAGACAACCTCACTACAGCTGACAAATCGGCCCACGCTTAAAATCGTGTGCCCTCACCATTGCCCCTCCACCTCGATGTATCGGTGGCGTTCGAAATAGCCATCATCGATCTTTTGTGCGGGAGGAAGACCCCGAACTGTCTTCGATCCACCGACTTTGTGCGTTCCCGGGTCGCCGAGGTGCATCGCGACGTCAAATATTGTCACCAATGGAAAAGCATCTGCCCCCGGCGAAAGAGAGGTCGTTGCTCACGGTTAGGCTGCGTGAGGAACGGCTGCCATCGTCGTGGCGGCGATGACCGGTAGTGGCCACTGGATATGTGATCCCGTCCTCTCCTCCTCGACCTCCTCCTTGGGCACCCCCGCCTGTCGCTTATGCGCAAGCAGCGTGAGGTGCTGCAACAAGGGCATGGTACGCGGGTAACGGGCGCTGCATCCTCCGTAGACCTGGAGGAGTAGCGCGCCGACATGGACCGGGAGTCGGCGCCGCGCATACAACGGGGCCCCACGCCAACCATCTCCATGGGTGGCGTCCTCTCTGTAGAATGAAGGACGCATGTCGCGGCTCCAGATGGGAAAGCCCGACCCGGAAAGGGCGGGGTGGGCGTTGGCAGCGGACGTCCTGAGCTCGTGGCGGAGGCCAGGTGAGGCAGCGATGTGGGATTGCGCGCCGGCCAGATCGATACTCAAGACGTCGGGTTCGTGATGGGAGGGACCGCGAGTTCGTCGGGGCGCCGCACCGGGCGATGTCCGCGGCCAAGGCTGTGCGGCCGACGACTGGAGGCCATGGATCCCGCCTCTAAGCCGCCGGATCGGTGAGAGGCAGAGCAGGGCCGCCGGCCAAAGAGCGCACCGACGTCGGCGTTTGGGATCGCCGCCCCGCGAGAAACTCGGCGAGGAAGGCCCAGCCGTCGCCCTCACGGTCGTCCGCCGGGTTGTGCCGGCGTTGGGCTCCGGCGACGGCCTTGGAGGCGAGGGGGGGGGCGGCTGCGAGTGGCGGCGCTCGGTGCACTTCTTATATGTAACTAATTTTGAGCAACCTTGCATATACATAAAACTAGCTAAAGCAAAGCTTATATATATAATAGAACTGATGAGCAGATCGAGCTATATAATAAAAGTAACTAAAACTGATGAGCAGCAAGCTAGCAGAAATTTTTGGATGTTAGCTTGTTTATATTTTAAAAACTAATCAAATGCAATGCTCCTTGTATTATGCATATATGTTGCGACTAACTACATACTAATTGATCAGCTAGATTTTTAAGTAATACAGAGACGAGATATATATTACAGGGCCGGGGTTACTGTATAGTATGATGGGTTGTGAACTTGTGATGCAGCTCAACGACAACCACTGTGCAACTAGTGATGGTTCTTTTCTCATGCAGCCATTAAGCCTGCTACCACTGTTAATGGTATATCACTCCTTTTACTCAAGTTGGCACAATTTACTATTAGGTTGTAGCATCTGGTTTTAAAGATAAAACCACGTACATACACAAAATGTGTGAGTTCATGAAGTCAAATTTCACATACCGCCGTAAATAAAGGTAATATCAAAAGACAATACTCATATACATAACGTATTAGATCAAGATACAACCTTAGACAACAAACAGTAGAAAGACAACTCCAATCGTCACGTGTAGACTCTAACTTCACAGGGACGACTGACAGGTTGATCACAAGTCTATGTTCTTCATACTCTTGCAATCTTGTATCCATCCAGGATTTTTATCCAAGTCTTGAAAATTAAAGCAAGTGTGAGGACATATCATACTCAGCAATATAAGATGGAGTTCATGAGACTCAATAAGTAGACGCTAGTTTAACTAAATTAGGTTTTAGTGAGTCACCTTTTTAGCAATTGAGTAGCAACAAGTTTAACCAGCCCCCAATAAATCACATGAAATTGATAACATGAGTAATGAATAGCTTTTAAAAACATCGTCGATCATTTATCATCATTCTGTATGTGAATGGAAGAGGAGGGAGAGAGAAAGGAAGGTACTGATGCACTCCTACCATCTTGCGAAACTCCTAGATTGATTCAAGGGGGCGGCGAGGCAGTGGATGGGGATGTCAAGAGCGGCGGCGGCGGCGGCTAGGTTTACAGTGGCACAGACGAAGCTCTAGAGGGCATGACAAAGGCGCTGCGGCACGAAAACGAGATGGGGAGGGGTCCGGTTCCGTTTTAGAGAGAACGAGGAGCGGGGAGGTGCTCCCACTACGTGAGGTGTGGGGTGCAAAGGCGATGGTTGTCGGCATGCATGGTTGGAGTGGGAGGTTGGGGAGGATCTAACGGAAGGGGACGACTTGTCAGTGCGGGAGAGGAGGGGAGCGGCGTTTGCGTCTTCTTCTGCTGTGGCTGGGCCTTCCTAGATAGGCCGTACGAACAAGAAAGATGAGAGGGCGAAAAGGAAAGGCTGGGTGGGCCTTTCGTAGAGAGATACGAAGAGCAAGCCTGAGAGGGGGAAGGGCTGGGCTGGCTTGTGGGTGAGATATATAGAGAGAGAGAGAGTTGGGCCATCGGGCCAGAAGAGGATGGAGGAGTGTTTTCATCTTTTTATTTTGATCGTTTTTTTTCTTTTCAAAGCCATTTTCAAAACACAATTTGAAGTAATTTTAGTTTTGAGCAAAAGACACTCAACCAAAAATAAACAAATGCAAAGGCGCGGCATGAATGTTTAAGTACGTTGCTATCGTAAGTTTAATTTTAATATAATGAAAACTATATTATGTTTCCATTAGCACAAATTTCACAATTAAAATATTTTAACTCTTTAAAAAGAAGGAATTTTTTGGGGGTGCTACAAAAGTCTAGGTTGTGTCTGTGTATTTTTCGATTTTAAAAACGCGATTTCTTCTGCACATCCATCACTACCCCAGTGATGCGGATCGTTACTGCCGGTTTGGCATAACCGGCAGTGATGTGACCCCTCATCACTGCCGAAGTGCTGTTTTAGTCCTGGATCCAAATCTATCCTAGTCTGAATATAGCGAGAAATCGAAAGTATGTTCCCTACTGATGCTATTTCCAACAAGAAAGCCGTTCGCCGACGGTACGCGTAAGGGAGAACAAGAATATCTGTATCCGGCCGTGATAGCTGGTTTGTATGCTAAAAAAACATTTGTGCACCGGCGGCCGAGCAATTAGTTCACCATCTATTGGTTGTTCGCAAAAAAAAAAAAAAAAAAGTTCACCATCTATTGGCGTGAACCTGCTGTCTGCATATATGGACAGTAGTACTATATATATTATAGCTTCTTTGAATAAGCAAGGGTGGGTACGTATATGATGCCACTTTTTAGCTGCCCGGAGGTCAATTAATTATTTTTATATATACAGATACATGGAGTATACAATGTCTAGTACCGAGCATATGCTTCAACATAATATAAGTTAACCTATCAGCAACGGCGGTAGAGAGAACAGTACCTTTGAGGGTCCAGTACGTAGGTGTGGGAATCTTCCTTCAGATGATGAAGATGCGTGTCACATGATAGATGATATGATAACCTTAAGACACACATCATATACGACACTGATGGCGACGACGACCTCGAAGTCATCGCACGCATTGTACTAGCTGTCTGCCAGTGGTGTGATATGGGTGCAAGTATATTTCTATTTGGTACACTACTTGTTCACCCACAATAATGGCATAGCCTAGTTGTTGATAGTATATTATGCATGTTTTTTCCCTATACCGCGAAGGTTTAGTTAGGGTTATATAAAAAATAGGTTCTTTTTAGTGAATTCTATGTATAACTTTTTTATCAGCAATTAATTGTTTGAAAGTCATGCAGGAGATATAGAAAAGGTTTAATTAAAGAACAAAATCTATATGTGGTTGCTGAAAAGGGAGTTATTTTAATAAAAGATAATCTAGTAAGAAAGAATATTAGTAAATTTGAATGACAGTAAAGTTTGTTATTTTTTTAATAAACTTGAAAGCATTCAACATCTCTTGCTTAATTGGCATTATGCTCGTTTCCTCTTGCATGTGGTTCATTGGTTGTTTGTTATTGCCCATCCAACAACCACATCTCTCACTTATTTTAGGATGGTCAAAATTGTATCATCGCAAACACAATTTTCTTGCTTTCACAGGAGCATCGTCCCTATATTGGCCAATCTGGCTCACAAGAAATGGTTTTGTTTTGTTGAGGTACTGTTTCGGGGGACGGATTGGCTCCAATTCTAAAGTCAGCTACATCTGCTTGGTTGTTCAATTAATTTATTTTTATTATATTTTAAGAAGAGGGAGAAAAGCTAGTTGTCACTACTACAGGATTCTTACTGCAGTGGCCAAAACCGCTTTACCGCAGCGGGCAGCAGCGTCCGCTTGCACTGCCACGCTGCGGTAAAGAAACGGTTTGCCGCAGCGGGCAAAAGGGCCCGCTGCAGTAAATCGATTTACCGCAGCAGGCAACATAAGGTACCCGCTGCGGTTAACAACCATTAACCGCAGCGGACGCGTTGTGGTGCCCGCTGCGCTAAATGGATATACCGCAGCGGCAACCTTCCAGCGTCCGCTACGGTTAAGTTTGGTTAACCGCAGCGGGCGCTTAAGTTGCCCGCTTCGGTAAATAGTTTTTAAATTAAAAAATAAAAACAAAATTCAAATAATTCCCAGAATTTGAATTCAAAATATTTCCAAATTTCAGATTTCATACATATGCAACAAACATTTATATATAAACCATCCAAGCATTGCACAAGAGGATGAGCAACAGGCTCGAGGATTTGTGGTTGAAGGGGCATTCTAGAGTGTTGGTCATGGTATTGTCTCCGATGGTGATGATGATGATTCAGCCACACAAGACGTCACAAATTAGATCTATCCCACAGCTATAGCATCATCTTGAGTATTGTTGTCAACCGCATTCTCTTATTGTCGTATTTCAGCTGGCCTAGTAATTTATTATTATCGGTGTACACACTCGTTCCTTGATTCGTTGCTGTAATATGCAGATTCACTAAGAAAAGTTTGGTAATGAAAGTCTGTGGATCACAGTTGCTTTACTGATTTATGCTGTAACTGTGGTCGGTGGCAGGATCGTATTGGCTAAACTTAGCGCGTTTAGTTTGCAATCATATAAGCTAGCCAGTGCTGTCCGTCCATCAGTCATCAGCACAACTCGATCTGTTTGTTAACTCTCCATGCCATTCTCGGGGATCGACTCATCCCTCAGCGTTTAGTTGGACAAGCAGCAGTTTGTTTAAGGTTTGAACAGAACTACAGAATAATCCAATAATTAGCTAGCTAGTCGAGGCAACGATGCCAGCAAATGGTGGCGTCGCCGGCTTCCTGTACATGTGTAACGACGAGAGCGCTGGCAGCTTGCACTCCTTGGACTGCGATGGATATGGGTCGTGAGCTTTCGTAGTCTCCCCGCAGCCCCGCGTCAGCGGCGTCGAGGACGCCGCCGCCGGCCTGGCAGTACAGGGTCGTCCCTACCCACTACACTTGAGCAGCGAGAAAGACGGATCCTGGTGGCCCCAAGGGTGGCCGGTCGGAGACGATCTCAAGCAGGACGCCGCCACCGAAGCTGTACATGTCTGACTCGGTGCTCCGGTGTGGTGCGTGTTGACGAACTCCGGGTCGATGTACACCATGATATGGTGCCCATGACGAGGTCCGTTGTCTGTGGGCTGGCGACGTGGTCGCCAAGGCGGGCGAGACCGGAGTCAAGCATGATATTGCTCGGCTTGATGTCACCGTACACAATGCGTTGGTCCCAGTCCCGGTGAAGGTAGTGCAGCGCTGAGCAATTCCCAAAATGATCTAGCTTGTACTTATAGTATTTGATTATTTACTGATGACACAGTTAATTAATTTGTAGTTTTAATCCGACCAAATGCATCAGGCGGTTCGGAAGCCATTTCTCCTGGCGTTTTTCCGAACCAGCTGTGTGATTTCTAGTGGTGGTTGCTTGTGAACCGTAGAAATATTTTTCTAGAAATCGGTTTTTAAAAATAGAAAAAAAAGAATTAAATTCTGGGAGGGCGGTTTTCAAAAATAGAAAAAAAAAGAATTAAATTCTGGGAGGGGCTGAGAAGCGAGTTTTTTAAAAAAACGACCTAGATTCAAACTTGAGACCTAATCCTCGCGCAGTACCTCCTCTACCACTCCACCAATGACACATTTGTGTCAAGATTCGGTAATACTTCCTCATATTCTATAGTAAACCGAGTGTAAAATGATTGTTTGAGCCACTAAACGAATTCAAATAAAAATGTTGTGAACTATAAAGTTTCATAACTTTTCGAAACCCCCAACTTTTATGTAGCAAGTTTTTTCATCCGAGTTCGTTTACAAAAATTTGAATTTCAAATTTGACACATTCAAACGTATTTTTCGTTGACAAGATGATTTCAAATGAAAAAGTTGTGAACCATAAAGTTTTATAACTTTTCGAGATCTACAACTTTCATGTAGAAAGTTTTTCCATCCGAGATCGTTTACAAAAATAAAAAATAGCAGTGTCCAAGCATTTTTAGTGGCGGTTTTGTTAAGGAACCGCCACTAAAAATCAATTGTCAGTGACGGTTCATAACGATTTTTTTTCTATTTTTTTCTACTGGCGGCTGATAACCTAAATCGCATGTGCCATTTTTCTGGAGCACAAACAAAAATCGTTTTTGTACTAGTGCGCAGCGGTCACCAGTAGTGTTGGAAAAGTTGAAGCTGGATGAAACTGACGATGAAGGAACGTGCACACATAGCACCAAGAAGCAGTAGCTGAGGCTGAGGACAGCAAGAGAATACAAGGGGGCTGATGCATGTGCACGCGCATGACATCGTTGGATCGAGATTGGCAAGAAAAGAATGCCTCTCAGATGGTTTGGATTGGATGGCTATACAAAATAATCCCCTCGATCGCTTGGGTGGGTGACCGTGACTTTGACTCAAGAGATGAGCAGTCCAAGTCGTCGTAGAGCAGCTTTTAACACGTCAATGTTTATTGGTGACCTGTGACAACTATTTGCATGTCTATTGTTTTCTCCACCGGAATTTTTAAAATTTTCGGTGGTCACCAATAAACATAAATTTAATATGTGATATATCAGAAATTTATTGATGATAGAAATAAAATCTCAGAAAAAATTTAGATAAAAACTGAATCATTTTGTTAAGGAAAGCACATAGATCATTTCTAAACCATTTATCATAAAAAAAACTAAGTAAAACATTTTATCAATTGCCTATTCAATGAGGAGGGCAGTGACACACCCGGGGCGTGCGAGTGTATTGCGGCGGCGGCAAAGAAGAGAAGAGGACAAAAAAAAAGTAAAATGGATTAAGGTTAGAGAATTGGGTGGGCTTTGGCATCTATTTGGATCAACAAATTTTAAAATTATAAAAATTTCGGACGATAGAGGAATAATTTCGGACGCAATTGGTAATGTGATATCTCGGAAATTCTGAGTCTTTCGGACCCAGCTGCACTGCAGCTTCCTGGAAATAAGCACATGCATGATAGATGATGCGGACCCCAAACAAGAGTGTTTTTATTATCTTGCGTGAGACAAATAAGCCAGTTTTTTCAACTCCATCGACTCTCACGGCGGCTCTATGCGAGAGGAAGAGAGGGAGAGAAAAAAAAACGGCACCCGTCAATAGTGAATACGTTAGAGAAGTTAGAGCCGTTTGGTGCCCTACCAAACCGGGCCTAACTGATACAGGAGCCATTTGGAGCCCTATCAAATTGGGTCTAACTAATACAACAACATGTTCTATCAAGCTGGCCACCGTGGTGACTACTGACTAGTAGACGACGAACCTGCATTATTGATCCTTCCTTCAATTGTGTCATGGATATGAATTATTGAGAGCGAAGCCTCAGCGAGAACTTAAGCAGTGAGTGGCTGAGCTGCCACCAACAAGTCTGTCAAGCATGGTGACCGGATGGTACAGGTCTCAACAAGTCTCTCAAGCTGCACCACTCACGTTGGGGCCAGTGGATCAGGAAAGGCCCAACACTCATTTGTTACTAACTCTCGAGGCCAACCTGCTGCGCATGGCCAGAGAGTCGCGCGGACCCACCCGCCAACCCCTCGGTTTCCGTACAGTTGAGAGAATCTTGAATAGATGAAAAGGTTACATACAAAAATAGGAAAATACATAGAGTTTTTAGGATAAGATTGAGAGTTTCTTGAGGTAGAGTGGACGACGTTTTTATTTTTTTAAATAATAATAATGGATTCATTAATCTGACCTCTATATATACAGCTATGAGCACGTATACTCACGCCTCAACAAACAAGAGAACACACAATGAAAAAAAGAAAAAACTATGGCCTAGGTACATTGTCAGATCCAATCCAACACCTTTGGATTGGATGGCTTGGTTGGGGTGGACCGTAACTTTGACTCAAGAGATGAGCACTCCAAGTCGTCGTAGACCATCTTTTAACACGTCAATTTAGACCAGCTTTTAACACGTCAATTGTGGCTACTGACTAGTAGACGACGAACCTGCATTATTGATCCTTCCTTCAATTGTGTCATGGATATGAATTATTGAGAGCGAAGCCTCAGCGAGAACTTAAGCAGTGGAGTGGCTGAGCTGCGACCAACAAGTCTGTCAAGCATGGTGACCGGATGGTACATGTCTCAACAAGTCTCTCAAGCTGCACCACTCACGTTGGGGCCAGTGGATCAGGAAAGGCCCAACACTCATTTGTTACTAACTCTCGAGGCCAACCTGCTGCGCAAGGCCAGAGAGTCGCGCGGCCCACCCGCCAACCCCTCGGTTTGCGTACAGTTTAGAGAATCTTGAATAGATGAAAAGGTTACATACAAAAATAGGAAAATACATAGAGTTTTTTCAAGAATAAGATTGAGAGTTTCTTGAGATAGAGTGGACGACGGTTTATTTTTTTAAATAATAATAATGGATTCGTTAATCTGACCTCTATATATACAGCTATGAGCACGTACACTCACGCCTCAACAAACAAGAGAACACACAATGAAAAAAAGAAAAAACTATGGCCTAGGTACATTGTCAGATCCAATCCAACACCTTTCGATTGGATGGCTTGGTTGGGGTGACCATGACTTTGACGCAAGAGATGAGCACTCCAAGTCGTCGTAGACCAGCTTTTAACACGTCAATTGTGACTACTGACTAGTAGATGACGAACCTGCATTATTGATCCTTCCTCAATTGTGTCATGGATATAAATTATTGAGAGCGAAGCCTCAGCGAGAACTTAAGCATTGGAGTGGCTGAGCTGCGACAAACAAGTCTGTCAAGCATGGTGACCGGATGGTACAGGTCTCAACAAGTCTCTCAAGCTGCACCACTCACGATGGGGCCAGTGGATCAGGAAAGGCCCAACACTTATTTGTTACTAACTCTGGAGGCCAACCTGCTGCGCATGGCTAGAGAGTCGCGCGGCCCACCCGCCAACCCCTCGGTTTCCGTACAGTTGAGAGAATCTTGAATAGATGAAAAGGTTACAAACAAAAATAGGAAAAGACATAGAGTTTTTTAGGAATAAGATTGAGAGTTTCTTGAGGTAGAGTGGACGACGGTTTATTTTTTTAAATAATAATAATGGATTCATTAATCTGACCTCTATATATACAGCTATGAGCACGTACACTCATGCCTCAACAAACAAGAGAACACACAATGAAAAAAAGAAAAAACTATGGCCTAGGTACATTCTCAGATCCAATCCAACACCTTTGGAGTGGATGGCTTGGTTGGTGTGACCGTGACTTTGACTCAAGAGATGAGCACTCCAAGTCATCGTAGACCAGCTTTTAACACGTCAATTGTGACTACTGACTAGTAGACGACGAACCTGCATTATTGATCCTTCCTTCAATTGTGTCATGGATATGAATTATTGAGAGCGAAGCCTCAGCGAGAACTTAAGCAGTGGAGTGGCTGAGCTGCGACCAACAAGTCTGTCAAGCATGGTGACCGGATGGTACAGGTCTCAACAAGTCTCTCAAGCTGCACCACTCACATTGGGGCCAGTGGATCAGGAAAGGCCCAACACTCATTTGTTACTAATTCTCGAGGCCAACCTGCTGCGCATGGCCAGAGAGTCGCGCGGCCCACCCGCCAACCCCTCGGTTTCCGTATAGTTGAGAGAATCTTGAATAGATGAAAAGGTTACATACAAAAATAGGAAAATACATAGAGTTTTTCAGGAATAAGATTGAGAGTTTCTTGAGGTAGAGTGGACGACGGTTTAGTTTTTTAAATAATAATAATGGATTCATTAATCCGACCTCTATATATAGAGCTATGAGCACGTACACTCACGCCTCAACAAACAAGAGAACACACAATGAAAAAAAGAAAAAACTATGGCCTAGGTACATTGTCAGATCCAAGTCCGACACCTTTGGATTGGATGGCTTGGTTGGGGTGACCGTGACTTTGACTCAAGAGATGAGCACTCCAAGTCGTCGTAGACCAGCTTTTAACACGTCAATTGTGGCTAGTGACTAGTAGACGACGAACCTGCATTATTGATCCTTCCTTCAATTGTGTCATGGATATGAATTATTGAGAGCGAAGCCTCAGCGAGAACTTAAGCAGTGGAGTCGAATTGAAGTTGGTAATACGCTTTACAGCAACTGGAATCGATCAGGGTCGGTCGTTGGTATGAATTCCAGTGTGTTCTTACGACCTGATCTAGATCCATGCATGTAGAATGTGACAGATTGATCGAAGTGCAGCCAAATATCTTGTCCATTTAATTTGGAGAGGTTCGGAGCAAGTGCGGGATTAGTGCATGACCACAGCAACAAATGAACTTGGCACATCCTGCATGGGATCTAGCTAGTAGGCAACACATGAATAGATTACTGTGTAATAACTGTGGTGATTTCTTTTTGCTCGGTTTCTTTTTCCTTTCCTGTTGAAAATCATCTTCTCATTTTATTTATTTTTTGCTTTACATTCAGTTTGTAGCAGGTGTTAATGTGCCAATTGGTCAGCTGCAAAACCTGTGGATGTGATTGATGAATATACCAATCAAACGTACAAGACTGTGTATCTACTGGATGTTATAGAAGCGAGATCGAAAAGCTTTGGTGACAATAAAAAATAAAAACAACGACAAACAGCACATGTGCGTCCTTCAATTTTGCGCAACACATATTGCTAATTTACTTGCCCGTCCATAATACAATACAACAAATATGAGATAGCAAAAACTAACAAGCCAGCAGCTCAGCATGAGCTAAGCGAACATTATTATTAAAGGTCTGGGGTAGCAGTAGTAAACTGAAACCATACTACATATATAGATTTTTTTTTAGATAAAACTACATATATAGATAATGGATTCAGACCTCAGAGAGGTAGCTAGTGTTGCCGAACAGGTCGTAGCTAGCTAGAGAAACCAACAGCGTCACAAGACAATACGAGATGGCCCTCCCTAGTCGAAGCTCCTGCTGCCCCAAAGAAGCCCATAACACCGTGCAAGCAATTCCTCCAACGATGCCATTACAGCAGAAATCAATCCTTCATCGCATCAGAAACTCCCTCCTGACGTGGAACCTGCGAGAGAATTGAACAACATAACATGCATTAAGGTAGGAAAACTCTGCAATCTGCATTTTGTAGCAACGTGCTGACAATGCTGTTCTGGAAGATGAAGCCCTGACATAGGACGAAGCCCAGGAAGTAACACAGACTATATATCTATGTGTGTCATACTCGTAGGTGACAGTACGTACATACAGGTTATAGATCGAATATAAACATAGCTAAATGTGCCAAGAAAACAGAGCTCATCCAGATGAAACCACAGAAACAGAGTTGGACGTGCTAAGATACAAGAAATTACTAGGACAGCTGAAACAAATACGAGAAGCAGCAGTAGTGAAGAGGATGCTAGCTGTGCGAGAGATTTAATTCGTACCCACATATATACCTGCATCATCATCATCATCATCATCATCATCATCATCATCATCATCATCATCATCATCATCATCATTCGCTGACTGCACGGAGGCATCATCATCCGATCGTCGTCTGTCATTGGATTTTTTTTTTGTCAAAACAACAAACAGGTACAATTAACAACGAATACACGCATGTGACTACTAGGTATGTACCTCTTCATATTTTCTTTATTATAGTAACCAATTTGTAGTGTGGGGCCGTTGGGATGGACTTCAAGTGCGTGCCTCAGAGCAGCCTCCTCTCTCTCCACGTCATCCTCAAAGGCGCCGTAACACCAGAACCCAACTTTGACTTTGCGAAGCGACGGGAGGTACTCCAACCCGAGATCCTCACAGCCGACGACGTTGTTCTGCATTAATGCCTTGACATTTACACCAAACTCAAGCTCCTCGAGCTTTGGCATAACAGCAACGGCTGGTGCTACAACTCTGCAGTCGTCTTTCTTTCTACTCGTACCAGCAGCCATGCCTCTTACCATATGGCAGATAGTAAACGATGCACTCGAATCCTCATTGGCTACAAACTGGACCGTTGAATGTGGCAACGCCAAGGATCTCAGCTTCTGGAAGCATCCATCTGATTCAGTATTACTAGTTACTGTACCCTCTATACCCACTATATGAAGTTGGAGGTAACAAAGCTCTGGCAACCTGACGAGTGCCTTGATACCCTGCTCATCCACATCTTCCACATGTATATCCAAGTGGGTGAGGCTAGGAGGTTGTGTAGATTTAATCCATGAAGGCACCTTGGGAAACCGGATATAACCAAGAAACAGACATCGGAGATCTCGAGAGAGCACTGCTGCATCCCATGCATTCATATAAACACTATTCATTTGTTCACCCAGTGTTAGATGTTGCAACTTCTGGAGACTGCCTAGAGAGTGCATGAAATCTGTCTGCGTGCCCTCATCCATCTTTATTGTACAACTACCTTGAATCTTAAGCACCCTGAGTTCACATAGGTTGCCTAGATCCTTCACAAACTGCCTCAGGGACTCATCATTATCATGAGGCCATCTTATCTGTAGCTCCTCTAGTGAGGTAAGCCTCCCTATTACCCCATCTGGTGCCCGAAGCTGTTGAGCACATAGGCATACCAGCCGTGTGAGCATGCCAATGCTACACGGCAATTTTGGGTATCCAATATTCTCCATGTATAATGTTTCTAGAAACTTTAGGGCGCCTATTCCTTCTGGGAGATCTTTCAACAATGAATATCGTATCCCAAGGTACCTCAAATGAACTAGTTTTCCGATATGCTCAAGACTGTGGCATCCTTCTCTAAATCTGCAACCCTCCAAAGCTAGCACACGGATGAGTTTTAATCTTGAATGCAAGGCCCACTTAACAATAGCACACCGCCACACAATAAATGATCTTACTTGTGGCAGCTTCACATGAGTATCCTGACTGAGATCCAGTTCTCTGTTTTGGGGGGCTAATCGACGTGTGTGGCATTCTAATAATGTACCATCAGCACCGACAAAGTTTTCCTCACGTGAAATGGAGATTATGAGATCAAGCACCATATCATGAACACGGCAACCATCGATGATGCCATAGACTTTCGAATCCACCGCCTGATCAGCCTTCTTTTATGAGATCATGGAAGTATTCCTCTCCTACCTCAAATGCCCAAGTCCTGGTTTCTTCTTGACAAAGCCTTCGATGCCATAGACTTTCGAATCCACCGCCTGGATCAGGCTTCTGTTTATGAGCTCATGGAAGTATTCCTCTCCTACCTCAAATGACCCACGTCCTGGTTTCTTCTTGACAAAGCCTTCGGCTATCCACTTCCATATCAAAGAATCCTTACGAATAAGAGAGTCTTCTGGAAATGCACTTAGGTACAGCAAACAAGTCTTCAAATGAGAGGGAAGGTCATAGTAACTAAGAGACAATATCCACTCAGTATCATCTACTTGCCTGTTGTCTCTGCCACCATAGAAACCTGGAGAGTTACACACCTCAAACCAATCTTGGCTTGATTTGCCCACCAACAAGCTAGCCATTGTGATGATAGCTAATGGCACACCGCCACATTTGTCTAGAATTTTTCCAGATGCCTCTTCAGGATAATTAGCAGGACATTTGTCTTCACCACCAAATAGCCTCATATAAAATAGCTTCTTTGAGTTATCATGTGTAAGAGGATCAAGCTTGTAATATACTTCATCGCTGCAGGCTACATCTCGATTACGAGTAGTTTTGATTATCTTGCTTCCGCTATTGTTGTGATGTAATGCTGATGCTATTAATCCCCAAGATTGTATATCCCATACATCATCAATAACAATGAAGTACCTACCAATGCAAGAAAGTGCAAATTAATTAACAGGCCGAGAATCCATCGTCTATAATGCACAAGAGGACTGACACTATGTACTATTGAGTACTCCCTCTGTTCCAAAAAAAAGTCGTTCTCGCTTCCTAAAAAGTCAACAATTTGACCAAATATATTTAACAAAATATATTTAACAAAATATTAATATTTAATGTACATAATTAATATCATTAGGTAGATCTTTGAATATACTTTCATAATAAACTTATTTGGAGATATAAATGTTAAGCACATTTTCTATTAATTTAGTCAAAGTTAAGAAAGTTTGACCGGCACGATTCCCATAGCGACTCTTTTTTTTTGGGACGGAGGGAGTATGCTGACTAACTTAAATTTACACTTTATAACTTACATACTATTAGTGGAAGTTTCAAGGTTCACCGACTCTATATTCAAAGATTTACAATCACCCTGTTGGAACTTCCACAAATTTGTATTATCAAATTAAATGGGCTTCGTTGTGATACTCTCAAATGACTGTGAGCTACCAAACGGTTAAAATCATTGTCTCCTAACAAATAATATGTGAAATATATATTTATTTAATTTCTAAATTTTGTAAACTAGGATAAATAAGAAAAAATTTAGATATGAAGATCTTCTTTTGATCTAAATGATGTATATACTTGATCTAAAAGAATGCAACTGTGGGAATCGTGCCGGTCAAAATTGCTCATGTTTGATCATCTTTATATTAAAATACTATTAACATTTATGCCTCTAAATATTTTTATTATGAAAATATATTCTATGACTAATCAAATGATACTAGTTTCATATTACGAATCTTAGTACTTTTTTATATAAATTTAGTCAAAGTTCAAACGGTTTGATTAAGCATGTAACGTGATCAGTAACATGACTTAGTATTTGAAAAAAAAAATGACCACTTTAGGATAAAAAATAAATGCAACATGACCGGCGCAACGTCACGGAGAGAAGGGGCTGCGGGCTGCGGTCATGCACATCAGGCCACTTTAGGAAGGGAAGCACATCCACTGGTCTATTGTCTCCCGTCATTTAAAGAAGTTATATACATAATCAGGTGACTAGTGATTAATGCATACCTCTTGTTTTCAAGGAATTTTCGGAGTTGTCCGATGAGCAGTTGTAGGTCCTTTAAATCACGAATGGCCTTGTACTCTTTTTTGTCTAGAAGAAAGAAGATGCTGGTGAAGACTTGCACCAGGTCGGGATTGCGGCCAACCGAAACAAATGCTCCACAATCATATTCCAGGCTCAGCTCGTCGTAAACCGCCTTGGCAAGAGTGGTCTTGCCCAGACCACCAGCTCCGACCACACAAACTATCTTCGTCTTGCTGCTGCTGCCAGCATCTCCATGGCCGTGGGTCGATGATGACTGAAGCATGGCTATGACCTCCGCCCTCGTCCTCTCGATGCCGATGATCTGCGCTGCCTCTCTGTGCATGTGCTCAAGGCGAGGATCACGTGTGGTGGCCGGCGCAGGCACTGCAACGGGTATGGAGTACCTGTCGCGGCGGTCCGACACCTCCTGGAGTCGCTTCTTCATGTCCTCGATCGCACCGGCGATAGTGTGGCCCGCCTTGCTCGTTTTGAACAGCTTGGCCATCTTCTGCTGGAGAAGTTTGAGCAAACCATCCTTGCTCTTAGTCTCAGCAGGGACTGCCCCCTCCACGACATGGACTAGGAAGGTGTCGAGGATGTCCTCCATGTCGTAGGACGCCTCTCTGATACTGCGAGCCCAAAGCCGCACTTGTGGATGCAGCTGCTTTGGCGACACTTCTCTCACCGTGAGGAGAGCCATCTGTGCACATTCGAGCTCATTTTTCAGAGACTCGATTTCCTTCGTCAGGCCCTTCTGCAGCTTATACTCCGCCTGGAGCAGCTCGCCGAGCTTGCTGATGATGCTGCCGACTGCCCCGGACACAAGATCCATGCCGACGACGCCAGAATGGAAGATTACTGGTACGGTGACACCGTATCAAGAGATAGTCTGCACTTGCTGAAGCTAGGGAGAGTTGCACTTGCTAGCTAGGAGAGGGAGAAAGCAGATCTAGGAGAGCAAAGCTGTCTTCAATTATATTTAAAGAGGTCCAAAGCAATTATTGGTGTTGCGTGTCGAGCCAGCTAGCTATTTGGCCTCTGCGGCATGCCAAGATGCCTGGTCCCTTTCTCCAACACAATGCATGCATGTTCCGTCAGTTGGGCCAGTCTAAATTAAAATGAAACTAAGATGAAACACCCTCTCTTAGACAATTAATTCTATGACTTATAGAGAGTTTTTAACCGTGCCAAGAGAGTGTTATCCCTATGACACTCATTTCATCTCTCTTCATTAAAACAATGTCGATCATGTCACAAAAAATACATATGTAACAGACTATTAAATACAAAGAAAACACCAATGAAATTCCCATGGAGACTGGACAAGTTAAGTTCAGCTGTGTGTGTAACTCCGGCCTATCATGCTACAGTGGTAAACTTTGGTCCATAGATCGGAGGGAACCACGAATTGAAGAGGCGTGTTTAAAGAAGTGTCCACTAGCTACTGCCTGCTGGATCGATCGGAGGGTCCATATATATGCGTTAATTTACAGCGGTGTGGTACTCTAAATAAATGTTGTAGAGTTATAGATCAGAGCTTGCTATTCTACTTGATTTCATTTTAGCAAGGTGTGACCCGTACGTGAAAAACTAATAGTTATTTGATCATTAATTATTTGAACTGCCTTGTGGCGATCGACAAGCATGTAAGGTGCAAGACGTGGGGGACGAGACGTACGTGCGGTCCTCCTCCTATATATAGGAGTACGTACTACGTTTCGTGGAGGTAGCGCGCTAGCTACTAGCCAAATGATCGATCCTGATCTGCATGCCGCGCGCCTTGAATTACATATGGTACTGACAAACCACCCCGTGAACACCTCTATATATCGTACACTCTCCATGTGCTCATCAAAGATACGGATTATCCGCAGTTAATGAAGACGTTGGGCCTTGAATGAGACCAGTAATTAATTTGCACAACAACAACAACAGGAAGAAATCAAAATAGCAAGTTTCAGAATTCATTAAATATTTCATTAACTATATGTCACACCCAGTTTTAAAGACAAAACGAGATGCAATAACCTTATGTGTGCCCAGAGATCAGTCACACACATAAGCCGACAAATTATCAAAAATGTACCATCACAAGTGTTTATTACATAGCGAATAAGTATCTATTAATGACTATTACATAACAGCGGAAATATAAGATAGCTCTCGCGAAGCTCCATAGCACAGGGACATCAACTGGTTGACCCCAAACCTAGTAATCCTCTGGATACTCCTCATAACTCTGATAATCTGGTACCCATCCGGGATTTTTATCCAAATATGAAAAATAAACAAGCGTAAGTACTTTCGTACTCAATAAGTAAATATGAGGTTCATGAGGCTCAAAAAATATGACACTGGTTATACTGCATTAGCTTTTATGTTGTCACAATTTTAGCATATAGGTAGCATCAATAGAATCAACTACTTTGAAATCTGTCTGCGTGCCCTCATCCATCTCTATTCTACAACTACTTTGAATCTTAAGCACCCTGAGTTCACATAGGTTGCCTAGATCATTCACAAACTGCCTCAGGGACTCATCATTCTCATGATGCCATCCTATTTGTAGCTCCTCCAGTGAGGTCAGCCTCCCTATTCTCCTGAGCATGTAGGCATACCAACCGTGTGAGCACGCCAATGCTACGCGGCAATTCTGGGTATCCAATATTCTCCAAGTATAATGTTTCTACAAACTTCAGGGAGCCTATTCCTTCTAGGAGATCTTCGAACAATGAATCTCGTATCCCAAGGTACCTCAAATGAAGTAGTTTTCCGATATGCTCAAGGCTGTGGCATCCTTCTCCAAATGTGCAACCCTCCAAAGCTAGCACACGGATGAGATTTAATCTTGGATGCATGGCCCACTTAACAATAGCACACTGCCAGACAATAAATGACCTCACTTGTGGCAGGTTCAAATCAGTTTCTCGACTGAGATCCAGTTCTCTGTTTTGGGGGGCTAATCGACGTGTGTGGCATTCTAATAATGTACCATCAGAACCGACAAAGTTTGCCTCACGTGAAATGGAAACTATGAGATCAAGCACCATATCATGAACACGGCAAGCATCGATGATGCCATAGATACCAAAATCCAAACCCTGTATCATGCTTTTGTTTATGAGCTCATGGAAGTATTCCTCTACTACCTCAAATGTCCCAAGTCCTGGTTTCTTCTCAACAAAGCCTTCGGCTATCCACTTTCATATCAAAGAATCCTTATGAATAAGAGAGTCTTCTGGAAATAGACTTAGATACAACAAACAAGTCTTAAGATGACAAGGAAGGTCATAGTAACTAAGAGACAATATATGCATAGTGTTTTCCATATGCTGGTCATCCTTATCTTGATAGAAACCAGGAGAGCTGCACACTTCAATCCATTCTTGTGCTGATTTACCCAACAACAAACTTGCTATTGTGATGATAGCCAGTGGAACTCCACCACACTTCTTTAGAATCTGATCAGATAACTCATCCCGGTGACTATTTAGACATTTGTCCTCACCTCCAAATAACCTTGTATAAAATAACCTTTTTGAGTTAACATACGACAGTGGTTGTAACTTGTAAACCTCACTGGCTTCTTTAGCAACTTCAAGTTTACGAGTAGTTACGATTACTCTACATCCGCAATTGTCCCCATCAAAAGCTAATTTTATTGTTTCCCATGAACGAGGCTCCCATATGTCATCAATAACAACAAAATACCTATATATGGACACAAAAGTGGAAGAGCATTTAGAAACTAAAGTTGTTCGGTTCCCATGAAGCAATAAATCGGCACCAAGAATTAATAATAATCAAAGACATACACAAACACTACATATATATGTGTGTACCTCTTGTTTCGAAGGAATTCTCGGATTTCATTGAGAAGCTGCCTTTCATCTAACATTCCCATGTTAGAATTTTTTTCTGTTGCATCCTTGTCAAGATCTTTGAGAATGTCCCTGAGCACTTTCTTAAGATCAGGATTTTGGCCAACCGGAACAAAAGCGCCACAATCAAACTGAGGCTTAATGATGTCATACACTGCTTTTGCAAGAGTAGTTTTGCCCAGTCCTCCAGCTCCAACCACAGAAATTATCTCCATCTTCTCATTCGACGAACCATCATTGCCTTCTCGGGACAACGACAACATGGATATGAGCTCGCCCCTTGACTTGTCGACGCCAACGAGTAGTGACACTTCTCTAAACAAGGCCCCAAGACGAGGATCAACGGCTGATGTTGTGGCAGGCTTGGCCACAATATCTTCGGCTCTGTACTTGCGGTGCCTTTCAGTCACCTCCTCGGCTTGCTCATTGATGGTTTTGATTATACCAGCGATCTTGTGAAGGGCCTTGCTCTTGCTGAACAGCTTAGCGATCTCCTTTGCGGCACGTTTGAGCTTGTTTTGGTCGGGGTCCTCATCGTGGCTGTCGACGCGCACGAGGAAGGTGTCGAGGATGTCCTCCACATTGTAGGACAGCTCCCGGACGTCGCGCGCCCAGAGCTTGACCTCCTCGTCGAGCTGGTTGGGCGGCACGTCCGCCACCTTGCGGAGGACGGCGTGCATGCTCTCCAGGTCTCGTGTAAGAGTCAGGATCATCTTCCTGACACCCGTCTGCACCTTGTACTCCTCGTTGAGAAGCTTGCCGAGCTTGAAGATGACATTGGCCATGGCCCCCGTTACGAGAGCCATGGCCGCTCGATTGGTCTTCCGCTTTAGCACGCAGCTCCCAGTGCAAGATCTAGTTGCTTGGTAATTGGTATGTGGTGTGGTTGTGTATCTTTGAGTATCGGGACGACGATTTATTGGTCAGAGCCTCAGAGGTGGTGATTTTTCATTTCTCTGGTGAAATGTATCTATTGTGGATGCTGGATTGTAGGTAACGATAGAGGGTTAGCGACCAAGAAAGGCTAGTGGGTAGTGGTGTCCCCGGCCACAAGATCCATGCCGACGCCAGGATGGAAGATTGGTGACATTGAAGACGAAGGGGAGATTCCGCAATTGCTGAAGCTAGGAGAGGAAGAAAGCAGAGCTAGGAGAGCAAACCTGTCTTTAATTTAAAGAGGTCCAAAGCAATTATTGGTGTCGTTGCGTGTCGAGGCAGCTAGCTATTTGGCCTCTGCGGCATGCCAAGATGCAATGGTCCCTTTCTCCACCACAATGCATGTTCCGATAGTTAGACTAGTTTCAATGTAGGGTTTTATTTGTTTACAAGACCGCTATGTCATCTAGATTAAAATGAATCTAATTAAGATGAAACACTCACACTCGATCTCAATATAAAGTTTCATTCCATAGTTTTATAAACATTTAATTTTATGACTCATAGAGAGTTTTTAATTGTGCCAATAGAGTTTTATCCCTATGACACTCATTTCATCTCTCTTCATTAAAACAATGTCATGTCACCCAAAATACATATACATATTTTTTCGATAAAGAATATTCAATATCCGGCCTCTATATTCAAGGATGTACACAGCCAATTGTTACAAAAGGAGATAGAAAAAATAAAATAGAGAAAAGCCATAGTCTTATATATAGACCAGGACAATACGACGGTCGGAGGGAGCCGGGGGAGAGGGGGCTCTGTGGGCGGTTGGCGGCGCCGCCCGAGCCGCCCTGCACGAGGCGACGCGGGGCCTCGGAGCCTTTTCCTATAAAAATACATATACATATGTGATAGACTATTAAATGCAAAGAAAACACCAATGAAATTCTCATTTAGACCGGACAACTTAAGTTCAGTTCAGTTCAGTTCAGCGGTGTGCCTACCTCCGGCCTCCCTTCAAAAAAAAAAGCTGCATAGTTCATGAGACGAAGAGGCTTTGGTCCATACATCGGAGGGATGCATGAAGAGGTGTGTCAAAGCAGTGTCCACTACTGCATGTTGGATCGGAGGGTCCATATATGTGGGGGCTAAAGTTTAGTCCGTGTCACATCCGGTGTTTTGATGGTCAATAAGACGACTAAACATAAGCTAATTATAAAACTAATTGCACAGTAGTAGACTAATTAGTGAGACAAATCTATTAAACATAATTAACTCATGATTATCACATGTTTACTGTAGCATAACATTGTCAAATAATGAACTAATTAGATTTAATAGATTCGTGTCGCAAATTAGTATCAAGCTGTGTAATGAGTTTTATAAATAATCTATGTTTAATATATCAAAATTAATGTCCAAACATTCGACGTGACAGGGCTAAACTTTTGCCGCTAGGAAACAAACACAATGTTGTAGAGTTATAGAGAGCTTGCTATTCTACTTGATTTCAGTTAGCAAGGTGTGACCCGTGAAAATTAATATGCGCGTGTAGCTAGTTTTTCGTTTTTCCATTGTAGCACGTGTTCTTTTATTTGACGTTATTTGCAAATGTTTTTATTTGTTAACTAAAATTGTTTTCACGACATACACTACAGGAAAACTGGGAGTTGCCGAGTGCTGGGGGCACTCGGCAACTAGCCTTTTACACTCGGCAAATTAGTTACACTAACAAACAAGACTAACAAACAAGACTAACATTTTTAGAATGAAAGAAATCTATTATTTCATGCACTGCAGTTCAAACGAAGATTCAGTGCGAAAATTGAAAAAAAACAAAGTAAACTAAGGAAAAATACCAAAAAGCAATTAAAAACTTCCAAATTTGAAAATGTTGTTTACAATAGTTCAATAAACACACACAAAAAATTGGAAGCCAAAAAAGAAAAAAAATTAATTAAGTTGCCGAGTGCCTAAGGTGGCACTAGGCAACTTAATTAAGTTGCCGAGTGTTTTTTTTTTTGGAGTACCAGGCACTCGGCATTTAAATAGTTGCCGAGTGTTTTTTTTCCGAGTGTGACACTAGACAACTAAATTATTTGCCAAGTTCTCGAAATCTGGCACTCGGCAACTTTCTCAGCACTCTTGGCAACTACAAATTTTCCTGTAGTGATATGCCCGCCCACTGTATTTTTTTTTTAAGGTTCAACGGGGGAAAATTTCCACCTGATTTTATCTAGATTTCATTACAGTTTGGCTTGACAGCCTACTTTTGCGCAGTTTTATAGTGGTAAAAAAAGTACACCACCGATTATAGAGTTGTATGTATAGCTTCCTGAAATAAATTACACCAAAGATTAAAATTATGAAAATTTCGGACGATAGAGGAAAAAATTCGGACGCAGCTGTAACGGGATATCTCGGAAATTTCGGAGTCTTTTGGGCCCGGCAGACCTCAGTTCTTTTATTTGCCCATCACTGCAGCTTCCTGGAATAAGCACTGATACATGTTGCGGACCCCCAAACAAGAGTGTTTTTATTGTCTAGTGCGTGAGACGAATAAAGCCAGCTAATTGATACAGCAACATGTTCTGTCAAGCTGGCCGTCCTGTGACTAGTACACGACGAACCCGCATTAGTGATCTTTCCTTCAATGTGTGATGGATATGAATTATTGAGAGCGAAGCCTCAGCCAGAACTTCAAGCAGTGGAGTGGTCGAGCTGCGGCCAACAAGTCTGTCAAGCAACATCACTCATTTGTTTATCGGAGCCAAGAGATGTGACAATAAAGGTCAAAACAGCTTATAACAGCTTTGCAAAGCTGTTATAAGCTGTTTTTTTTTGTTAAACACCTCTTTTCAAAACAGCTTTATCTTCTTCCTCTCTCATAAAGAAAAACAACTTTACAAAGTGAGGTGAAGCTGAAAATAGTAGTTTATCACAGCTTTCTTCCCCTTTCTCTCTCATATCCATGCATAAAGTCTGGGGGTGGGCAGAGTGTGCCACCGCCCTAGGCCTCTAATGTTTATAGGCCTCACTTTTTATAGTTCATTAATACTAGTATTAGTGTATATTATAAATATAATAAGTTGTATAACGAGCACTGATTGATTACATAGATCTAAAACAAACTGATCCTGAATTATGAATTTATTTGTAGCTTGCTGCTTGCATATATTTTACTTTTTTACTTTTTAACTATTAAAAGTGTGTGCTTATTTAAATTTTAGAATCGTGGGATACCAGAATAGATCAACGACTTTGATGTTTTGCTTCTCAAAATATTGAAAAAAAATTTAAATATTGTAAATTTCTATTCTAAACTTTAAACCCAGTAGCTAAAATTGACTAGAAAATACTGAAAAATGTTCAGTATCAGCAAAATACGTTAATATCATCAAACTAAATAATACTGACACGTGACTAATAATTTATACTAAACTGTTTTTTTTAATATAACAACTAGGTATAGTATAATTATTCTACAATTAGAAGGTAAAATAATACATATATATTTTTTTAAAAAAATCTTATTTGTATTCGACCTAGGCCTCGAAAATCTCAGGAACGGCTTGTTGGTAAAGCTATTTTGCCAAACACTTTTTCCAAAATAGCTTAGCTTCACCTAGAAAATTTCTCATAAAGCTATTTTCTAAAAAAACAACTTTACTAGTGAAGCTGAGCTGTACCAAACGGACCCTAAGTAGTACCACTGGTACCGAAGCAGATGGCTGCTGCTTCCCGAAGTTGAGATCCTTGGTGTTGCCTCATTCAATGGTCCAGTTTGTAGCCAACGGGGATTTGACTGCTTCGTTTACTATATTCAGTTCATGGCCATTGGTGAGAGTGGAAAGAAATTAGACAAGTGCAGAGTAGTAGTAGTAGTAGTAGTACCAACCTGTGTTGTTATGCCAAACCTCGAGGAGCTTCGGTTTCGTGTCCGAGTGAATGATTTAATGCAGAAGAACAATATCATCGGCTGCATGTTGTAAGCTCGGTTTGGAGTACCCCCCATCGATTCGCAAATTAAAAGTTGCCTTTGGCTGTATCGACGCCTATGAGGATGATGTGGAGAGCGCGGAGGCTGCACTGTGAGGCACGCAATTCAAGTCCATCACAACCGTCCCGCACTTCAAATTGAATATGATGGTAAAAATAATATGAAGAGGTAAAAGTTACATATAGCTAGTACTCACATGTATTTCTTGAGCTACTTCGCAGTTGTTGTTTTGACAAGAAACAACAAATCCAATTACAGACGATCAAATGATGGCGCTTCGGTTTCAGCCACAGAGCGAAGAGGACGTAAGAGTACGATGAGGCCGGAGAAACAATGATGATGATGATGCAGCTATGGTACGAATTAGATCTCGGCTACCATCGTCTTCACTAGCTTCTTCTCGTATTTATTTCAGCTGTCCTAGTGCACGTAGTTTATTGGCGTCTTTCCCAGTAATAATACTATTAGAATATTAGGTAATTTCCATGTCATTTTAATTTCGTAAATTAATATAATGATGATGACATATAAAAGATTATATATAATTGAGATCATGACATCAACCGTATTCATAACCATATGAACCATGTTCATATCAAAAGCATGTAAGCATGATATATATAACACGACAACAACTGCTACTGTACTGTATATCAAATGATGACACGGAGCTACTGAAACGTAAATACAGCAGCATATGAAACAACATAACAGAAACACTGAAACAGATATGCAGAGCACGAAACTAGCAGGAACAGAGAGCATACAGATTACGAACCAACACAACAGAGCATGTGAAAGAGACTCTCTACAACTAATGAAACAACATGACAGAACTATTGAAACATGTAAAAACTGTACGACGGAAAACAGAGACATGAGGAAATGAACATACCCGTTCATCCGTGCAGCGTCCGAGGATCCAGAACCTTGACCAACCTTGATGGTCATGACGTAGAGGACGAAGGTGTATTGTCCACCGGGAAGAAGACAACGACGACGAGCACCGGGAGGAAGACGGCGGCGGCGTCACCTCCGGGAAGAAGACGATCGGCGGCGGCAATAACCACCACGAAGAAGACGACGATGGCAGCAGTGGGAGCGACTCCTCCGGGAAGAAGACAACGGACGGCGATGACGACAACGAACGTCGGTGGCGTTGGGCAGTCGCGAAGACGCTTCCCAAAAACCTAATTGCTGATCCCCGTGCAAGGTCTCGAACGACAAGGTCTCCGGAGGCACCTGCCCTCTCGCTCTTTCATGCGCGCGGAATTACGAGATGGGAATGCAACTAGCAGCGGAACTGTTTTTCTGGAATAATTTCGGAACCGTACCAAGTTGGAAGAGGGAGAGAATTTATCTCTCATGCAAGGGAGGCCAAAAGGCCGCGCAAGCTACTGCATATGGGAGACAGAGAGCTGGCCATGCATGGCGGCATGCGAGTGTGGGAGAGGGAGAGTGCGCAGGAATTCAACCATCAAGCCAAAAGGAAACTCCTGTAACTCCCTCCAATTAATGGCTATTAAAAGGTTAATTGTCATGACATGCATGCACACTTGTTTGCCTTCTCAACTTTTCAATTAATATTGATTAAATCTCACTAATTAAGTTGAGTCAATGTCTCTTGGACTTCCAATCCGGTACAAATATTAATATACACAATTACATACCCATAGAGCTTATTGATTTATTGAATAAATAAAAAGGGATGACCCATAAATAAATCCAACAATAACATCCTTAGCTAGCAGGTCCAACTCTTTTTCACCTGGACGAGCTTGCTCTGTTTTCATGGCACACTCCGCTAGCTGACTTTGTAATGGATTAGGTAGCTCTGTTTTCATGGTTCATTCAGCTAGCTGTCTTTCTGTTAGATTGTTGGATATATCTAAAGCCTGTTTGTTCTGTCACAGGTTTCAGTTGCTGATGCGATGCACGATTGGTTTCTGTTGTAATTAATGTTGGGGTTAGTCTCACATCGGAAATTGATGGTGGAGGACCACAACATATAAGGCGGTGTGGTCCTCACCTATCAGGCTGGTCTTTTGGGTTGAGTTAGGCCCAAGACCTCTATATGTTGTGATGACTCCGGTGGACCTGGGCCGGAGCGGCGCTGGTCGTCGGTACGTACCGACGAGCTGGGTTAGCTCCAGGGAACCCTAGGGGCGCCGGCTCAGCGAACCGGGCCTAATTCTAACTTGGGAGGCAGTAGCTTTGACTAGAGCGGGCCTTCTTATTGTCTTATGACGCTGATGATGATGGTTTCTGCTACGACCAGTCCGGCAACCCTTGGCTTGATCATTAACTTTCAGTTTACGTCTAACTCAGACGCCTTTAGTAATAATTATGTCCGCTAGATCATGCTGAGCTGCTGGCTAACTCAGACCTTATTTTGTAGCCAGGCCAGACCAACCGAGCAAAGAGATAGATAGCACACACAACAGTTATTAAATTTACAACCAGATCAGTAGACGAAACTTTTAAGTAACCTAAGATTTTTGGCCTCATTGGAACATATATATCTAGGTTTATGGGCTAGTAGGAATAATTAATCAGGTACACACATTACAAAACACGCCTTGACCAATTAAAGAGTCTGAAACCACTATACTATTGGATGACAACAGCCGGAGGACCTGCTTAAGTACTAGAGGCATCACTGGTCCTGATGCTGACGCCTGACGATCCCAGCATGGTTTAGCAATGCCCAGAGGAGCGTGATGAGCTCACCACCGCGGGCAATGGAGTCCTTATGCCCTTTCAGATTGTCCGATGGTGAGACGTATAGGATCATCTCTGACCAAAAGTTGGCCAGCAACTTCCACGTTGTCTCCTCATCGTTGATCGTCTCCACCAGCTGCTTCCCAAGCTTCACGCCATTCTTTATCCCTTCAGTGTCCAACTTGTCATCTGAACCCAGCAGTTGCACCATTTGTCGATACGACCTTGATGATGACCCGGACAAAGCTTGCCGGGCAATCTTCTTGACAGCCAAACATCGGCTCTTGCTCCATACATCATCATCAGGGAGGAGCTCGGGGCACCAGATCATAAGGTACACACAGTATCGTGATAGACAAATGGCAACAGTCTTGTCATTAGAGGTAATATGTGAAGAACCTTGATACCCCACCTCAACGATGCTCGTAGCGATTTGCCACGTAAGCATAATATCAGATGTGCTGTTGCTGTTGCTGTTGCAGGCCCAAAGTAGACTTTTACCTTGTTGACCAAACCGGCAAAGAGATGCTTCTCCATTGCTCAGGTGTCCAGCATTATTTCTACAGCTTCTTAGGGAATCCGTGATGGAAACCTTCACAGCTGCGTCGACCTTTCTGTTGTGGTTGGGCAGATGCAGGAGGCTCCTAACAAATGCAAGAGGGGTTGTTCTTGGATGAAGCGGCAGTACGGAACATTGGCCTATATTCTTTTTGTACAGTTGCTTTTGTCTTTCTTCGTCTAATATATCTAACGACAAAGCTTTTGTCATTTCTTTCGAAAAAAAAACATGTCAAAATATGGACACCCCATTTGTGCATGGAAGCAGAAATCTCATTGTTTAAAAGGCGGCAAGTGAGAACCACTTTGGTCCAGGGCAAGAATATCCCTCACCTCAGCAATGATGACAAACAGTAAAAGCAGAAACAATGGCACCACATCGAACTTAAGTATTCCTACATGTAGAAAAGTCGCCTTCTGACATCGGATATGGCACACCAGCTGATAGTCGTAACTGTTCTTACTGATGACTATCATCCACACTGCAAGAAAGATGCAGTAATCTATGGTCAACAGCGAGATAACGATGTTGATGACGGGCAACCAACACTTGGAATATGAGATAGGAAGGGATGTGTAGTAATAATCATGAAGAAAAGAGAGCTCATCCGTAATCACTCCAAATATCCTCTCAGGTGAACCAGCCTCGAGCAACAAGGACCAGAAAAGGCTGAATGTGGTTTCTGAGCAAGCATTGTACCTTGCAAATCGACATCGCAGAAGCTTGAACAATGCAAAAGATAAGCATAAGTCTTTTAGCCTTTGTAGTGTTTGTGATGGAACAAGCATAATGCTATTGCTATCCAACTCCTGCCAAACTCTGTCAAGAGTCAACGTTGACCCTAATGAGTGATCCTTGAACATATACCCCTTTGGATGCTTCCCCACCTGTCTTGTCTCTTCTCCTATGACCAGTAGACGGGGAGGCGCATGCTCGCTCAGCGTTAGTTTGATGCATATGTACCCAATAACAAGGCGGGATTGCGACCAAAAGCAACAGATTGACGTGCCCTTTTTACAGCATAATATTTGAATACCAGTTTGGCAACAGTGAGAGCAAAGAGTAAGAGTTCAAGGAGATAAAGAACAGTTAGGACATACTTGAGGTAATTCTGAGTGACCTCTGTGAGGTGGCTGATACCAAGGTATAGAGTCCAGATACCCTGAACAAACAGCTCGATAGGTGGACCTGTGCTTTGACCTTCTCTGTCATCAACAGCAACTACTACACTGGTATTGATCATTATGTTCTGAACAAGTAATGCCCATGTAACAACGAGGACCGAGTGTTTGGCCGGATTGCACAATGCCACCAAGGAAGGGCTTGACTTCTCCAAGTCATTGATCCCATGGGGGAGCATGGTAGAAACCAATACAGTGCTACTGGATACAACAGATGAGATGATAGGCAAGAACAAGGTGGTGGCACCGAGGAAGATGAAACGGGTGAAACGGTGGTAGCGGTAGCGTTGGCCATAAGCACCTATCCCCACAATGACTCCCGTCATTATGGCACTAGCAACCAGCAGCGCGTCCACCTGCCACAATTTCTGGTCGATATCTCTGCGGAAGGAGTGCAATACGGTTTGGTTGCATTCGGCATATCCAATATCATCATATTCATACATCTTTGAGAAAAAATGGTTGTTCAATATAGGTAACATTATTCAGTCCCACGCTGAATCCGCTGACTTGTACCTGCTGATCATTTCCATGTTTCAATATATTAGAACAAGTGGCACTTCTTATTTTTATAGATAATGGAATTAACATTCCGGCCTCTGCGGTAATGCACACAGCCTAAAGCCTCTGCATGACCACACACAGCCAAACTTATTACAAAAACTAAGAATAATTAAAAAAACTTTAGTACATGAAGATATATGTACTAAAGATCTACTACATCCAAAAAAGAATTGAGTTTACTATTCAAAACAGTGCTAAAGATATCGATGTCGCTTCATGACGGTCTTTGAATCAACCACCACGCCTTGAACAACGTGCACCAAAACGAACTTGAAAGAAACTCATTGGATGTAGACAACCTCACTACAGCTGACAAATCGGCCCACGCTTAAAATCGTGTGCCCTCACCATTGCCCCTCCACCTCGATGTATCGGTGGCGTTCGAAATAGCCATCATCGATCTTTTGTGCGGGAGGAAGACCCCGAACTGTCTTCGATCCACCGACTTTGTGCGTTCCCGGGTCGCCGAGGTGCATCGCGACGTCAAATATTGTCACCAATGGAAAAGCATCTGCCCCCGGCGAAAGAGAGGTCGTTGCTCACGGTTAGGCTGCGTGAGGAACGGCTGCCATCGTCGTGGCGGCGATGACCGGTAGTGGCCACTGGATATGTGATCCCGTCCTCTCCTCCTCGACCTCCTCCTTGGGCACCCCCGCCTGTCGCTTATGCGCAAGCAGCGTGAGGTGCTGCAACAAGGGCATGGTACGCGGGTAACGGGCGCTGCATCCTCCGTAGACCTGGAGGAGTAGCGCGCCGACATGGACCGGGAGTCGGCGCCGCGCATACAACGGGGCCCCACGCCAACCATCTCCATGGGTGGCGTCCTCTCTGTAGAATGAAGGACGCATGCCGCGGCTCCAGATGGGAAAGCCCGACCCGGAAAGGGCGGGGTGGGCGTTGGCAGCGGACGTCCTGAGCTCGTGGCGGAGGCCAGGTGAGGCAGCGATGTGGGATTGCGCGCCGGCCAGATCGATACTCAAGACGTCGGGTTCGTGATGGGAGGGACCGCGAGTTCGTCGGGGCGCCGCACCGGGCGATGTCCGCGGCCAAGGCTGTGCGGCCGACGACTGGAGGCCATGGATCCCGCCTCTAAGCCGCCGGATCGGTGAGAGGCAGAGCAGGGCCGCCGGCCAAAGAGCGCACCGACGTCGGCGTTTGGGATCGCCGCCCCGCGAGAAACTCGGCGAGGAAGGCCCAGCCGTCGCCCTCACGGTCGTCCGCCGGGTTGTGCCGGCGTTGGGCTCCGGCGACGGCCTTGGAGGCGAGGGGTGGGGGCGGCTGCGAGTGGCGGCGCTCGGTGCACTTCTTATATGTAACTAATTTTGAGCAACCTTGCATATACATAAAACTAGCTAAAGCAAAGCTTATATATATAATAGAACTGATGAGCAGATCGAGCTATATAATAAAAGTAACTAAAACTGATGAGCAGCAAGCTAGCAGAAATTTTTGGATGTTAGCTTGTTTATATTTTAAAAACTAATCAAATGCAATGCTCCTTGTATTATGCATATATGTTGCGACTAACTACATACTAATTGATCAGCTAGATTTTTAAGTAATACAGAGACGAGATATATATTACAGGGCCGGGGTTACTGTATAGTATGATGGGTTGTGAACTTGTGATGCAGCTCAACGACAACCACTGTGCAACTAGTGATGGTTCTTTTCTCATGCAGCCATTAAGCCTGCTACCACTGTTAATGGTATATCACTCCTTTTACTCAAGTTGGCACAATTTACTATTAGGTTGTAGCATCTGGTTTTAAAGATAAAACCACGTACATACACAAAATGTGTGAGTTCATGAAGTCAAATTTCACATACCGCCGTAAATAAAGGTAATATCAAAAGACAATACTCATATACATAACGTATTAGATCAAGATACAACCTTAGACAACAAACAGTAGAAAGACAACTCCAATCGTCACGTGTAGACTCTAACTTCACAGGGACGACTGACAGGTTGATCACAAGTCTATGTTCTTCATACTCTTGCAATCTTGTATCCATCCAGGATTTTTATCCAAGTCTTGAAAATTAAAGCAAGTGTGAGGACATATCATACTCAGCAATATAAGATGGAGTTCATGAGACTCAATAAGTAGACGCTAGTTTAACTAAATTAGGTTTTAGTGAGTCACCTTTTTAGCAATTGAGTAGCAACAAGTTTAACCAGCCCCCAATAAATCACATGAAATTGATAACATGAGTAATGAATAGCTTTTAAAAACATCGTCGATCATTTATCATCATTCTGTATGTGAATGGAAGAGGAGGGAGAGAGAAAGGAAGGTACTGATGCACTCCTACCATCTTGCGAAACTCCTAGATTGATTCAAGGGGGCGGCGAGGCAGTGGATGGGGATGTCAAGAGCGGCGGCGGCGGCGGCTAGGTTTACAGTGGCACAGACGAAGCTCTAGAGGGCATGACAAAGGCGCTGCGGCACGAAAACGAGATGGGGAGGGGTCCGGTTCCGTTTTAGAGAGAACGAGGAGCGGGGAGGTGCTCCCACTACGTGAGGTGTGGGTGCAAAGGCGATGGTTGTCGGCATGCATGGTTGGAGTGGGAGGTTGGGGAGGATCTAACGGAAGGGGACGACTTGTCAGTGCGGGAGAGGAGGGGAGCGGCGTTTGCGTCTTCTTCTGCTGTGGCTGGGCCTTCCTAGATAGGCCGTACGAACAAGAAAGATGAGAGGGCGAAAAGGAAAGGCTGGGTGGGCCTTTCGTAGAGAGATACGAAGAGCAAGCCTGAGAGGGGGAAGGGCTGGGCTGGCTTGTGGGTGAGATATATAGAGAGAGAGAGAGTTGGGCCATCGGGCCAGAAGAGGATGGAGGAGTGTTTTCATCTTTTTATTTTGATCGTTTTTTTTCTTTTCAAAGCCATTTTCAAAACACAATTTGAAGTAATTTTAGTTTTGAGCAAAAGACACTCAACCAAAAATAAACAAATGCAAAGGCGCGGCATGAATGTTTAAGTACGTTGCTATCGTAAGTTTAATTTTAATATAATGAAAACTATATTATGTTTCCATTAGCACAAATTTCACAATTAAAATATTTTAACTCTTTAAAAAGAAGGAATTTTTTGGGGGTGCTACAAAAGTCTAGGTTGTGTCTGTGTATTTTTCGATTTTAAAAACGCGATTTCTTCTGCACATCCATCACTACCCCAGTGATGCGGATCGTTACTGCCGGTTTGGCATAACCGGCAGTGATGTGACCCCTCATCACTGCCGAAGTGCTGTTTTAGTCCTGGATCCAAATCTATCCTAGTCTGAATATAGCGAGAAATCGAAAGTATGTTCCCTACTGATGCTATTTCCAACAAGAAAGCCGTTCGCCGACGGTACGCGTAAGGGAGAACAAGAATATCTGTATCCGGCCGTGATAGCTGGTTTGTATGCTAAAAAAACATTTGTGCACCGGCGGCCGAGCAATTAGTTCACCATCTATTGGTTGTTCGCAAAAAAAAAAAAAAAAAAGTTCACCATCTATTGGCGTGAACCTGCTGTCTGCATATATGGACAGTAGTACTATATATATTATAGCTTCTTTGAATAAGCAAGGGTGGGTACGTATATGATGCCACTTTTTAGCTGCCCGGAGGTCAATTAATTATTTTTATATATACAGATACATGGAGTATACAATGTCTAGTACCGAGCATATGCTTCAACATAATATAAGTTAACCTATCAGCAACGGCGGTAGAGAGAACAGTACCTTTGAGGGTCCAGTACGTAGGTGTGGGAATCTTCCTTCAGATGATGAAGATGCGTGTCACATGATAGATGATATGATAACCTTAAGACACACATCATATACGACACTGATGGCGACGACGACCTCGAAGTCATCGCACGCATTGTACTAGCTGTCTGCCAGTGGTGTGATATGGGTGCAAGTATATTTCTATTTGGTACACTACTTGTTCACCCACAATAATGGCATAGCCTAGTTGTTGATAGTATATTATGCATGTTTTTTCCCTATACCGCGAAGGTTTAGTTAGGGTTATATAAAAAATAGGTTCTTTTTAGTGAATTCTATGTATAACTTTTTTATCAGCAATTAATTGTTTGAAAGTCATGCAGGAGATATAGAAAAGGTTTAATTAAAGAACAAAATCTATATGTGGTTGCTGAAAAGGGAGTTATTTTAATAAAAGATAATCTAGTAAGAAAGAATATTAGTAAATTTGAATGACAGTAAAGTTTGTTATTTTTTTAATAAACTTGAAAGCATTCAACATCTCTTGCTTAATTGGCATTATGCTCGTTTCCTCTTGCATGTGGTTCATTGGTTGTTTGTTATTGCCCATCCAACAACCACATCTCTCACTTATTTTAGGATGGTCAAAATTGTATCATCGCAAACACAATTTTCTTGCTTTCACAGGAGCATCGTCCCTATATTGGCCAATCTGGCTCACAAGAAATGGTTTTGTTTTGTTGAGGTACTGTTTCGGGGGACGGATTGGCTCCAATTCTAAAGTCAGCTACATCTGCTTGGTTGTTCAATTAATTTATTTTTATTATATTTTAAGAAGAGGGAGAAAAGCTAGTTGTCACTACTACAGGATTCTTACTGCAGTGGCCAAAACCGCTTTACCGCAGCGGGCAGCAGCGTCCGCTTGCACTGCCACGCTGCGGTAAAGAAACGGTTTGCCGCAGCGGGCAAAAGGGCCCGCTGCAGTAAATCGATTTACCGCAGCAGGCAACATAAGGTACCCGCTGCGGTTAACAACCATTAACCGCAGCGGACGCGTTGTGGTGCCCGCTGCGCTAAATGGATATACCGCAGCGGCAACCTTCCAGCGTCCGCTACGGTTAAGTTTGGTTAACCGCAGCGGGCGCTTAAGTTGCCCGCTTCGGTAAATAGTTTTTAAATTAAAAAATAAAAACAAAATTCAAATAATTCCCAGAATTTGAATTCAAAATATTTCCAAATTTCAGATTTCATACATATGCAACAAACATTTATATATAAACCATCCAAGCATTGCACAAGAGGATGAGCAACAGGCTCGAGGATTTGTGGTTGAAGGGGCATTCTAGAGTGTTGGTCATGGTATTGTCTCCGATGGTGATGATGATGATTCAGCCACACAAGACGTCACAAATTAGATCTATCCCACAGCTATAGCATCATCTTGAGTATTGTTGTCAACCGCATTCTCTTATTGTCGTATTTCAGCTGGCCTAGTAATTTATTATTATCGGTGTACACACTCGTTCCTTGATTCGTTGCTGTAATATGCAGATTCACTAAGAAAAGTTTGGTAATGAAAGTCTGTGGATCACAGTTGCTTTACTGATTTATGCTGTAACTGTGGTCGGTGGCAGGATCGTATTGGCTAAACTTAGCGCGTTTAGTTTGCAATCATATAAGCTAGCCAGTGCTGTCCGTCCATCAGTCATCAGCACAACTCGATCTGTTTGTTAACTCTCCATGCCATTCTCGGGGATCGACTCATCCCTCAGCGTTTAGTTGGACAAGCAGCAGTTTGTTTAAGGTTTGAACAGAACTACAGAATAATCCAATAATTAGCTAGCTAGTCGAGGCAACGATGCCAGCAAATGGTGGCGTCGCCGGCTTCCTGTACATGTGTAACGACGAGAGCGCTGGCAGCTTGCACTCCTTGGACTGCGATGGATATGGGTCGTGAGCTTTCGTAGTCTCCCCGCAGCCCCGCGTCAGCGGCGTCGAGGACGCCGCCGCCGGCCTGGCAGTACAGGGTCGTCCCTACCCACTACACTTGAGCAGCGAGAAAGACGGATCCTGGTGGCCCCAAGGGTGGCCGGTCGGAGACGATCTCAAGCAGGACGCCGCCACCGAAGCTGTACATGTCTGACTCGGTGCTCCGGTGTGGTGCGTGTTGACGAACTCCGGGTCGATGTACACCATGATATGGTGCCCATGACGAGGTCCGTTGTCTGTGGGCTGGCGACGTGGTCGCCAAGGCGGGCGAGACCGGAGTCAAGCATGATATTGCTCGGCTTGATGTCACCGTACACAATGCGTTGGTCCCAGTCCCGGTGAAGGTAGTGCAGCGCTGAGCAATTCCCAAAATGATCTAGCTTGTACTTATAGTATTTGATTATTTACTGATGACACAGTTAATTAATTTGTAGTTTTAATCCGACCAAATGCATCAGGCGGTTCGGAAGCCATTTCTCCTGGCGTTTTTCCGAACCAGCTGTGTGATTTCTAGTGGTGGTTGCTTGTGAACCGTAGAAATATTTTTCTAGAAATCGGTTTTTAAAAATAGAAAAAAAAGAATTAAATTCTGGGAGGGCGGTTTTCAAAAATAGAAAAAAAAAGAATTAAATTCTGGGAGGGGCTGAGAAGCGAGTTTTTTAAAAAAACGACCTAGATTCAAACTTGAGACCTAATCCTCGCGCAGTACCTCCTCTACCACTCCACCAATGACACATTTGTGTCAAGATTCGGTAATACTTCCTCATATTCTATAGTAAACCGAGTGTAAAATGATTGTTTGAGCCACTAAACGAATTCAAATAAAAATGTTGTGAACTATAAAGTTTCATAACTTTTCGAAACCCCCAACTTTTATGTAGCAAGTTTTTTCATCCGAGTTCGTTTACAAAAATTTGAATTTCAAATTTGACACATTCAAACGTATTTTTCGTTGACAAGATGATTTCAAATGAAAAAGTTGTGAACCATAAAGTTTTATAACTTTTCGAGATCTACAACTTTCATGTAGAAAGTTTTTCCATCCGAGATCGTTTACAAAAATAAAAAATAGCAGTGTCCAAGCATTTTTAGTGGCGGTTTTGTTAAGGAACCGCCACTAAAAATCAATTGTCAGTGACGGTTCATAACGATTTTTTTTCTATTTTTTTCTACTGGCGGCTGATAACCTAAATCGCATGTGCCATTTTTCTGGAGCACAAACAAAAATCGTTTTTGTACTAGTGCGCAGCGGTCACCAGTAGTGTTGGAAAAGTTGAAGCTGGATGAAACTGACGATGAAGGAACGTGCACACATAGCACCAAGAAGCAGTAGCTGAGGCTGAGGACAGCAAGAGAATACAAGGGGGCTGATGCATGTGCACGCGCATGACATCGTTGGATCGAGATTGGCAAGAAAAGAATGCCTCTCAGATGGTTTGGATTGGATGGCTATACAAAATAATCCCCTCGATCGCTTGGGTGGGGTGACCGTGACTTTGACTCAAGAGATGAGCAGTCCAAGTCGTCGTAGAGCAGCTTTTAACACGTCAATGTTTATTGGTGACCTGTGACAACTATTTGCATGTCTATTGTTTTCTCCACCGGAATTTTTAAAATTTTCGGTGGTCACCAATAAACATAAATTTAATATGTGATATATCAGAAATTTATTGATGATAGAAATAAAATCTCAGAAAAAATTTAGATAAAAACTGAATCATTTTGTTAAGGAAAGCACATAGATCATTTCTAAACCATTTATCATAAAAAAAACTAAGTAAAACATTTTATCAATTGCCTATTCAATGAGGAGGGCAGTGACACACCCGGGGCGTGCGAGTGTATTGCGGCGGCGGCAAAGAAGAGAAGAGGACAAAAAAAAAGTAAAATGGATTAAGGTTAGAGAATTGGGTGGGCTTTGGCATCTATTTGGATCAACAAATTTTAAAATTATAAAAATTTCGGACGATAGAGGAATAATTTCGGACGCAATTGGTAATGTGATATCTCGGAAATTCTGAGTCTTTCGGACCCAGCTGCACTGCAGCTTCCTGGAAATAAGCACATGCATGATAGATGATGCGGACCCCAAACAAGAGTGTTTTTATTATCTTGCGTGAGACAAATAAGCCAGTTTTTTCAACTCCATCGACTCTCACGGCGGCTCTATGCGAGAGGAAGAGAGGGAGAGAAAAAAAAACGGCACCCGTCAATAGTGAATACGTTAGAGAAGTTAGAGCCGTTTGGTGCCCTACCAAACCGGGCCTAACTGATACAGGAGCCATTTGGAGCCCTATCAAATTGGGTCTAACTAATACAACAACATGTTCTATCAAGCTGGCCACCGTGGTGACTACTGACTAGTAGATGACGAACCTGCATTATTGATCCTTCCCTCAATTGTGTCATGGATATGAATTATTGAGAGCGAAGCCTCAGCGAGAACTTAAGCAGTGGAGTGGCTGAGCTGCGACCAACAAGTCTGTCAAGCATGGTGACCGGGTGGTACAGGTCTCAACAAGTCTCTCAAGCTGCACCACTCACGTTGGGGCCAGTGGATCAGGAAAGGCCCAACACTCATTTGTTACTAACTCTAGAGGCCAACCTGCTGCCCATGGCCAGAGAGTCACGCGGCCCACCCGCCATCCCCTCGGTTTCCGTACAGTTGAGATAATCTTGAATAGATGAAAAGGTTACATACAAAAATAGGAAAATACATAGAGTTTTTCAGTTATAAGATTTAGAGTTTCTTGAGGCAGAGTGGACGACGGTTTATTTTTTAAAATAATAATAATGGATTCATTAATCTAACCTCTATATATACAGCTATGAGCACGTACACTCACGCCTCAACAAACAAGAGAACACACTATGAAAGAATGAAAAAAACTATGGCCTAGGTACATTGTCAGATCCAATCCAACACCTTTGGATTGGATGGCTTGGTTGGGGTGACCGTGACTTTGACTCAAGAGATGTGCACTCCAAGTCGTCGTAGACCAGCTTTTAACACGTCAATTTAGACCAGCTTTTAACACGTCAATTGTGACTACTGACTAGTAGACGACGAACCTGTATTATTGATCCTTCCTTCAATTGTGTCATGGATATGAATTATTGAGAGCGAAGCCTCAGCGAGAACTTAGTGGAGTGGCTGAGCTGCGACCAACAAGTCTGTCAAGCATGGTGACCGGGTGGTACAGGTCTCAACAAGTCTCTCAAGCTGCACCACTCACATTGGGGCCAGTGGATCAGGAAAGGCCCAACACTCATTTGTTACTAACTCTGGAGGCCAACCTGCTGCGCATGGCCAGAGAGTCACGCGGCCCACCCGCCATCCCCTCGGTTTCCGTACAGTTGAGAGAATCTTGAATAGATAAAAAGGTTACATACAAAAATAGGAAAATACATAGAGTTTTTCAGGAATAAGATTTAGAGGTTCTTGAGGCAGAGTGGACGACGTTTTATTTTTTTAAATAATAATAATGGATTCATGAGTCTGACCTCTATATATACAGCTATGAGCACATACACTCACGCCTCAACAAACAAGAGAACACACTATGAAAGAAAGAAAAAACTATGGCCTAGGTACATTGTCAAATCCAATCCAACACCTTTGGATTGGATTGCTTGGTTGGGGTGACCGTGACTTTGCCTCAAGAGATGTGCACTCCAAGTTATCATAGACCAGCTTTTAACACGTCAATTTAGACCAGCTTTTAACACGTCAATTGTGACTACTGACTAGTAGACGACGAACCTGCATTATTGATCCTTCCTTCAATTGTGTCATGGATATAAATTATTGAGAGCGAAGCCTCAGCGAGAACTTAAGCATTGGAGTGGCTGAGCTGCGACAAACAAGTCTGTCAAGCATGGTGACCGGATGGTACAGGTCTCAACAAGTCTCTCAAGCTGCACCACTCACGATGGGGCCAGTGGATCAGGAAAGGCCCAACACTTATTTGTTACTAACTCTGGAGGCCAACCTGCTGCGCATGGCTAGAGAGTCGCGCGGCCCACCCGCCAACCCTCGGTTTCCGTACAGTTGAGAGAATCTTGAATAGATGAAAAGGTTACAAACAAAAATAGGAAAAGACATAGAGTTTTTTAGGAATAAGATTGAGAGTTTCTTGAGGTAGAGTGGACGACGGTTTATTTTTTTAAATAATAATAATGGATTCATTAATCTGACCTCTATATATACAGCTATGAGCACGTACACTCATGCCTCAACAAACAAGAGAACACACAATGAAAAAAAGAAAAAACTATGGCCTAGGTACATTCTCAGATCCAATCCAACACCTTTGGAGTGGATGGCTTGGTTGGTGTGACCGTGACTTTGACTCAAGAGATGAGCACTCCAAGTCATCGTAGACCAGCTTTTAACACGTCAATTGTGACTACTGACTAGTAGACGACGAACCTGCATTATTGATCCTTCCTTCAATTGTGTCATGGATATGAATTATTGAGAGCGAAGCCTCAGCGAGAACTTAAGCAGTGGAGTGGCTGAGCTGCGACCAACAAGTCTGTCAAGCATGGTGACCGGATGGTACAGGTCTCAACAAGTCTCTCAAGCTGCACCACTCACATTGGGGCCAGTGGATCAGGAAAGGCCCAACACTCATTTGTTACTAATTCTCGAGGCCAACCTGCTGCGCATGGCCAGAGAGTCGCGCGGCCCACCCGCCAACCCCTCGGTTTCCGTATAGTTGAGAGAATCTTGAATAGATGAAAAGGTTACATACAAAAATAGGAAAATACATAGAGTTTTTCAGGAATAAGATTGAGAGTTTCTTGAGGTAGAGTGGACGACGGTTTAGTTTTTTAAATAATAATAATGGATTCATTAATCCGACCTCTATATATAGAGCTATGAGCACGTACACTCACGCCTCAACAAACAAGAGAACACACAATGAAAAAAAGAAAAAACTATGGCCTAGGTACATTGTCAGATCCAAGTCCGACACCTTTGGATTGGATGGCTTGGTTGGGTGTGACCGTGACTTTGACTCAAGAGATGAGCACTCCAAGTCGTCGTAGACCAGCTTTTAACACGTCAATTGTGGCTAGTGACTAGTAGACGACGAACCTGCATTATTGATCCTTCCTTCAATTGTGTCATGGATATGAATTATTGAGAGCGAAGCCTCAGCGAGAACTTAAGCAGTGGAGTCGAATTGAAGTTGGTAATACGCTTTACAGCAACTGGAATCGATCAGGGTCGGTCGTTGGTATGAATTCCAGTGTGTTCTTACGACCTGATCTAGATCCATGCATGTAGAATGTGACAGATTGATCGAAGTGCAGCCAAATATCTTGTCCATTTAATTTGGAGAGGTTCGGAGCAAGTGCGGGATTAGTGCATGACCACAGCAACAAATGAACTTGGCACATCCTGCATGGGATCTAGCTAGTAGGCAACACATGAATAGATTACTGTGTAATAACTGTGGTGATTTCTTTTTGCTCGGTTTCTTTTTCCTTTCCTGTTGAAAATCATCTTCTCATTTTATTTATTTTTTGCTTTACATTCAGTTTGTAGCAGGTGTTAATGTGCCAATTGGTCAGCTGCAAAACCTGTGGATGTGATTGATGAATATACCAATCAAACGTACAAGACTGTGTATCTACTGGATGTTATAGAAGCGAGATCGAAAAGCTTTGGTGACAATAAAAAATAAAAACAACGACAAACAGCACATGTGCGTCCTTCAATTTTGCGCAACACATATTGCTAATTTACTTGCCCGTCCATAATACAATACAACAAATATGAGATAGCAAAAACTAACAAGCCAGCAGCTCAGCATGAGCTAAGCGAACATTATTATTAAAGGTCTGGGTAGCAGTAGTAAACTGAAACCATACTACATATATAGATTTTTTTTTAGATAAAACTACATATATAGATAATGGATTCAGACCTCAGAGAGGTAGCTAGTGTTGCCGAACAGGTCGTAGCTAGCTAGAGAAACCAACAGCGTCACAAGACAATACGAGATGGCCCTCCCTAGTCGAAGCTCCTGCTGCCCCAAAGAAGCCCATAACACCGTGCAAGCAATTCCTCCAACGATGCCATTACAGCAGAAATCAATCCTTCATCGCATCAGAAACTCCCTCCTGACGTGGAACCTGCGAGAGAATTGAACAACATAACATGCATTAAGGTAGGAAAACTCTGCAATCTGCATTTTGTAGCAACGTGCTGACAATGCTGTTCTGGAAGATGAAGCCCTGACATAGGACGAAGCCCAGGAAGTAACACAGACTATATATCTATGTGTGTCATACTCGTAGGTGACAGTACGTACATACAGGTTATAGATCGAATATAAACATAGCTAAATGTGCCAAGAAAACAGAGCTCATCCAGATGAAACCACAGAAACAGAGTTGGACGTGCTAAGATACAAGAAATTACTAGGACAGCTGAAACAAATACGAGAAGCAGCAGTAGTGAAGAGGATGCTAGCTGTGCGAGAGATTTAATTCGTACCCACATATATACCTGCATCATCATCATCATCATCATCATCATCATCATCATCATCATCATCATCATCATCATCATCATTCGCTGACTGCACGGAGGCATCATCATCCGATCGTCGTCTGTCATTGGATTTTTTTTTTGTCAAAACAACAAACAGGTACAATTAACAACGAATACACGCATGTGACTACTAGGTATGTACCTCTTCATATTTTCTTTATTATAGTAACCAATTTGTAGTGTGGGGCCGTTGGGATGGACTTCAAGTGCGTGCCTCAGAGCAGCCTCCTCTCTCTCCACGTCATCCTCAAAGGCGCCGTAACACCAGAACCCAACTTTGACTTTGCGAAGCGACGGGAGGTACTCCAACCCGAGATCCTCACAGCCGACGACGTTGTTCTGCATTAATGCCTTGACATTTACACCAAACTCAAGCTCCTCGAGCTTTGGCATAACAGCAACGGCTGGTGCTACAACTCTGCAGTCGTCTTTCTTTCTACTCGTACCAGCAGCCATGCCTCTTACCATATGGCAGATAGTAAACGATGCACTCGAATCCTCATTGGCTACAAACTGGACCGTTGAATGTGGCAACGCCAAGGATCTCAGCTTCTGGAAGCATCCATCTGATTCAGTATTACTAGTTACTGTACCCTCTATACCCACTATATGAAGTTGGAGGTAACAAAGCTCTGGCAACCTGACGAGTGCCTTGATACCCTGCTCATCCACATCTTCCACATGTATATCCAAGTGGGTGAGGCTAGGAGGTTGTGTAGATTTAATCCATGAAGGCACCTTGGGAAACCGGATATAACCAAGAAACAGACATCGGAGATCTCGAGAGAGCACTGCTGCATCCCATGCATTCATATAAACACTATTCATTTGTTCACCCAGTGTTAGATGTTGCAACTTCTGGAGACTGCCTAGAGAGTGCATGAAATCTGTCTGCGTGCCCTCATCCATCTTTATTGTACAACTACCTTGAATCTTAAGCACCCTGAGTTCACATAGGTTGCCTAGATCCTTCACAAACTGCCTCAGGGACTCATCATTATCATGAGGCCATCTTATCTGTAGCTCCTCTAGTGAGGTAAGCCTCCCTATTACCCCATCTGGTGCCCGAAGCTGTTGAGCACATAGGCATACCAGCCGTGTGAGCATGCCAATGCTACACGGCAATTTTGGGTATCCAATATTCTCCATGTATAATGTTTCTAGAAACTTTAGGGCGCCTATTCCTTCTGGGAGATCTTTCAACAATGAATATCGTATCCCAAGGTACCTCAAATGAACTAGTTTTCCGATATGCTCAAGACTGTGGCATCCTTCTCTAAATCTGCAACCCTCCAAAGCTAGCACACGGATGAGTTTTAATCTTGAATGCAAGGCCCACTTAACAATAGCACACCGCCACACAATAAATGATCTTACTTGTGGCAGCTTCACATGAGTATCCTGACTGAGATCCAGTTCTCTGTTTTGGGGGGCTAATCGACGTGTGTGGCATTCTAATAATGTACCATCAGCACCGACAAAGTTTTCCTCACGTGAAATGGAGATTATGAGATCAAGCACCATATCATGAACACGGCAACCATCGATGATGCCATAGACTTTCGAATCCACCGCCTGGATCAGCCTTCTTTTTATGAGATCATGGAAGTATTCCTCTCCTACCTCAAATGTCCCAAGTCCTGGTTTCTTCTTGACAAAGCCTTCGATGCCATAGACTTTCGAATCCACCGCCTGGATCAGGCTTCTGTTTATGAGCTCATGGAAGTATTCCTCTCCTACCTCAAATGACCCACGTCCTGGTTTCTTCTTGACAAAGCCTTCGGCTATCCACTTCCATATCAAAGAATCCTTACGAATAAGAGAGTCTTCTGGAAATGCACTTAGGTACAGCAAACAAGTCTTCAAATGAGAGGGAAGGTCATAGTAACTAAGAGACAATATCCACTCAGTATCATCTACTTGCCTGTTGTCTCTGCCACCATAGAAACCTGGAGAGTTACACACCTCAAACCAATCTTGGCTTGATTTGCCCACCAACAAGCTAGCCATTGTGATGATAGCTAATGGCACACCGCCACATTTGTCTAGAATTTTTCCAGATGCCTCTTCAGGATAATTAGCAGGACATTTGTCTTCACCACCAAATAGCCTCATATAAAATAGCTTCTTTGAGTTATCATGTGTAAGAGGATCAAGCTTGTAATATACTTCATCGCTGCAGGCTACATCTCGATTACGAGTAGTTTTGATTATCTTGCTTCCGCTATTGTTGTGATGTAATGCTGATGCTATTAATCCCCAAGATTGTATATCCCATACATCATCAATAACAATGAAGTACCTACCAATGCAAGAAAGTGCAAATTAATTAACAGGCCGAGAATCCATCGTCTATAATGCACAAGAGGACTGACACTATGTACTATTGAGTACTCCCTCTGTTCCAAAAAAAAGTCGTTCTCGCTTCCTAAAAAGTCAACAATTTGACCAAATATATTTAACAAAATATATTTAACAAAATATTAATATTTAATGTACATAATTAATATCATTAGGTAGATCTTTGAATATACTTTCATAATAAACTTATTTGGAGATATAAATGTTAAGCACATTTTCTATTAATTTAGTCAAAGTTAAGAAAGTTTGACCGGCACGATTCCCATAGCGACTCTTTTTTTTTGGGACGGAGGGAGTATGCTGACTAACTTAAATTTACACTTTATAACTTACATACTATTAGTGGAAGTTTCAAGGTTCACCGACTCTATATTCAAAGATTTACAATCACCCTGTTGGAACTTCCACAAATTTGTATTATCAAATTAAATGGGCTTCGTTGTGATACTCTCAAATGACTGTGAGCTACCAAACGGTTAAAATCATTGTCTCCTAACAAATAATATGTGAAATATATATTTATTTAATTTCTAAATTTTGTAAACTAGGATAAATAAGAAAAAATTTAGATATGAAGATCTTCTTTTGATCTAAATGATGTATATACTTGATCTAAAAGAATGCAACTGTGGGAATCGTGCCGGTCAAAATTGCTCATGTTTGATCATCTTTATATTAAAATACTATTAACATTTATGCCTCTAAATATTTTTATTATGAAAATATATTCTATGACTAATCAAATGATACTAGTTTCATATTACGAATCTTAGTACTTTTTTATATAAATTTAGTCAAAGTTCAAACGGTTTGATTAAGCATGTAACGTGATCAGTAACATGACTTAGTATTTGAAAAAAAAAATGACCACTTTAGGATAAAAAATAAATGCAACATGACCGGCGCAACGTCACGGAGAGAAGGGGCTGCGGGCTGCGGTCATGCACATCAGGCCACTTTAGGAAGGGAAGCACATCCACTGGTCTATTGTCTCCCGTCATTTAAAGAAGTTATATACATAATCAGGTGACTAGTGATTAATGCATACCTCTTGTTTTCAAGGAATTTTCGGAGTTGTCCGATGAGCAGTTGTAGGTCCTTTAAATCACGAATGGCCTTGTACTCTTTTTTGTCTAGAAGAAAGAAGATGCTGGTGAAGACTTGCACCAGGTCGGGATTGCGGCCAACCGAAACAAATGCTCCACAATCATATTCCAGGCTCAGCTCGTCGTAAACCGCCTTGGCAAGAGTGGTCTTGCCCAGACCACCAGCTCCGACCACACAAACTATCTCGTCCTTGCTGCTGCTGCCAGCATCTCCATGGCCGTGGGTCGATGATGACTGAAGCATGGCTATGACCTCCGCCCTCGTCCTCTCGATGCCGATGATCTGCGCTGCCTCTCTGTGCATGTGCTCAAGGCGAGGATCACGTGTGGTGGCCGGCGCAGGCACTGCAACGGGTATGGAGTACCTGTCGCGGCGGTCCGACACCTCCTGGAGTCGCTTCTTCATGTCCTCGATCGCACCGGCGATAGTGTGGCCCGCCTTGCTCGTTTTGAACAGCTTGGCCATCTTCTGCTGGAGAAGTTTGAGCAAACCATCCTTGCTCTTAGTCTCAGCAGGGACTGCCCCCTCCACGACATGGACTAGGAAGGTGTCGAGGATGTCCTCCATGTCGTAGGACGCCTCTCTGATACTGCGAGCCCAAAGCCGCACTTGTGGATGCAGCTGCTTTGGCGACACTTCTCTCACCGTGAGGAGAGCCATCTGTGCACATTCGAGCTCATTTTTCAGAGACTCGATTTCCTTCGTCAGGCCCTTCTGCAGCTTATACTCCGCCTGGAGCAGCTCGCCGAGCTTGCTGATGATGCTGCCGACTGCCCCGGACACAAGATCCATGCCGACGACGCCAGAATGGAAGATTACTGGTACGGTGACACCGTATCAAGAGATAGTCTGCACTTGCTGAAGCTAGGGAGAGTTGCACTTGCTAGCTAGGAGAGGGAGAAAGCAGATCTAGGAGAGCAAAGCTGTCTTCAATTATATTTAAAGAGGTCCAAAGCAATTATTGGTGTTGCGTGTCGAGCCAGCTAGCTATTTGGCCTCTGCGGCATGCCAAGATGCCTGGTCCCTTTCTCCAACACAATGCATGCATGTTCCGTCAGTTGGGCCAGTCTAAATTAAAATGAAACTAAGATGAAACACCCTCTCTTAGACAATTAATTCTATGACTTATAGAGAGTTTTTAACCGTGCCAAGAGAGTGTTATCCCTATGACACTCATTTCATCTCTCTTCATTAAAACAATGTCGATCATGTCACAAAAAATACATATGTAACAGACTATTAAATACAAAGAAAACACCAATGAAATTCCCATGGAGACTGGACAAGTTAAGTTCAGCTGTGTGTGTAACTCCGGCCTATCATGCTACAGTGGTAAACTTTGGTCCATAGATCGGAGGGAACCACGAATTGAAGAGGCGTGTTTAAAGAAGTGTCCACTAGCTACTGCCTGCTGGATCGATCGGAGGGTCCATATATATGCGTTAATTTACAGCGGTGTGGTACTCTAAATAAATGTTGTAGAGTTATAGATCAGAGCTTGCTATTCTACTTGATTTCATTTTAGCAAGGTGTGACCCGTACGTGAAAAACTAATAGTTATTTGATCATTAATTATTTGAACTGCCTTGTGGCGATCGACAAGCATGTAAGGTGCAAGACGTGGGGGACGAGACGTACGTGCGGTCCTCCTCCTATATATAGGAGTACGTACTACGTTTCGTGGAGGTAGCGCGCTAGCTACTAGCCAAATGATCGATCCTGATCTGCATGCCGCGCGCCTTGAATTACATATGGTACTGACAAACCACCCCGTGAACACCTCTATATATCGTACACTCTCCATGTGCTCATCAAAGATACGGATTATCCGCAGTTAATGAAGACGTTGGGCCTTGAATGAGACCAGTAATTAATTTGCACAACAACAACAACAGGAAGAAATCAAAATAGCAAGTTTCAGAATTCATTAAATATTTCATTAACTATATGTCACACCCAGTTTTAAAGACAAAACGAGATGCAATAACCTTATGTGTGCCCAGAGATCAGTCACACACATAAGCCGACAAATTATCAAAAATGTACCATCACAAGTGTTTATTACATAGCGAATAAGTATCTATTAATGACTATTACATAACAGCGGAAATATAAGATAGCTCTCGCGAAGCTCCATAGCACAGGGACATCAACTGGTTGACCCCAAACCTAGTAATCCTCTGGATACTCCTCATAACTCTGATAATCTGGTACCCATCCGGGATTTTTATCCAAATATGAAAAATAAACAAGCGTAAGTACTTTCGTACTCAATAAGTAAATATGAGGTTCATGAGGCTCAAAAAATATGACACTGGTTATACTGCATTAGCTTTTATGTTGTCACAATTTTAGCATATAGGTAGCATCAATAGAATCAACAGTCCAATAACCATTCGAGTAAACATGAATAATGAATAGCAAACTAGTAAATGGTAGATTAAAGTCATTTTGTTCCATAAGAATTCCAGGCCGCTCGTATCCGTGAGCACGGCTAATATATTAGTTTTTAACACTCTGCAGAGGTTGTACACTTTACCCATGAGTCGTGTTTGCCCATATGCCCGGGTTTATAACTCCCAAAACACTGCCGAAGTGAGCGGGCAGGGTACACTATGAAGTCTTTTAGAGGGGCTCGCTGACATACCACAGACAGTACGGATCCACGGGCAAGGGAAATACGGGAGCCCCGGGATGGTACATACGCGCAGCGGTAACCACTCCAGCCGCAACCCGCAACCGCTCGGCAATGGCAACTTTCATGAACTGCCGCATGCGAGAAAGTAACCCTATTACTGAACTAAAGCCAGAGCCACATTGCCCTCATGGTTGTACTATAAATCCCGGTCAAAAACTGTGCTCTAGATCACCCTAATCCATGTTGCTAAAAAAGCATATTTTACCGTTGTTGCATAATTCATTAGTCAAGGTTACATGATCATAGTTATCTTTCAAGAGCACTAGCTTGATCTACCCAATGCATAAATTCCCAGGGTAACAAGGTATAAGGTACAAGTCTATGGTAAATCTATATAGGATGTCAAGGAAACACATGCAATCATGAATTAATGATTTAAGTGATTAGGACAACAAGGATGATCCTATGAATACTTGCCTTGCTCAAAGGGTTCCTGCTGCCCCTGCTCAAAGAAAACCTCCTAGTCACCCACGTACTAGTCATCGTCTATACTCGATCACCACATCACATGCAATCATACAGAGGCATAACATGCAAACAACAAAGGCTATAGATTAGAACAGTACACCAATCATAATAAAACAAGATTTAAAGTTTATAAAACAAATCTACGTCTCACTATGATCACCTAGACGTTTGAATCACGAAAAACAGAGCTATAACGAAGAAGATATGAATTAAACAAGTTTCATGAATTAAACTAGAGATTAAAAGGGATTAAACAATTAAATATATTTTACAGTTATCTAATATGAACTATGAACTAACTAACACGTAGATTACGTCGATACGAATCTAACGCAATTTGAATGGATGAAATCGGAGTTAAAATGAACATTTTAGAGACATTTGAAATTGAGTGGCAATTCTGTAAATATGATTTTCTTTTTATTTTCGAATTAAAACGAAACAAAAAAGAATTATGCCTTCCAGAACTGAAAGCGTAGAGAGGGAATACGCATTAGGACTACGGGTTGGTGCTTTAAAAAGAACCGCGGCTCTTTTGCAAAGTGGAACGGCGAAGGGGTATCTGCCCCTGTGATCCGCCCGTTCAGAGATGGGCGGCCCAGATTAGATCGGCGAGGGAGAGAGGCGGTGCGCGGCGGCCGGAGGCGAGCAGACGGCGGCGCCATGGCCGGACGGCGACGGCACAGGGCAATCCGAGGATTCGGTGCGCGATTCTCTGCGCAAAAAGGACGGGGAGAGAGAGAGAGATGCGAAGACGATGGTGGGGTTGATTGAAGCCGCAAGGGCGCGCGGGCGAGGTGTCCACGTGGTGCGGCAGCTCTGTATCAACGGCGATTGCGGACGGGGGTCCTGCGGGCGAGACAGAGGGGGTAGAGAGGCAAGGCGATCTCCGGGGGTTCTCTTACCACTATGCGATGCTCGGGGAACAGGAGGACGGAGCGGAGCCGCTTGCCCACGGCGGAACGACGGTGGCGGCGCAGAACTGGGATTGCGGCGGCGCTGGAAGTCTCTGCAAAGCTCCAAGAGGGCGGGGTGGAGGCGGTGTGGCATCGAGCTCCGCTTAAATAGCTCGGGGGGGGGGTCGATCGCGAAGGAAAGGGCGGAATCCAACGAGGATTCGCGCTCGGCCGAAAGGGAAAGGCGGCGGCACCAGAAAGGAAAGAAGAGAAAGAGGAGGAAGGAAAGGGGAAGGGGAGTGCGGCGCTTGGTTTGACCTGCCGCGGGTCTGTGTCGGCGAAGGAAAGGGAGGGGGATCCTGCTCGAATTGTGCTCGACGGAGGTGGGAGTCGTCGGCACAGAGAAAAGGAAAGGAGAGGGAGGAGGAAGAAGGAAAGGGGAAACGTGAGGCTGACCTGTGGGGCCCACCTGTCAGCGAAAGAGAGAGAGATGCAGCGCGGGATGGCCTGCTGGGCCGGCCTGCTGGAATGGGCCGAGGCGCGGGGGGGGGGGGGGCAAATCAGGCCGGGGAGGGAGAGGGAAAGGCCTGCGGGCCAGAAGGGGTTAAGGGAGGGAGAGAGAAATGACCAAGCTTTTCTTTTTATTTCTGGATTTTCAAAATCAAATTCCAAGTGCACTTTTGAATTTCAAAGCTGAAGATTGAAAAGTTAGGCAATACAAAACACTATGCACCAGCATGTATGCAACAAAAGTGTTTCTACTTGAGATAACTTTTATTTTATGAAAACATATTTAATTTTCCCTATGTTTAAATGACCACAAAAATGCATTTCAATTACTTTTAATCTATTTTGAAAAATGCAAATTTTAGGGTGTTACAAATCTACCCCCCTTAAAGGAATCTCGTCCCGAGATTCAGCTGGCTTACTCGAACAACTGCGGGTATGTCCTTTTCAGATCATCTTCTCTTTCCCAAGTTTCCTCATCCACTGAGTACCGATTCCACTGAACTTTGCACATACGAATGACTCGGCTCCTTGTGACTCTTTGTGCCATTTCCAAGATCTGTATCGGGTATTCCTCATAGGTGAGATCCTCCTTAACTGTCAACTCCTCCAGGGGTATCTGCTCCTCTGGCACACGCAAACACTTTTTCAATTGTGACACATGAAACACATCATGTACTCCTGCTAAACTCTTAGGTAACTCCAGCTGATAAGCTACTTCACCACGTCGTTCCACTATCTTGAAGGGACCAACATATCTAGGTGCCAACTTAGCCTTCATATTGAACCTCTTTACGCTTCTCATAGGTGACACCTTTAGATAGACATAGTCACCTACTTTGAAAGCCAAATCCCTTCTACGGTTGTTAGCATAACTCTTCTGTCGAGACTGTGCAACTTTCAAATTTTCCCGTATAGTCCGTACCTGTTCCTCTGCACTTTTCAACACATCTGGTCCAAACACTTGACTTTCTCCGTCTAATTCCAGAACAAAGGGGTTCTGCACTTTCTTCCATACAAAGCCTCAAACGGTGCCATCTTTAGACTTTTTTGGTAACTGTTGTTATACGAGGACTTAGCATACGAAAAACTCTTATCCCAACTAGTACCATGTTGTAATGCACATGCTCTTAACATATCTTCCAATATCTGGTTAGTTCTTTCGGTCTGACCATCTGTCTGCGGGTGATATGTTGTACTGAAGTTCAACTTTGTCCCTAGAGCGGAATGTATCTGCTGCCAGAAGTGAGATGTGAACTGGGTACCCCTATTAGAGACAATCTTCTTAGGTACCCCATGCATGCACATGATTCTTTCCATGTACAACTCAGCCAATTTCGGCCCATGGTAGGTGGTCTTCACGGGTAGGAAATGTGCAACTTTAGTCAACCTGTCCACTATCACCCATATGGAATCATATCCTCTTGGTGTACGAGGTAAACCCATGATAAAATCCATACCAACTTCTTCCCATTTCCACTCGGGAACCCTCATCGGTTGCAACAATCCTGCTGGTCACTGGTGTTCTGCCTTAACCCTCTGACAGGTATCACATAGTGCCACATACTCTGCAACATCTATTTTCAATCCATACCACCAATACTTTTCCTTCAAGTCCAAATACATCTTGGTACTTCCGGGGTGTATAGAATAAGCTGAATCATGAGCCTCTTGCATAATGGTCTCAAGGATCTCCTTCACTCTAGGTACACATAACCTCTTTCCAAACCAAAGAGTACCATTGTTATCCAGACTGAAACCGGGTGCCTTACCAATCACAATATTCTCGGAAATCTCTTTCAGTTTCTCATCTTCCAACTGACCCTTGCGTATCTCTTGTTCCAAGGTAGGTTCCAAAACTAACTCCATAGCATTAACAACAAAACCCAAGTTGAGATGCGCTAACTGAGCACACAACTCTTTAGACTGTATCTCCAGGTGTACTTAATTGGCATAACTCTTCCTACTGAGGGCATCTGCCACAACATTCGCTTTTCCGGGGTGATAATGTACTTCCAAGTCATAGTCCTTGATCAATTCCAACCAACGGCGTTGCCTCAAGTTCAGGTCTGACTGGGTGAAAATGTACTTCAAACTCTTGTGATCCGTGTAAATATCACTCTTGTGACCGACCAAGTAGTGTCTCCAGATCTTCAGTGCATGAACCACAGCTGCTAACTCCAAGTCATGTGTAGGATAATTCAACTCGTGCTTCCTTAACTGCCTTGACGCATAAGCGACAACTCTACCTTCTTGCATCAGCACACAACCAAGTCCCAGACGTGATGCATCACAATATATAGAGAAACTCTTGTTCAGGTCTGGCCAAATCAACACTGGCGCTGTGGTTAACCGCTTCTTCAATTCTTCGAAGTTAGCTTGACACTTCTCAGACCATACAAACTTAGCATTCTTTTCTAACAATGCAGTCATTGGTTTAGCAAGCTTGGAGAAACCTTCAATGAATCTCCGGTAGTAACCAGCCAGTCCAAGGAAACTACGAATCTCGGTCACACTGGTATGTGGATTCCAATTCAACACACCTGCCACCTTACTCGGATCCACTGCTATCCCTCCATTGGATATAACATGACCAAGGAATGACACTTCCTTCAACCAAAACTCACACTTGCTCCTTTTAGCATACAACTGGTGTTCTCTGAGCTTCTGCAAGACCAACCTGAGATGTTCTGCGTGTTCTTCCTCATTCTTGGAGTAGACTAGAATGCCATCAATGAACACTACCACAAACTTGTCAAGAAACTCCTTGAACACCTTATTCATCAAGTACATGAAATAGGCAGGTGCATTGGTTAGCCCAAACGACATCACAGTGTACTCATATAACCCATATCTTGTAGTAAATGCAGTCTTAGGTATGTCAGAGGCACGTATCTTCAATTGGTGATATCCCGATCGAAGATCAATCTTAGAGAACACACAAGCTCCCTTCAACTGGTCAAACAAGTCATCAATCCTTGGTAGAGGGTACTTATTCTTGATGGTTACCTCATTAAGCGAACGGTATTCCACACACATCCGTTGTGTACCATCCTTCTTGTCAACAAAGATCACCGGAGCTCCCCAAGGTGAAGATCTAGGACGTATGAAACCCTTTTCTTGTAACTCCTGCAACTGTTTCTTAAGTTCCTCTAACTCATTAACCCCCATCCTATATGGACGCTTAGCAATAGGTGCAGTACCAGGAAAAAGCTCAATAAGAAATTCAATGTCACGGTCGGGTGACATACCTAGCAAGTCATCGGGGGAAACATCTGGGAACTCATCAACAACTGATTCATGTTCATGACCGTCATCATCCAAATGATTTACAGTAGCTGCCGGAGGAGCTTTCAAAACAACTTCCACATTGATTTTATCCCCTGTAGGTGATGTCAGAACAACAACCTTCTCTTGGCACTGAATCACTGCCTTGTATCGTTTCATCCAATATAGCCCCAGTATCAGATCAATACCAGCTGTTCTCAGCACAATGGGTTCAACCTTAAAGGCTACCCCCCTTAGGAGCACACTAGCTGAAGGACTATAGTAATTTGCAGACAAAGTCCCTCCCGGTGAATTTACTATTATGGGGATTTTCATGGTACGCAACAAAATATCATGCATTCTAACAAAAGCTTGAGAAATGAAAGAATGCGAAACTCCAGAGTCAAAAAGTACAGTAGTGGGGATAGAGTTGATACTGAACGTACCCATCATAACTTCAGGAGTCTCCAGTGCAGTATTTGCCAACACGTAGTTCACCCTTCCAGTGTTGGCTGGTGGCTGTTGTCTTTCCCTCTGCTAATTGCTCTGGTTCTGAGGCGTCTGTGGGTTCTGCTTGTCGGGACAGTTGTAGGACATGTGCTCCTCCTTGTTGCATCGGAAACACCTATTGGGAGTGTTGGGAGCACTGTTCTTCATTGGAGTAGCATTGGTGTTCCCCTGACATGGTGCCTGTGATACAGTCTGCTGCTGGTTCTGTGGACGCTGTGGGAACTGATTACGCTGCGGAAACTGACCGAGCTGCGGGTGCTGACCACGGTTCCACTGGTTGCTCGGACCCTGGTACCTCTGTTGGAAGTTCTGTGGGGGGTTGGGACGCTGGCGGGTGTTGCTTCCTGAAGCTGGTCCCTGAAGCCTCCTCTTCTTGGCTTCCATCTCCTTGCGCTTGTTGTCAATAACAATAACACGGTTCACAAGGGCTTGATAGTTGGGGTAGAGATTGGACATGAGTTGCAACTGCAAACCATCATAGAGACCCTCCAGAAAGCGGTGCTCCTTGTCAACGTCGTTGGCAACTTCATGAGGAGCATATCGAGACAACTGTGTGAATTTGTCTCGGTACTCCGCCACTGTCATGGACCCTTGCCTCAGAGCTCTGAACTCCTCCTGCTTGAGCTCCACTATGCCTTCAGGAATATGGTAAGACCTGAAGCTATCCGTGAACTTCTGCCAAGATACCTCTGGTGCATTGTTGGGACGTCCATACATGTATGTGTCCCACCAATCTTGAGCGGCACCCTGCAGCTGGCCAGATGCGTATAGCACCTTCTCACGCTCATTGCATTGAGCGATATTCAGCTGCTTCTCCACAGCTCTCAACCAGTCGTCCGCCTCCAGTGGTTCAGAAGCATGGGTGAACACCGGAGGGCGACCCTTCATAAACTCTCCACGTTTGTCCCGTGGCTGGATAGGTGGTGGTGGAGGTGGTGGTGGTACAGGTGGATTCTGGAGGTGTTGCATCATCGTCTGCATCAACTGTATTTGCACTATCATGAACTGCTCCATGGTCGGGGGTGCTGGTGGTGGTGGCGGTGGCGGTGGTGGTACTGGCGGTGCACCCCTACCACAGCCTCTGCCTCTACCACCTCTTGCGACTATCTGTCATCCAAAACACATAGTATGACCTTTAGATTAATTATTCATTGAAACACATGACTGAGCATAACTTTCTGAAATCTGAGCCTTACAAGCGGTACTATAAAACCATCATATCTCACATTCCAAAAGTCAAACAAATTTGAAATTTACATGGTTGGAAAGCTTATGAAATTGTCTACAACTTTCACAATTCTCACCTTTTCAGATTCAGATGCGAAATTAGGTGAAAACAGCAATTTATCAAAACTGTTCCTGAGTTCCAGACTGCGCAGAAACCGCAACTTGTAACTGTCATATCTCCCAAACCAGAACAGATATGGATGTAATTCAAGAGGCATTGGAAAGGTATTGAAGTCTAGTTGTTTCCATAAAAATTTCATGTTCATTGGACGAACCATCTTTGAGATATAACTGAAAGATTACTGACTGCTCTAAAAAAACAACAAGATAGAAAACAGGATAACATGAGAGGAATGCTTCCAAGTAAGTTGGGACACTTAACTGGCTTACGTCTTCTTGATCTTTCTGACAACAGTATTACTGTTGCTATACCGCCATTGATTTTGAACTTGTCTATTTTGGAAACCCTTGATCTCAGTTCGAACCAACTCGGTGGACAAATGCCCTTGTTGCCGAGAAGCCTCACTGAATTAGACGTCTCCGTGAATTCCTTGTCTAGGCAACTCCCATTAGGATTCCGAGCTCCAAATCTTCAAACTCTGCGTCTATCTTCCAATCGCATTATGGGTCAAGTTCCTTTTTTTAGATAAAGGATAGAAACTATCCGGCTTCATCTACCCATAGGTAGAATCAAGCCAAATTATTAAAACAAGAAAATTAAAAAGAAAGAAACTGACAGAAAAAATTACATCCCTAACAAGGAGCTCGAGTAGTCCTACGTGACAAATAGATTTGCTCCGCGATGTCAACTCCACTAGAATAAGATCACCAACGTGATGACAACTCCACTAGAATAAGATCACCAGCGTCAAGACAAAACCGCTAAAAATACGTTTGTCAGACCTAAAAAATTACAGAAAACGTTGGACACCGACCACCATTGAAGACTGGATGTTTTTTCTAAGGCAACAACACAAAGCACTTGGTGCAGATGCAAGTCTGCCCACCAAAAGCGAGCTGTTATGCCATCGAGTATCACCTCCGTCTTGAGCTGCGCAGCAAGGTAATACGTGGTAGGAAATCCTGGCCCGGACGAACAACAACTTCGACGACGCGCCACCTGTGCCACCGCCGCTGGCCTGGAGAAACCAGGCTAGGTTTTCACCCAGTTATTGAACGCCCACGGGCGCAACAGCTTCAGCGACGCCTTTAACAAGATGCGAGGCACGGTGAGTGCCACCATCGCCGGCCCGTTGTAAGATGTCAGGCAGGGTTTTCACCCATACTGCTGCCCCGTGAACCGGCCGATGGACGTTGGAACAGGTCGCCGTCCAGATCATCCGCCGCAGAGGAGGACGGTGTTGGCGGCCAGATCCAGATCTGGCCGCCGTCACCCAAGAAGCCCCGCCACAGGCGCTGCCCACACGGTTGCCCTAGGTCCGGAGACACCTGAACCGCCCACAGGGGAACCGGATCCACCCACATGGTCGACCGCCGCAGCCGCCAATGGCGATAGGTGAGAGGAGGGAACGACTGTTGGAGAGCTGAGGGAGGAGGAGGACGAGAAGGGAGAAAGGATGTGACTGAGGAAGGGAAGCGGGTCGCCGCCGCCGCAAGCCAGGGAGGAGCGGCGACGGCGGCCGGGGTGGCCCTCGGAGAGGCCTCGAGGGGCGGCGGCGGCGGGATCCCTGGTGTCCCCTCGGAGAGGACGCGGGGGTCGGGTGGGTCACCCGGCAGACTGGGCGGAACACAGCCTATACGGCTATACCTATCTTGAGTCCATTTGTGAGTCAGAAACTATGTTCTACATGGATTTATCAAATAATCTCTTTGAGGGCGAACTACCTAACTGTTCTCGCATGTCAAACATAAATGTCCTTCTCCTAAGTAACAATGGTTTCTCTGGAGAGTTCCCATCATGGATCCAAAACTTCAAGTCAATGATTTTCCTAGATCTTTCATGGAACAAGTTCTATGGCGTATTACCATCATGAATTGGAGAAATTGATGAAAATGCAGTTTCTGCAGCTAAGCAACAACATGCTATATGGAGAAATTCCAGTGAACATCACAAATCTTATACATCTTCAATATCTTAATTTAGCAGCCAACAAATTTTCAGGATTAGTTCCTTTATCCTTGACAAATTTAAGAGGAATGACACTGAAATATCTAGAGGAACCTAGTGATCAATACGAGTATACATCTGGTAATGGTAGGCCACTAAATTTTTTATCCATAGTGATGAAACATGAAGAACTCAAATATGTCGGATATAGGATGTTTTATGTGGTTGGCATTGACTTGTCTCTGAACCAATTAACTGGTAGAATTCCAGACGAAATAAGTTCTCTTGACAGATTGTTGAACTTAAACCTATCATGGAATCAGTTCCGAAGAAAAATTCCAGAGAAGATTGGGCATCTGAAAGCATTGGAATCACTTGACATGTCGCGGAATAATCTTTCCAATGAAATTCCAAAAAGCTTGTCAGACTTAACATCTTTAAGCTACATGGACCTCTCGTACAACAATCTTACTGGAAGAGTACCATCAGGACGTCAGCTTGACACCCTCTACACAGAGAATCCATCTATGTATGACGGAAATGATGGTCTTTGTGGTCCTCCTATTCAGAGGAGCTGCTCAGGCAATAATAGAGTGGAGCATGGCAATCAAGATGATAGTAAAGAGGGCTCTAATAATTCAATGTTTCTCTACCTGGGGCTTTGGTCTGGTTTCCTAGTTGGTTTATGTGTTGTGTTGTATGCTTTACTATTTTCAAGGAAGTTTGGCAAATTGCTTATTTCCGCCACGGTGTGTCTCCAATGTCCAGAAGGACAACAGAGATATATCTGATCTCAGCTTTGACATTCTGGTGTAAAAAGTGTTTTCCCAGTTATTGCTGCTGGATTTGAAGATTGTCCAGGTGAAGACAGTGCAATGGTGCCACAAATGGTTTAGCTTTTATTGGCTAAATGGAATGTTCATACTGCTGTTTTGTTAAATCAAATGCGTGCTTGCTTTGATGGTTTCATCCATAAAGATTGTAATGTCTTTGTCCATTCTCAATAAAGTGTAAGTGGAGCTACCAGTACTAGAAACTCTTATAATAAATTGCCCTGTGGCCTGTGGGTGGCATATTTTTGTTTCCTTTTTTAGCCAAGTGCGCGCTCCAATAGAAGGGGCCAAAGTCAGTTATGACGACAACATTATAGTAACAATCAAGAGAGATCAAACCATATATCAGACCAAACATTTACAAACCTCCAACTACTCTGAAAATGCCCGCCTTCAAAACTAAATTTACAAGGCAATCATCTAAATGCAACTGCCTCAAAAAATGATCTATTTTGAGAGGCAGACGTTTTAAGACGTCAGTCTCCGTAAATTTGTTTTTGGAGGTGAGCACAGTGTAAGGTCCGCCTCGGAAAAAAAACGAGACCCATAGCTATCTTTGAGTATAAATACATGAACTTAGGGTACCATCTTTGTAATGCATAGTTCTTTTACATGTTCCTCTAGTGAAGAGTTTGTGCAACACGGACAATCTAAAAAATCCAATTCGACGGCACAGAAAAATCATTCACAGAATGCAATCACTGAATATTGGTTAGTTATGTTAGCTTTTTGAACAGGCTCTCTGCTTACTCTGTTTTGAATGGACATCGCCTTGTTGCAGGTGCAACTCACGGTAGTACTTCAATAAAGAAAGACGTACAGTAGCTTGTAATAACCAGAACACTATTCAGAATATGAATGCTAGAGGTTACTGATTTGCTAGTGGTATTCGATATGCTGTAGATCATCTGTACGGCTGCTGCTGCTGTTGTTTAAATTTGCAGCGTCAATGCAGTCATGCAAGCAGATATAAAGCAGAGTCGGATGATGTGCTTTATTTTGCTATAACAGTCGTGAACAGTCCGTGACATGGCGTCATCAGTCGTGAACATAGATAAAATGATGTTTTTTTCTTCCTTTCTATATTTACAAAGCAATGTAAAGGCAGTAGGAATTGAACAAATGTTTCTATACGCAGTTCCGATAATAAAGGAGACAAAAGAAAAACGCAAGGCATTATACTGACAGAAAAAGGAACAGGTTTAGGCCCCGTTTAGATTCCACCCAAAAACCAAAAATTTTCAAGATTCCCCGTCACATCGAATCTTGCGGCACATGCATGGAGTACTAAACGTAGACAAAAAAAAAACAAATTACACAGTTGATCGAGAAATTGCGAGACGAAACTTTCGAACCTAATTAGTCCATAATTGAACAATTTTTACCAAATAACAACGAAAGTGCTACAGTAGCCAAAAGGCAAAAAATTTTGGAACTAAACGCGCCTTACATGAGTTGAGTCCGCCTAGATTTGGGCTGCACATAGCGCACGGATACTCTTTGACTCCTGGGCCAAAAAGAACAGTCGGGCCGATCCACTAACATGCTACAACCCTATTCCTTTTTTCTGTTTCACAAATGCATTCATTTGTTCCCGTTGTGCCACAAATAATAGATTTTTCATATGAGTTGGAGTGAAATTTAGTTTAACTTTAACTTTAATTCACTTTAACACATACGGATTGATACAAATCTGAGTATATGCAAACGCATGAGAAGAATTGATGGTATCTAGTACATGTTGTGGTTGCCGAACCGATAAAAAAATGTTACGGGTCGTCCACACCTACTGCGGCTGGACTAGACATTGTTAAGGGCATCCGCAATGGTTAGCTATTTGACTAGCTAGATGTGACGTGACAAAAAAAAAGTAGGAGAGAGTAGTCACTAGCTACGAGCAAATTAAATAACTAATGTGAGAGGAGTATATGGGTCCAATACTATATATTAGTGACTTTTATTGTCTCTCACCTCCACAATTGACTACGTAGCTAGTACTAGCTATTACCATTGCGGACGCCCTAATCGTCAGTTATCTTCTACTACTGTTCAAACATGCATAGACAGGTGATATCTGTTTGCTTCGGTAGGAAATAAAAATAAACTGATCAGGAGATTGTAGTATATCTCTGTGACGGGCCGGGAGAGGTTATATTAGTGGACCTTTTGTTCATGGGCTTCAAGCACCTGGCTAGCTAGTGAATGCTTGAAAAGTCTGCTGGGTTCTTCTAGGTCGCTCATACTATATACTAGTTGAATACGTGCGCCATCGGGCATGGTATTAATAGGCAATACAATCGCCTAAGGGTTATCTTTCCGGCGCACTGTAGTCATAGGTAAGCGCACATTCGGAAATATGCACATTCGGAAATCAAGAGTCAGGCAGAGCCAATTGAGTTAACAGTCAAGTAGACATGCGTGTATTTGCTAATACTACCGTCATAGTAGGCAAACTTGGTAAACAAAGAGTTACACGACGAAATTTCTAAACAGACAGGTACACGTTTTTCAGGAGCCACTGCTACATATATAGGACCAAGATGGTAAGTGGGTTTGATGTGATGAATATATTCTTGTGCACGTCGCCGAATACTGATGCAAGTTTCATTTTGTTACATGTTGTCAGTCTGCAGCAGCAAAGGCAAACAATTAAGAAATAATAGGGGAGGAATTGCGTAATGATGCCCCTGTTCGTCCCCCATTTTTTTTGTTAGCAGAATATGGAGGCTTAGTATAAATATGAATATGTATGTGCATTGAATAATAGTTGTAAGAGTGGTATACAATTATATACTTAATATGTACATAGATCAGCTAAGCAATATGAATTATGCTCCATCCTCATAACACATCCTGACAAGAGCATCATTTATGTACCGGTCATACATATACTTTACTTTTGCAATTCCAGCAGTTGCAGTTTGCAGGGAACGAATAAATACCTATAATCACCTATTCTCAGTTTCAACTGTGACATATGTGCCAAATGCTGAGCTTACCAATAGAAAGCTTCTATAAAGAGAGGACAAAGGCGTGTGTAAGTCTCACTTATTTTGGTTGTTGTCCTGAAAAAGCTAGCTGTGAACTGACCTTTCCTGGTGGTTTAGGATAGAATTTTTTGATCTGGCCAAATTTGCAACCACATTATGTACATATGAAAAAAGAATGGCTGAGTGGTTTAGTTTTTGGTGACCCAAATAGTAAATTCACAGAGGTGATGTTGCTATTGTATGCAGCTGATGTGGGAAATTACTCAGCATATGTAGACATGTTTGTAAATAAGTTTCAGTTTGAGGATATACATTGAAAATAGAAGGATCGAGGTACATAGATATGTTGCCATTTTTGGTAATACTAATAGTAAGAGTGAAGACACTACTACAGAATCGGCAATCACTGCCGGCCCATCACTGCCGGTTTTGTTTGGGCCGGCAGTGATGCCCCTTCACTGTCGGTTCTTCCTCTGACAGGCCCCCAATTATTGGGGGCAGAGGCTGAACCGGCAGTGAAACACCACATCACTGCCGGTTCGTGGCTTCAACCGGCAGTGAGGTTGTGTACACTATAAAGCTTCGATCTCCTCTCCCTCCTCTGCTCCAACGGTGCAGAACAGTGCGTGAGGAGCTCTATCTCTCCATTGTTGCGGCTGGTTGATTTCTTGATCTCCATTGTTGGCTCCTCTTCACTCTTGGATCCTCATATCTTCTTGCTCATGGTTAGTAACAAGCATAATTCTTTAGCATTGTTGGTTTACATTGTGTCAATTTATGTTAGAGCTATGCTAGTTTTCATGATCAAGAACAGGGATGTTGCAATTTGTGTCAATTTTTTGTAGCTTTTAGATCCAAAATTATTTAGAAAAATTGTAGCACTTTGTTTTTATTAGGTAATTATTGTATAATCATTGAGTAGCTAGGTTCGAAAGATTCGTCTCGAAAATTATGGATAAAAATTGTAATTAGTTATATTTATTATTTACATTTAATACTCAATACATGCATGAAAGATATGATGGGATGTGGAATAGATTCGGTATTTATTACTTAGATTTAATACTCCACCATGGCTTTGTATGAAACGGTCATACGACTAGATGCCATTACTAATCCAAGGATCAAAACAACCTCGTAATGATATTGATGTGCTTTTAGAACCAGTGATCGATGAACTACTACAGATGTGGGAGACGGGTGTGAAGGATGTTTGGGATGAGTACAAGAAAGAACATGTCACGGTAAAGGCTGTACTTATCGCTACAATCACCGACCTACCAGGGCGAGGTTCCTTGTCTGGAGAGAAGACAAAAGGATACACTGGGTGTGTCGAGTGCTTGGACGAGACTGATGCTACACATCTACCAGAAAACAGGATGATGGTCTACATGGGACACCGTAGGTTCCTATGTCGTGATCACCCTTACCGTAGGAATACAAAAGATTTTAATGGGACTACTGAGAAACGTGGACCTCCAAAGTATCAAGACGGGAAACAGATGCTTCAACAATTAAGCAAACTCACAAATGTTGTCCTTGGGAAGGGGGACGGGGTAGTAGCAGCGCCAACCGATAGTATCTAGAAGAAAAAATCAATCTTCTGGAAACTACCTTATTGGTCACTTTTGAGTGTACGTCACTGTCTTGATCCAATGCACATAACTAAAAACGTGTGCGGTAACACACTTAACACGTTGATGAACACCGGGGGAACAAGCAAGGATTCTCTCGCGACATGCTTGGACATGCAACACCTGGGCCTCAGGAAGGAGTTACAACTAGTAACTCTTGAGAATGGCCACTTGAAACTTCCGGTGGCATCATGGACACTGAAAAGGAGGGAAAAATGCTTATTTCTTTCTTCAATGATCTCAAAGTACCGAGTGGCTACTGTGGGAACCCGAAGAGGCTAGTTAACATGAGAGAACTTAAGTTTAACTATGGTTCTATGAAGGCCCATGACTGTCATGTCATAATGACTCAGCTGCTCCTAGTTGCCCTGCGAGGTATCCTCCCCGACAAGGTCCGCGAATCATAAAGTTGTGTTCGTTCTTCAACGCGATCTCTGAAAAGGTCATTGAAGTGGGCAGGTTAGACCACCCGAAGCAGGAGATAGCCGAGATTATATGCAGGCTTGAGATGCATTTCCCACCGACTTACTTTGACATTTCAGTGCATCTACTTGTTCATCTTGTGGATCAAATAAAATCCCTTGGCCCAATGTACCTACACCAGATGTTTCCTTTCGAGAGGCTGATGAAAGTTTTCAGGCGGTATGTTAGGAATAAATTCAGACTAGAAGGGAGCATGGTAGAAGGATGGTCAACAGAGGAGGCTATTGAGTTCTCCACATATTATCTGGACATCAAGCGGGTTGGAGTTCCAGTATCTCATCACGATGGAAGACTAGGGGGCAAAGGAACAATAGGTGAGAAAGCTGTCAAAATGGACGAAGTCGTCTCCTTCAGATAAGCACACTTCGCTGTTCTCCAGCAGACCGACGGTGTGATGGCATACATTGATGAGCACAAGCAGTTTCTGCAAATTAAGTACATCGGTAGGTCATAGGCTTGGCTTGAGAAAAAACATAAGGAGGAATTCGGTGACTGGTTTCGACGCCAAAGGCTAGGAAAGGTGACGGGATGTCAGCTAGATCTCTTAGCCCTCGGGCCTTCGACTACGCTAATGATGTACCAAGGATATCAAATAAATGGTTTTACATTTAACACAAAAAAACAGGACGGAAAGAGCACGAACCAAAACAGTGGTGTTCGTTTCGACGCCCACGATGAGTATGGCACGATGGTGGCAACATACTATGGTTTCATAGATGAGATATGGGAGCTAGACTATGGACATCAGTTGAAAGTTGCTCTTTTCCATTGTCTGTGGGTCCGGCTGAATGAAATCAACACCGACAAGGATGGGTTCACTACCGTTGATCTATGCAAGACCGCATACAAAGATGACCCCTTCATCCTTGCAAAGGATGTTTTGCAAATCTTCTATGCAAGGGATAACAATACAAATGGAAGACGACATGTAGTATTGCAAGGCAAAAGGAAGATTGTAGGTGTCGACGGAGTGACAGACGAAGAAGAGTACAAAGGTTATGAAGAAATGGCTCCTTTTGGGGCGGACGTTACCCTACATGTGCTTGAAGAGGGTGACGAACCTGCTTACCTCCGGAGTGATCATGATGAGGCCACCATCGTGCCTGCACCGTGAATTGTTAGAGTATCATAAACTATTTAATCCTTAATGAAATGTTGTTTTAGTAATTTGAGATCATATGGAGTTCTAGAGATTGTTGAGTTGTACCATGTTGTTGATTGATGTATGCCATGTCAAAAGGGATTCCAAAACTATAAATAATTAGACCTTGAGTGTATAAGAAATAATGTAGAGCTCCTCAAAACTAGCAAAAGCTATGTTGGAAGATTTTCAACTTCTATTCAAATTTTTGGAGTAATTACAAAGGGGGTAATTGAATTTTAAACCCTTATTCAAATTCAGAAAAGGATTCAAAAACTATGAAGAATTAGACCTTGAGTGTATAGGTAATAATGTAGAGCTCCTCAAAACTAGCAAAAGCTATGTTGGAAGATTTTCAACTTCTATTCAAATTTTTAGAGTAATTACAAAGGGGGTAATTGAATTTTAATCCCTTATTCAAATTCAAAAAAGGATTCAAAAACTATGAAGAATTAGACCTTGAGTGTATAAGCAATAATGTAGAGCTCCTCAAAACTAGCAAAAGCTATGTTGGAAGATTTTCAACTTCTATTCAAATTTTTGGAGTAATTACAAAGGGGTAATTGAATTTTAATCCCTTATTCAAATTCAAAAGGGAATTCAAAAACTATAAAGAATTTGAATATACTACTTCAGCAAAAGTTGTAGATAATTAAAAATTATGCAACTTCTATGTTTAGAGTTTTTCAAGTTTTAGTAAAAAATCAGGAGTAATTTGAATTCTAAAGCAAAGGGAAAATTTTTAAAAAAATAAAAATCACTGCCGGTTTGTAAGGAACCGATAGTGATGACCCACCTATCACTGCCAGTTCCAAACAACCGACACTGATGTGCCCTCATCACTGCCAGTTCCTGTTACAAACCGGCAGTGATAGGGGACATCACTGCCGGTTTGTAACAAGAACCGGCAGTGATCTGACCGAGTATATATGGAAAGGGCGCGGTCTGAAATTTTCAGACTCGCGCCCTTCCACACTTAGCCATTTCAGTGTCCAGCCCGAGGAGCACTTGCCGCCGCCGCAGGAGTACACGCCGCCGTTGGAGCACTTGCCGCCGGCAGGAGCACATGCCACCGCCGCCGCAGGAGCACACACCGTCGCTCCAACCTCACGCCACTGCTCCAGCCTCACCGCCGCTCCAGCCCGGCATTGGATGCCGCCGGTGCACGCCGCCGCCAAGAAGGACACTCGAGCACGCCGACGCTCGAAGCCAGTGCAGGAGCTCGGAATCCCCGCCCTGCAGGAGCTCAGAAACCGGCCCAAACCTCCACGCGGTGAGCTCCATGTCCACAAACCGAAAGTGTTCGATGAAATGTCTACATGGGATTCAGAGTGCTTTTGCTTGCTTTCATGGAGATAGGGAGGAAGGAGGGAGATAGAGAGCTTGGAGTCTTGCTCGTCATGGAGATAGGGAGGAAGGAGGGGGATAGAGATAGAGATAGAGAAAGATAGAGAGAGAGAACCACAGAGAAGGAGAAGGAGAAGGAGAGGATGATTAGAGATGTAGATAGAGATTAGAGATATAGATAGAGATACATGGCTTTATATAGATGACTAATCTATATACTTGTCTATATACTTATCTAGATTTTGTGGAGGCACATTTTGTAGAGAGATAGACATGTAGAGAGATAGAGATATAGAGAGATAGATGCATGCCTTATAGATAGATGTATGCACATTTTGTATAGCATGACTTATATATAGATGGCAAAATTTTATATCATATATACATGGCTTTATATTGTGACTTGTACCTATGGCTTTATAGATAGAGAGATAGAGAGATAGCATGACTTAGAGATATAGATTAGTGGAATATTTTGGAAGATTTTGGCTATGGCTTTATATTGTGACTAATCTCTATATACTTGTCTATGGCTTTATATTGTGACTAATCTCTATATACTTGTCTATTTTGGAAGATTTTCAACTTCTATTCAAATTTTTAGATAGATATAGAGAGATAGAGAGATATAGAGAGATAAAGAGATATAGAGATATAGAGAGATAGAGAGATATAGAGAGATATAGAGAGATAGAGAGATAGAGAGATATAGAGTCTATCTATCTACCTATGAGCTAATACCAATAATCGAAATTTATGTCCAGAAACATGACAATTAAGCGCCGATTCACCACCCGTCGCCCTGCGACCGAAGCCGATGACCAAGGAACTAGTGGTGGCGGTGCTGAACGTGACCAAGGAGCCGATGACAACCAGCAAGGGGATCAAAGACCTTGGAGCCCTAGCCATATGCTAAACCTAGAAGAGGACCAAGGAGACGAGGTAATAACTTAGGTCATACCTAAAACACGGTAGATATAGCCATAAAAGTTTGATGGAGACTTATTTATAAATTTTGAAGCAGGTTCCGTCGGAAGGTCCAAGTACTGGTGAGAGTTCCAGAAGGACTAAGCGTGGTGCAACAAAGCTCCCTCAGACAACTAGACACTAGCACATCTCTCAGTTCGACCAAGTAGGCGAGCCGATGGAGCCACGAAAAGTATTGGGCCCATCAAGAGTACCATCGGGGCACTTGTTAGGGACTTCACCCCGATCAAGTACAGGAAGTGGAATGGAAGTGAGCAAGACCCGTGGAGGGTTCTAGAAGTTTAGAAGGAACTAGTTTGGAACAAGCTCAGAGGGTATTTCACTTTCCCTAATGATTGTGATGAAGTGACAGTCAAGAAGAAGGCCAAGGAAATCATGGGTCGCTCCTTCAAGAATTTCAAGGGAAAGTTGCACAAGCTCATCAAGGAGGAAAAAGAACCGAATTTTGCGGGAGGTGAATTCAGCAAGCAGAGGGACTTCTGGGAGGAGTTCAAGGCTTACAAGCTATCCGATGAGGCCAAGGCATCAAGCGAAAGAAACAAAGCAAACTCGCTTAGGTCAAATAATCCTCACCGCCTAGGATCGCGTGGGTACGTAAGGAAGATTCCGGATTGGGATGCCCAAGTTGAAGCACTAGAGCAGAGCGGCATTACGCCTCAGAGAAGCGATTGGCAGCCCAGATCAATGAACTACCTACTCGCAAGTGAGGCACGATACAATCCTGACGGGAGCCTTTCCGTCAGGACTGAACCCGTCAATGATCTCCTCCAGAAGATTTCCACGATCACTGAGGAAGTGCATAGAGGGGCCCACAGGTCGGATAAAGAAAATGACGTGCTCACGCAAGCACTTGGAAACAAGGAGCACCCCGGTCGCACTAGAGGAGCTGGGGTAATTCCTTGGGAGAAAGCATTTGAAAGTGAATCCGCTTCCTATAGGGGTCGGGCAAGGGCTAGAACGCAAAGAGAAGAGGAGTTCCAAAGGATGCGACAGGAGCTAGAACAGAGCATTGAAGCACGGATAGCTGCTCAAGTGGCGAGCGCTATGCAATCCATGTGTTCGAGTCAAGGGCCGCATGCAGTCCCAGTTTTGAATAGCCCAGTGCCCAGCAAGGGCCGCAGTAGCTGTGGCTCAACCCCTATGTCTGACGAAGAAGAGGTCGATGCTCCTCATCCGGTGGACGACATCACAGAACCTGTGAATGTCAGGTTGTACATCCGCCAGCAGTGGACCAAAGACAAGGTGGCGGTCAGACAAGCATTTCCTATAGGAGAGAACGTCATTCATGGCAAGCCACTGCCATTTGGGTATGCCAGGGTCAACATTGATAAGATATTGGACAAGAAGTACAATAAGATACATATTGATTTCCCAGTGGAGGAAGATAGGCCGCGTCTAGTTCACAACTTGGGCACTCATGTCGCCTGGCGCAAACGCTTCATCAAGCTAGACGACCAACCATCTTCGGATGATGATGATGATAGTGAATCATCCCGGTCGCCTCCGCCAAGAGGTTTCTCTCCTCGTCAAGATCCACCGACACCTCCTCCACCGCCAAAGGAGAAGACTCCTTCTCCACCACCAAAGGAGAAGACTCCTCTTCCTCCTCCTCCTCCTCCTCCTCCACCAGCTTCAAAGTCCTCAGGACTGGGATCTCGACGGCCCCCTAGCTCTAGATTAGGTTCGACTTCGCAACAGAGGAGGTCATCAGCTTCAGTTGGTAAAGATCCCAAGATGACTAGTAAAAGGCCTTCGCCAGTGCCGACTAAGGACGATATTCTACGAGCTCAGATTGCAGAAAAGGCCGCCAAACTTGCCTTGTATAAACGATTGGCTTATATACCTGAGAAACAGAACGATTTTGAAAGGCAAAGCAAAAATCCGGGTAACCAAGAAAGAGCTAGAAAAATGCACACCTTTCAGCGGCTAGAGATACAAAACTTGGCCGCAGAACTGGGTATAAGCATGGAGGATGCCGAGAATCTCTATTTTGAAAATACCGAATTTCAAAAGGCCAAAGTTACATACAAGTTTTAACTAGGCATGCCTATGGTCGCCAGCAAAGAAGGGTATAGAAATTTGCCAACAAACATGCGAACTTTGCATGATTATTACATCTTAGACAACAAAGACAAGAATGCAAACTTTGCAGTATGGATCCCTCCATGTTTTATTTTTAATCATCCTGAAGAAGTTGTGCATACTATTGATTATGAAGAACTCTTTCAACTCTTTTAATGACGCTCGCTGGATGTGCAGATTATGATGTTATGGACTATGTAAGTACCATACCCTAACAACGTTATAATAAACTACGTGATCTGCATTTGAATATATCCATGCATGTTTATTTTGCAGGTCTGTATCTAAATTTTTCCTTCAAAAACGAATAAGCAATTATGACCTCTTGGACCCCATCTATGTAAATGATAACACATGCAAAGCCGGTCTCAAAGATCCGTATGTCTCAGCGAGTTTGAAGAAAGAGTTTGAAAGAATGTTCTCAGTCGACAAAACAAACGCACTGGTAACCTACAATTGCGAGTATGTGTTCTCGACCCTTAAGTGTTTTTTTTTCTTGATATATCATTCAATAATAACATGAACCATGTGATTGCAGCAACTATTACGTCCTCGTAGATATAAGTCTTAAAAATTCAACTATCGAGGTGTGGGACTCAAAAAAGAAGCCACTTAAACTTATCGAACCCCTAGTAAAAGTGCTAAATATGTAAGTGAACCCAATATCGCCACACTTTTCAATCACATATGATATTGTAATTAATAATGTCCTCAGCCTTCACACTTCATTTACATTGTCACATAGAATGAAGGCGTTACCTGATTGGAGAAATGTGGAGCCTAAGATGCAAAAGAAATGGAGAGAACCATTCAGAGCGGAGTATATGAAGAAGGTCAAGATCCTAGATCAACCAATGGGGAACAACGAGTGCAGGTTCTATGTGATGTGGGCAATGCTTGCCTACTTTGGCGCAAAAAATAGGAATAGAAGAAAGCATGGTACGTACGCGTCGCATTTTAATTCTATTGTTTTATCTTACGTATGTGCATCTCAATATCATCTTGTATCAATTTACAACGCAAAGAACAGGGCCACAATAGGTTGGTGGATTTTGAGATAAGAGGATTTGAAGAGGAGATAGCAGCTCTTATTCTGAACGACATAGTGTATACAAAAGGATGTCTATCCATTGTGAAGAGTAAGGACTTCAAGAAGAACTATGGAAAAGACCGCCTCGAATGGCTATTGTAATGAGACAATTAATTCGATACTTTAAGTTTTGTTTGGATGTTTTGTAATAATTATTATAAATGTGTGATGGGTTTGTATTGTCGCTAGTCTACAATCACCTTCAATTCACATCGATATCAAATGGTTCGATAGAAAACACCTCCACGATCTCCCACCCCACCACCTCTACCATAAACCCTAAACCAGAAACCCCAAATGAAAATAAAACAATTAAAAAAATGTAATTTAAAAAAATAATATCACTGCCGGTTGGGGTACCAAACCGACAGTGATGGCTCAAGCATCACTGCCGATTGGGGTGCCAAACCGGCAGTGATGGCTCAAGCATCACTGCCGATTGGTAACACGAACCGGCAGTGATGCTTGAGCCATCACTGCCGGTTTGGCATAACCGGCAGTGATGGCTTGGGCTCATCACTGCCGATTCGCCAGTGCCGGTTCAAAATCCGCCACTGTAGGGGGGTTTTGAACCGGCACTGATTGCCGATTCTGTAGTAGTGAGAAGCTCGGTTTTTTTTTCCTCCGTGCGTGTTGCTGAGATGCCATATGTTTTCTCTATCCTGCGTATATTAAGAGACATGCCGTGACATCAGGCAACATTTTTGGTAGAATAAATGTAAGAACATTTTTGGTGAATATACAATTATTTGTCAAGTTGGTGAACATGTAGTGAAGCATAGCGAGAACACAATGAACTGTAATATCTATCTATGTGTCTAAATAAGAAAGCACTGTAGAGTTCAAGAAAAAATATAGATGAGTAGAAGCGTGATGAGTTTATTACCTAAACAAAAGGAGAAGGAACAAACACCAGTAGGTAACATATACGATAGGATTTTTCCTAATCAATTTGCAGTGGGAGTAGTTTCAAGATTTTCCAATGCCCTTTCTCTCGGTAGCAAATGATTACTGCATTGATGAAACAAGGAATTCATCAGTCCTAGCATATCATCTAGATATAGTCACTGAGTCTAAGCATAAAAGACTGTTTTTTCCGAGCTTAGCAATTTCTACACTACATTGGGGAAAACTCAATATCACAAATGAGGCATCAAGTAGGTTACAAAAATCGAGCATCCTCTGTTTCCTACTACTCACTCATTTTTCTTCAGGCCATCAAATGGAATGTGTGGCCGCATTGATGAGTGGAAACCACATATAGGGATCCAGGACAAAAGATCAGCAGCCCACTGCACATAGACTAATGTAGATGCATTTTTATGCCACAATGGTAGAGTCCACATACTATGTTAGATAGAAAATAAGCTTTGCTCCCAAGAAGACACCATTGACTGCTAAGTAAAATTAAAAAGAATTATTAACCCGCACCGTTGAATTTGAGGATCCAACGGTTCGCAGGAATCGGGCGAATATGGAAACGCTGTTTGCATGGGGAGCCCAACTTGGAAAGCCACAACTCACCTGAGCAAACAACGTACATGTTATCTTGCCAGGCAGCACTTGCACATGATTAGAAATGAATCAAAGAATATTTGAGTTTTCATGAATGTTGGAATCTAAAATACTATCATTAGAACAGAAGGACCCAAAACATGTTAGGTTCAGTCTTCAGACAACCAGGTGCAATTGCTATAGCTCAGATTGTATTATCTCAAATAAGAATACAGTGTGCTAGTTTTGCAGTTATCCTATTTTGATTATGATAGATGTCATATAACATGGAAGGGCCATATGCCTATGCCTGAATTATGATTTTGGCTTAGAGTAAGTAACCTGGTTTAAGTAAGCAAAAGATACATCGAGCACCTTTAAAATACAACCCGCCGCAACGATGAATGGAAGAACAAAATAAACAAATGTATGAATAAGCAACAAATACAAGAAAAATGGTTAAATGGGGCTTCACTTGAGTAAAAATAATATTGCAGGACACTACTTGTTAATTATCTGTGGCAGTCTTCTAAAAAAATTACTGACACAAAGTCATGTGGTTGCCACCACTGTTTATATTAATGCAGCCATAAAGAAACAAGCTTGTGTGGACAAACTATCTTTTTAACAAATATAGAGAAGTAGGCATTACCTGATCTTGTCCATGTCAAGGCTGAGATCAACTAATTTGCAACAATATTTTTATTGGGATCTGAGTGCATAAAGGTAATGTTCCAAGACAGAGCTACACATGCAACAAGAGATCAGATAGTTAACTGCAAACATGGTATAGAGCAGGCGATACACAGAAAAGAGGTGACAAATAGCATCAACCAATGACTAAAAGTCCATCTATGAAAACTATAGGCATTTTTTTGAGGTGACAAACTAACATCAACCAATGACTGCATACTGGCAAAAATTACATAGTTCATCATATTTTCATAAAAAAAAAATTATAGTGCTTATATGCCTCTTTTGCGATCCCTCAAGGAAATTACATAGTTCATCGATTATACTTGAAAACCTTAAGGCCCATATTTTTTCTGGCAATCCCTAATTTAACCTCTGTTGTAGCTGAAATGTACTTGAAACTAACAATTTTTAGTCAATTAGGTAGAAACCTAAATTGCTCTATTCAACTAAACATATGGAGAATGCGCAATACGCAGAAAACAAATTTTAGGCAAGATAGAAGCATACCCATTTTTTCCGTTGCTGCGCGAATCAATGTACCAAAGATCAGTGACCTCGGGCTGCCTCATAGCATCTAGAATAATTCTAATGCACACTGAAGGAATATATGACAATAGACTGCTCCAAATATACAGCGTACTGGTCTCATGAAAACACTGCAAATATTAGTGCAAGTGCAACAACAAGATTGAACGGAAGAAGATGAGCAATCTTTGTCATTACAAAGCAGCAGGGCAGCGTCGTCGATGATTCCCAGAATATGAACCGAAACATGAACTGGACCAAAATCAAAGCATGTAGAACACAAGAAAGCACAAAATTCATGCCAAAAAACTCAAAGAAACAACCAGAAGCAACTGCACACAAACAAAGTGTATAGTAATGTAATCGTTGGGAATTGGGCATGTGCTCAGAAGTGACCATACATAATTTGACATCATAGGCAATGATCATAGGTAATGAACAACCAAAGAAAAAAACCATCACAGGCAGTGGAATTACAACCTCAGATCTCATAGTCTGTGAGTAAATAGGCAATAAGTAGTACCTCTCATTGGTGCACCCAAACCATAACAAAACAGAACCAAGATCATTGCCTCAACTATCACTGGACATGCACAAAGGGAGGCAGTCGAGGGACATGTTTCCCCTCCAACCAAGCAAATCGATAATGGGGTAAAGTTGGACCGCAAATCGGCAAATGGACGGCGAAAATTAATTTTGCTACCATGGATCGCCCAAACCTAGATGAATTGTAGAGAGTTAACATGTAAGAGGAAGAATCGATCAGGAGCATCGCCTCAGACATCTAAAACAGAAAGAGATGAAATCTGTGTAAAGGTAGGCCATGACCATAACAAGGAACACAAAACATAATTTTTGGTGGAATCATCATAGCTGTAGTCTATTCCCTCAATTTTAAACGTGGCAACAATAAATCGTACTCATCAATGCACATGACTGAAATGCAAACAATAAAGCCACAAACTTCAGCACTGCAGTGCATGTGTTGCGAAACACATATCACCGATATGGTCATGTGCTCAGATATCTATCATAATAGGTGTCTACTCTCAGATCCAATGGAATCGAGAAGATCAGAACTCACAGAACAACCAAAATTTGCAGTGAGCATGTAGACTGGTAGTAGAAAAGGAGAACAGTAGATCTACGGCCAAATCAAGCCTGCCACATCAAGAGAAAGGGAGAGGGAGAGAGAGATTTAGAGAGGGAGTAAACCAGGCAGCGGACGGATCGAGGGAGAGAAGAGCTGCGGTCTGCAGGAGCTCACGCGGGGGACGGGGGAGGGGGACGCCGCCGCCGCCTCCGGCAGTGGCCACTCGCGCCGTGTCGGGGTGGGCAGGCCGGCGACGCCACACCTTGCCGCAGGGGCCTGGCCGCGCAGGGAACGAGGACGGCAGCGGGGCGCTCCACGCGCGTCACCCGCGGCAAGCCGTGCCGCTGGGATCCGGCCAAGCGGGTGTCGCCTCGGGCTCCACCGGCTGCTCGCCTCGTGTGCGTCGCCTCCCCTGGAGGGAACGAGAGAGAAAGGGGAAGGGGACAGAGGAGCGGAAGGAGAGAGATGGGCAGGGGAGGGAGATATTTTCACTCGAACCAATGAGACGACGACACGTGGGTAGTAACAGTAAAATGACGGTGGGGTAAAACTGGGCCGCTAATCAACCGAAGGATGGTCAAAATTAATTCTGCTAACGTGGATCTGCAAACCTGTGCTCTAATGTAGTTACCTAATTGACAATACAACCGGACTCTAAATCGACTGACCAGCAAGCCAAGTCGTTCTCTGATCATCATTTTTCTTTAGAAACACCTATGGCCATCATGTGGAGGTGGGATTTGGTTATTTGTTGGGTTTTATATATAGATCGGCCGTGAGTCATGGACGATCCACTGTCTTTCTAGCTAGGCTACCCTGTCCATATTGTATGCACGGTAAACAGGGTACAAGGTGCATGCTACTCACGGCCGATCTATACCTACATTTATATGTTTATCTACCTACTTATCTATCGATCTGTCTGTCCACTTGTCTTTCTACATTATAGAATGAAAGAATTTAAAAATATAGCACACCGTAAAACCCTTCTATACCTAATACCTATACGTGTCTAATATCTCCTCTACTGGATTTTATATCTAACACATACTGATAATTGCTACTTTTTTTTCACCCATGCCACGGTGTACCCACTGCATATATTTATCCGCCAGAAATTTCTGCCCGCTGCTAGATCTTGCAAATTAAAAGTGACTGCAGCCAATGACATGCTGGATCTTCGACCCTCCCTCCCTTGTAGTGAATGAATGAACGCCCATCCACTCTCTTTACTGGTGGCTACAGTATGTGCACTGCACACAGACTGCAGCAGCCTCAGATAGATGGACAGTTCTCTGAGCACCATCAATCAAATGTATATATTTATGGGACAGCAGAGTAGGGTCTCACAGCAAATACGTCAAGTATTAAGTGAGGCGGTTGTTGGGCCCGGCTATCCAGCCATTAATAAATAATAAAGGCGCGGGCAACCAGTCCGCCCGTCTCAGGGCTTCATTTCCAAACGTCTTCAAAAGTTTTTATGTAGCAGTGATAGTGTGTTCAAAAACCCTACATTAAAGTGCCTCTTTGTGGGATCATCCCATATATCAACTCCATTGCTCTATACAGTCTCTATATCTTGTAGCAAATAGGCTCTACAAAATATCTATATTGATATTAGTTTGTTATATGGGCTTGCTATAAGAATGCTTAGCAGCATGTACTTCACGACTGACACACCATGTTGGATGGTTTATGAATCGTAAGCAACACTAGCCGTGCACAATGTTTTCTAGTCCTCTGACCTAGCACTGTTCATCGGATGGAGTAGTAGAACTCTATTGCTATTTTTGCACCGATCATAAACTCAAGATAATGAGTTGAGAGTCCATAGGGTTCGACAGCAAGTGCACAAGGTGAAAGGTACAACATAACCAAAGTATAGGAATTCTAATTCTTTGTTTATTTACTGCGAGGGATTCCCGGCCAGAGTTGTGTTTCCTCGACATGATGAGAACTTGGTTTATCACCTCCCTTCTTTTGCTTCTTCCCACAGGCAGGACCATTATATATTCCTTTAATTGGCATTCCATTTATACCGACTAGCACCACCGTACCTGTTGGGCAACAACACACCAGTCACGAGCATGCACATAATCCTGTGTGTACTAGGAGATCACGCTTCATTCTAATGAGGAAGGCAAGGGGTCCAAAGGCGAGTGTAGAGCCACACTATGGTCACTTGAGCTACCGCTTCTACCCCGGCCAACTATGCCGTGTACATGTAAATATTATGCATGATTAGCCCAGAGATAACATAATTTTGTTAACTAAGTCCACTAGAGAAAAACAATGATTTGAAGATGCCATCTGATGATGCATCATATATATCATATCCATTTCAGAAGAGCATATTTTATTCTTCACTGTATAACAAGATTGACATATATATATAGAACATTATAACACCAACTAAGTTCATTCCAATATTTAGTTTTTCATGCACAAATCATTCACCATATTAATCTATTGGATTGATTACATCTTTGTGTGTACTGCCTACCCCAGCAATTTAAAAGTACCAGTAACATCACAGATGTTTTGTTGAAAATCAGTAACATCACTGATTGGCTCAATCAAATCGCCTATGCGATTAAAAGTGTGCTACAAACAGCTGATTCGCTGCCCATCCATTGGTGATCGTGATCCACAATATTTATCTATAAGATCCATTTGACTTTTTGTGTCTATTGTGTTTCCCAACAATTTTAAAGCACCAGTAGCATCACTGATTTTTTTTACAACGTCTGATTTAAACATTTGACTCTCTGCAGTAAAAACGCTACATAATAAACTTACACATGTGGCCAACATAAGGCCACGATATGGCGCCAATCTCAAGTTGGCATGCGATGCTTAATTTACAGCTTGAATTGGTATCTGTACCTGCAGACAATAATTTATTTCTTATAGCTTCTTACTAGTATACTATATTACTATATATAGGCAACACTACTACAGAAAGTGTAATCAGTGCGGGTTCAAAACCCCTCATCACTGTCGGATTTTGAACCGGCACAACCACTCCGGATTTTGAACCGGCACAACCACTTCGGCAATGATGTGGGGTAACATCACTGCCCTCCTCTACCACTCCACCCATGACTCACTTGTGTTTAGATTCACTAGTACTTCCTCATATTCTATAGTAAACCGAGTGTAAATTGATTGTTTGAGCCACTAAACGAATTCAAATGAAAAAGTTTATGAACTACAAAGTTTCATAACTTTTCGAGATCTACAACTTTCATGTAGCAAGTTTTTTCATCCGAAGTCGTTTACAAAAATTTTGAATTTCAAATTTGACACATTCAAACGTATTTTTCGATGACAAAATGGTTTCAAATGGAAAAGTTATGAACTACAAAGTTTCATAACTTTTTGAGATCTACAACTTTCATGTACAAAGTTTTTCCATCGAAGGTAGTTTACAAAAATTAAAAAAAAATAACGGTACAGATATATCAGTGTCGATTCTAGCCACGAACCGGCAGTGAAACTCCTCATCACCGCCGGCTGATATCACTGCCGGTTCCAGCCATGAACCGGCAGTGATGATGAAAAAGTTATGAACTACAAAGTTTCATAACTTTTCGAGATCTACAACTTTCATATAGCAAGTTTTTTCATCCGAGGTCGTTTACAAAAATTTGAATTTCAAATTTAACATATTCAAATGTACTTTGCGATGACAAGATGATTTCAAAATGAAAAGGTTGTGAACTAAAAAGTTTCATCACTTTTCGATATCTACAACTTTCATGTATAAACTTTTTCCATCGGAGGTAGTTTATAAAAATCAAAAAAATTAACGGTACATGTATATCACTGTCGGTTTCAGGCATGAACCGGTAGTGAAGCTCCTCATCACTGTCGGTTCGTGGCTGAAATCGGCAGTGAAAGTGGTCATGATATCACTGCCGGTTCCAGCCACGAACCGGCAGTGATGATGAGCTTCAGTGCCGGTTCGTGGCCGGAACCGGCACTGATATACCTGTAGAGTTGACTTTTTTTATTTTTGTAAACGACCTTGGATGGAAAAAAATTCTACATGAAAGTTGTAGATTCACAAAAAGTTATGAAACTTTTGTAGTTCACAACTTTTTCGTTTGAAATCATCTTATCATCGAAAAATACGTTCGAATGTCTCAAATTTGAAATTCAAATTTTTGTAAACGACCTCGGATAAAAAAACTTTGTACATGAAAGTTGTAGATCTCGAAAAGTTATGAAACTTTGTAGTTTGCAACTTTTTCATTTAAATTCGTTTAGTGGCTCAAATAATCAATTTTACACTCGGTTTTTCATGAGAGACTTCACTGATTTTTCAAATTACGAACCGACAGTTACGAGGACCTTCACTGCCGGTTCGTGGCTGGAACCGACACTGAAAGGCATCACTGCCAGCCCAAACAAATTCGGTAGTGATTGACTATTCTGTAGTAGTGCAGTGTACTACTAGCTAGTATATGCAACTGTTTAATTACTGGTTAGGTTGTACTTGAAATGATACTGTAATTTCTTTCTTATTATTGCAACTTAGTGTACTTGTATGCTACTGTATTTTTTAATTACTCGTGTGTGTGTTTTCCTCGATCGGGTGATTAGGCTGTTTTTCATTAGAGAATTTGTAAACTACTTTTAATTACTCGTGTATGGCATCTTATAGCTGGGATGCGGCACCGTCCACACTCCACACTTTGGAGCTTTTGCCACGGGATGGACACTATATTTTTTTAATAATGGATAAAATATCCAGCTTCATCTATCGAAAGATAGGATCAGGCTAATTGTTACAAGAACCCAATTCGCAACCAACCTTACAAACTCGACAATGATTAAACAAGGCATTAGACCTCCAAACAAACGTAATGAAGGAAGACACTTGACTAGACGTGGCCAATGCTTCTTGATGGAAGTCATCCAGAGGACCTAAAGAACTGCAAGGATGATGTCTCCAGATACTGAGCAACCAAAACAAGCTGCTTTCTCTGCTCATCATGCCGTTTGTAGCTTTGCCCACTGACGTAGCCAGTGAGTTTTCTCGAAAAAGAAACTTTATTTGAAGCAACAATATCCAAATTCTTGCGCGCCTTAAGAATGGATGCCCGCTCCAGTGAGTCCTGGTCCGCAGAAGCTGCGTTCCGCTTGCTTAACCTCACAGGAGAAGGTGTTCCACTCCCAACTGGCTTCTTTGAGGGCCCAGAGTCATTCTCAATTGACACTAATTTTGCTTTCCACTGCCCAGTGCTATTAGAAAAGAGCTGACACTATATATATAGGAAAAAGTCAACATAACCCTCTCAACTATGAGGGGTGGAGTACTTAATCCTCTGAACTACAAAACCGGTTATTCTACCCCCTGAACTATCAAAACCGGCCAAATAACCCCCTCTAGGCGGTTTTGAGGGTGGTTTTGTCTTTTTCCTTTTTATTTATTTCGGTTGAATCTTTGAAAAATCATAATAAATCTTAGAAAAATTATAAAATAGAAAATCTAATTTTGTTGGACTCCACATGAGTAGATCTACACATTGAACATATAATATGGTATGCTTAAGTACAAAGTTTTTTTCTATAGATTTAGATCTATGTTTTCTATAATTAATTAGAAAAAAATCATAACTACAATTTCCATGGTCTAATTGTTGTGAATTTTTTATGGTAGGCTAATTATTGTATGCTTCTACCGTAGTAAAAATTTTATACTCATTGGATCACGTATAGTTTAGTTATAAGTTTATTTGAATTTAACTAAGGTATAAACATATATAAATCTATAATTAAGTTATACGTAATCCAATAAGTATAAATTTTTTACTACATTTGAAGCATACAATAATTAGCCTACCATAAAAATTTCATCACAACTTGACCACAAAAATTATAGTTATGAATTTTTATAACTAATTATAGAAAAACATAGATCTAAATTTACAACAAAAACTTTTTACTAAAACATATCATATTATATGTTCAATGCGTTGATCTACTAATGCGGAGTTCAACAAAATTTATTTTTCTATTTTACAATTTTTCTATGATTCATTATGATTTTTCAAAGATTCAACTGAAATAAATAAAAAAGAAAAAGGTAAAACCACCCTCAAAACCTCCTAGAGGGGGTTATTTGACCGGTTTTGATAGTTCAAGGGATACAATAACCGTTTTGTAGTTCAGGGGATTAAGTAGTCCACCCTCATAGTTTTAGGGGGTTATGTAGACTTTTATATCAACAAAAAACTAGTATATATCCAAAGAAGGTAAAGTAACTTATTACAAATTAAAACGCCAAGGGGTCGGAGATAATGCATGGCATGCACCCTCCATATATGCGCTGTAATTTTACTCTTCAGTGTGCAAAAAGATACACATAAGAGCAAGTTTAAAGTCCCAGCCAGGAGCTGGCTGTCAAGGGTCTTACAGCCTTCTTATAGCCCACTTATATAATAACTATTTTTCACAATCAATGCATAACCCACATGTTTCTCTCACAGTTTCTTTGGTTCTTGTGCCCAAATTGACTGTAAGCTTACAACCCACTTCTTGTCTCTCTCCTCCCCTCTCTCCTCTACCTCAGCATTCAGTCTGCTTGTAGCCCATTAGTATATTTGGTCTAAGGCTTGTCGTTCTTGCACATTAAATAATAAATTTAATACTGACATCACCTCGCCATCCACGAGCTCCGTAGTTTACTGATTTCTGCGATGCAATCATCAATCACCAAGTCAAGCTTTGCCCCCACGCGATCCTTAAACTAATGGCGTCTGATTTTTGGATAACACTCAACTACCTACTTAGACCTACACACAAAAAAACCAATAGCACAGGTGTACCTGGATGGATCGCTCAGCCTGTCAGCCAGCAGCTATTTAAACCCTAGTACGCAAACAAACCTTAGAGATCAAGCAAACCAACACACACATAAGTCAAGAAACATATACACCGCGAGTGACGGCCGAGAGATACCAAGAATGGCAGCAGCTCCTTCTCAAGCCATAGTTTCCCACCGACGCCGAGCTGCTGCAGGCGCAAGCCGACCTATGGCGCCACAGCCTCTACTACCTCACGTCCATGGCGCTCAAGTGCGCCGTCGAGCTCTACATCCCCACCGCCATTCATGACCTCGGAGGGGCGACCACACTGCCGGACCTGGTGAAAGCGCTGTCCCTCCCCGACACCAAGCTTCCATTCCTCGGTCGCATCATGCGGCTGCTGGTCACGTCGGGGATCTTCGCTTCCGACGGCACCTATGGCGATGGAGGGGAGGCCGTTGTACCGCATCAACCCACTCTCCTGGCTCCTGGTAGAAGGCGTGGAATCGGAGGACCACACCTACCAGAAGTACTTCGTGCTCGGTACTGTCTCCCGGCACTATGTTGAGGCCGGCTTGTCTCTTGCTGAATGGTTCAAGAAGGATCTGCCTGAGTCGCCGCCGTCGCCGTTCGAGGATTTACACGGTGTGCCTCTCGTCCATGAGAGCACAAAGCTCCTCGACGAAGAGCTCGACAGGATCGTGGAAGAAGGTGTCGCGGCGCACGACAACCTGGCCATCGGGACGATCATACGTGAGTGCAGTGATGTTTTCAGTGGCCTTCACTCGCTGACCTATTGCTGTGGTAGACAGGGAAACATCAGTGCGAGCTCGATCATCAAGGCGTTCCCTGACATCAAATGCACCGTGCTGAACCTTCCAAGGGTTATTGAGACGACGACGCCACCTACAGAACCAGCTGATGATGCTGTTAGCAATGTTACCGGTGATTTGTTCCACACCATCCCACCTGCTCAGGCTGTGATGCTCAAGGTATGGATTAAATTGGGGAAAAAAATATCATCTATAGAATTCTCTGTCACAAACAGTTTGTGATGAAGAAAAAGTGGGACAAAATAAACTCTCTAATATCCAGGTACTAGTTAGGGGACGTGATGTATGAGAAAAATAGATAGAAACAACTTTTGTCGTTTTAATAGATAGAGGACACCACTAAAATGTTATAGCCCACCAACCATTTACAAACCTTGATATTGACAGATTCAGTTATTATGAATTGTTTAAAATTGTGTATATGGCGTTGTGCTCTGTAGCTTGTACTGCACTTTTGGAGCGATGAGGATTGTGTGAAGATCCTGGAGCAATGCAGGAAGGCAATTCCTTCCAGAGAGGAGGGAGGTAAAGTCATCATCATAGAAATACTTCTTGGTATCTTATATGGGGCCAATAATGTACGAAGCCCAACTCCTGATGGACATGCTCATGATGGTGAATACCAAAGGCAGGCAGCGTGGTGAAAATGATTGGCGCCAGATCTTCACTAAAGCTGGTTTCTCAGACTATAAGATTGTTAAGAAAATAGGAGCTCGTGGTGTCATCGAAGTCTACCCATAAGACTGCACACCTCTAAATAAACGATCAATTTGCTAATAAATGTGTGGTTCAGTATTTGTTGGATGATGTGTGATGCGAGAATAATGTAAAAAAATGGAGTGCCTCGTTTTCCCAAGTAGAGTCTCATGGATGTAGAGCGATGAGAGTATGCTTACTTCGTGATCCATGTTGCTTCTGCTTTCAAATGTACTTGCTGGAGCGCTCTTGGTGCTTCCATTGTGCTATGTTGATTTGGATGTATTTGGTACTGCGAATTAATAAGAACATAGTTGATGTGGTTGCATGTTTTTTATGTGTATGTCATATACAAGCACAACATGTATATATGCAACGTACTTATCACGCTATACCATATATAATATTGCATTGCATGGCACCACTATACCATCGATACTAGATCTTTCTTTAAACTAACAGGAAAAAAAGGCACAAAGACCATGGGCATAGTGTTATATGAGACCACTAAAAAAAGCTATTATATTTTAGGTGACTGCCCCTCCGTTATGTGTATATATATGCACGGAGTAAATATAATTAAATGGTAAAATATGATCAATCATCAAAGTGACCCAATGCATGCATGTAACAGTTTTTAATACGGAATTCATGGAACTGAAGGTGCCTGATGCAGATCATGAACAACCCTATGCATCTAACAGTTATTAAAACTAGGACTCTGTAGAAGGGACCATGCGTTGTGCTCGTCGTTGCAAAGAGTTTATTCACATGCCCATCAGGTCCATTTTACAAATGATTGCTGGGCCATGCATATGACGCACGAGTTAAACACAGTTTTAGCATTGATCGATCCGTTCCATCTACCATCCTGCCAACACCCTTCTCCTGTAGCACATTCAATCTCTTGTCACACTGTGCTATAAGTTAGTTTCTGGTGAGACGCACATACTTTTCTCTTAATTTGCCTTCAATTTTGAGAATGGATCGCTCAGCCAGCAGCTATTTAAACCCTAGTACACAAACAAACCTTAGGCCTTTTGTTTAGATTTAAAAAATTGTACAAAATTTTGAACTGTAGGTTTCATTTGTATTTGGTAATTATCGTTCAACCATAGAGTAATTAGACTTAAAAATTCGTCTCAAAAATTATAGTTAAAAACTGTGCAATTATCATTTTTTCTACCTATATATATATTTAATGTTTCATGAACTTTCAAAGATTCGATGTGACAGATGAGAATCTTTGTAAAGTTTTGGGAATTTTTGAAGGGAACTAAACATGTCCTTATAGAGCAAATCAAACACCACAAACCAAACCCAAAAACACATATAAACCTTAGATATCAGAATGACAGCTCCTTCCCCCGCCACAGTTTCCACGGATGGCGACTTCACATCCTTCTTATTAAACGGCATTCATGGAATTGAAGGTTCCTGCTGAAAGCCGATTCCTGATATATCTCTTTCTTCGCAGATTCAAACATCGAGACAGCAGCAGCTGATGCATGTGGATAAAAAAGATGGGCAATGAATTATTTTTTCGCCTCCTAGTTGGCCCGATCGATGAGGGACTGGCTGACTGGATGTAATGTCAACCCAACTAATAAAATTAAATTTGGAAAAAGTCTACATACCCCCTGAACTATTGGGGTGTGTTAACCTAGATCCAAAAGTAAAAAAACCGTCTAAAAAAAACACTCTAAAGTTTCACAACCCAACAATCAACCCCGTGAGGCAGTTTGGGAGAGTGGTTTTGGTGACATGGAAAAACCCGCGTGGGGGGGTTTGGACACATTGGCGAGGTGGCTGGTGTTTAAACACTGGGATTTTTGTATACTTGAAGGATGACAAGTGGGCCAGTACGCAGTAAAGTTGCAGGGGACAGGTGCTCAGAGCATCGGCAGGTGTCCATGCGGTCGGCTAAATTCTAAAATAATCGGCAAGTGATCGTCGGGGTCGGCTATTCGAGAAAAAGGTTTTTTTGAAGCGACGAAAATCGGCAAGTGAAGAGCCGATTCGGGCAACAAAGATTGTGAAAAATAAGGAAATAAAAGACTCCAAAGGAAACTAGAAAGTCAAAACTGTGTGTTTTCTTTAAACATTTTTTAACTGTGTCCTGTTGACACCCGTTTTTTTTGTACGTGTCAATATGAACCAAATACACTAATCGGTAGAAGGGTATTACACCGATCGGTAGAAAATATTGCTTTTTCCTTATCGGCATCAGAATCCCACCAATCGGATTGCCGATGGAAACAGGAGATTGAAGAAACGAAAGAAGGTATTGGCTGATCAGAAGGGGGGTTGCCAATGGAAACAGGAGAACATTGCCGATCGAAAATGTTGCCGATGGATGCGAGATGATGTAGCTGACGCCAGTAGGAAGATGCCGATGGAATAGAAGAAGGTTGCAGATTAAAGGAATACCGATGGAAAGTTTCATCGTGAAGAAGAAAGGACATGAAAAAAATAGTTTATTATATACTAGTATTTTATATTAGTTCGAGTTCGACTTTGCACGAGTCATTTATTTTTCTTATAAAGTAGGAGTTTTGTTTTGATATGAGTGTGTTTGTGTACAACTCCCTCCTTTACCGGGGTATAAATATGTACCTAGGGTCGGCGTGAGAGAGATTCAAGACAATCAATCAACATCAATCTAATTACTTTTATCTACTTTTCCACATTCTACTTTCATCGCATTAGTTCTAGTTTATTCATAAGTTCTTATGATCTCGACGAGCTACATCTACAAGACCTCAGTCTACCTTGCGGTTCCGTTTTTTTTTGCAACCTGAAACCTTGACGTCCGGGCGCTCGCTCGTCTCGTTTATTTTGCTGTTCTAGTTTACCGTCCTTGCGTTAATGGCAAATCCTGACCCCCCTTTTGGGTATGGTTCGGGGGTTGCCCAGGGTTTGCAGACCCCCTTTTTTTTGTCAAAACCCCCTTTTGAAACCCGGGGGGGCCCTAGTTCATTTTTATCACATCAGGGTGGTTCATGGTTTTATCCCCAAAACGAGAGGTCTTGAAAAAATTGAAAATATAAAAACCCCGACTTGGAGCAGGCTATGGAAAAAAACAAACAATTTATTGAAATCCCCTTAGTTGAGCTGGGGGGAAGTATCCCGAACCCCCATCCCCCTTGCCAAAAGGGAGGTACCTTTTGGGCCCAACCCGGTAAAAATTCAAAAGATGGGGTTAATTTTTTAAACAACATTAATAGCCACTTACGGTCTGTCCCTTTTTTTAAAAATTTTTTAGCAATTTTCAAAAAGGGAGGGCACCCTTTTGTTTTCCCCTATCACAACCCCGGGTTTTGGGACTACTACGAACCCTGGCGGCCCCCCGGCACACCCAACCTGCAAGCCCTTGGCCGGGGTTTCCCCCAAGGCAAGCCCTTTAGGTTTTCGTTAATAAATTCATGGATCGGGGTGTTGGGGCCCGGATCCAAGTCAACCAATTCCGCTACTGGGGGGGATACGGTTTTTCCCCCAAAATTACCCCTGCAAATTGACCCCAAAGGGGACAAGGGGGAAAGGTCCTGTGGAACGGCAGTATTGACAGCCGTGGGGCCGGTATTTGCTACCTTCTCCCCTGATTGCCGCAGGAAAAATCCGATGATGATCCCAAGGTACCTTTGGCCAAACCTTGGCGGCGCTTTCCCGATAACAAGAAAGGATTGCAAAAAATCCCGGGGGTAATCCCTCAGCCCCGGGTTGTCATGCTCAAGGAGGTCAGTTTTTTGATTTTTTCCGGGTAAGAGAAAACAGGCTCTAGGTGCTATCAATTTCGGAAAATCATGGCCCTGAATTAAAACCGGATGGACGATAGAGGGGCAATCCGGACATAAAAAGGAGCCCCCGAAACCCTTCCCCGGAACGTTAAAAAGAACATCGGTGTTTACCGGGCTTCCCCCAATAACCCCAATTGGGCCCCCGGAATACTCGGCAACAGCCGAGGGTTATTCAAAGGGGGCCCCCCCTCGATAAAATCCACCAAGCATCGCCAAACAAAGGGGGGTTTCAGCCTCCAGCCGTTTTAAAACCCCCCAAGGTCGGCAGGACAAAAATGCATACTGGGCCCCATAAAATCGCCGAAGGATAAGGAAAGTTTGGCTTTTTAAAACCAAGGTTAATACATACTCTTATCGAAGCCAAACCCCAGGCGATGTTTTTAATTTCCCCTTTCCCAAATGGGTAAAAGGTGCCGGATTTCAAAAAATTTTCGGGCCCAAAGATGAAATCGACAAGGGAAACAAACCCTTCTCATCCTTTGGGAGGCAGCCAGCAGAGATGATTTTTAAGGGGGGGGAGTTTGTTCCGTCATCATTGGGGGGTTACATTTACCCGGTTTTTTTTATTGTTTCCCAAAATTTCGTGTCATTGGGGCCCCATCTAGAGAAGCATTTCCAAGTATTCTTCTCGGTGTGCGGGGAAAGAGTTTCCTTTCTCAAATTAAAGCAGCGAAAATGAATGGGTAGAAAACTTTGTCCAAAAGGGGTTTGGGAGAAAAGAAAAATTTTACTTGGCTTTGATCGGCAATTACGATTTCCCCCCTTTTCAGGATTACTGCCGCACATTAAAGGGGCAATAGCATTCAAAGTTCGAAAACCAAGCCCTCAGGGGGAGGGGTTCCAAAAGGGGAAAATTAAATTTCGAGCCAGGAAACTTGGAAAAAAGGACCCTTTTATTGAACAAGGAGAAAATCTAATTAAAAGAAGGAACAGATACGGCTGTGAAGGGTGAAGGTAAAACAAAAATTTTCCTTTGGCAAAGGAAATTGAAAGTTCACTTTTGATACCCCTAAACCCGTAGGTTTTGATCTGTTGCTTCAAGGGGGGGAATTAACTGGTGCCTAACAAGTGATTCCGGCCAAGGCTTGAAAAAAGGGTATTGTAAAGGCTTTTCAACCTCAATAAAACCAAAAATTCAAAGTTTTTAGGGGGCAATTGCAGTCAAAAACGGGTTTTGGGGAATAAAATTTAAAAAACTAAACCCAAACTGATAAAACGACTAGCACCCTTTCCCCCAAAAATTGGGGAACTATGGAAAGGTAAAGTGCTAATGGGAAGCTCCAAAAGGTGCCCCGGGGGGCCTGAAACCAAAAGCAAAGGGTGTGAAGAGGAAAAATCACCAAGACCAAAAAAGGGGAAAAAAAATTTTTGAGGGATAAAAAGTGCCGGAGGGCCTCGGAACTGTTTTCCCTATGTAACACGCACAACAACCCCGGGGAGGAATTCGGGGTTCGCAGGGAAAAACATATTAAACAAAAAAGGAAAGGGCCGGGGGGTGGGGGGCCCACTAAAAATCTTGGAATTTTTTCCCTTTTTTTCGTTCATTGTTTTTGGAAGAAGGCTCAAGCTAAAACCCCTGCCGATAATTGCCCCCCGTTTAAAAATTTTCTATCCTTTCCCAGTCGGGGGGAAAGTCCTGTTTTTGATGACGAAAGAAGCTTGACAGCCGTCAAAAAGGGGGGCGTCTATCGGTTTGGGGCAAACCCAAGTGCTGACAGGGTCGGGAAGGGTTTTTGTCAAAAAAGGGTTGAAGAGTGGTGACAAAGGTGCCCCAGAAGAATATTCCTAGGGTCCAAAATAAGGGGGGAAAAGGCCAACGCAAAAAACAGACCAACCTATTTGGGGGACTAACTTCCCAATGGGGTTTCCCAAGGGCCCGACAAAAAACAGAGAAGGAGATCCAAAAGGAACGCCCCAGCGATCTGGTTTTAATAAAAAGGGGTTAGGAGGGGGATCCTGGTTTTAATGGAGGCCAAACAAAGATAGAGATCCTCGGGGAAAAAAAAAAAAAAAAAAAAAAAAAAAAAAATTTTTATTACCAAAGGGAAATTTCCGGGGGGTGCAGATGCCAAAAGAACTGCGAATGGGGGAGTTTGTGGATCCGATGGGGCTATATTTTTAAATTACCGAGACAAACCGGGATTTAGGCCCCGTTTTTTCAAAAGGGGAAATCGTGGGGACCCGTGCAAAGGTTTTTGGTAAGGTGGAGCATCAATCAATATATGCGTAGCCGTTCAAAGGCTTGGAAAAGGTGACCAAGCTTAGTCAAAAGGACATAAAAGGAAAATTTTAAAGGGAAAAATTTCCCCCCAGCCATGGGGGCAGAAAGCGCCCCATTTCCCCATAGGGAAATTAAAAATTTGCCGACAACGTTTTTTTGATAAACCCGGGAAAGGGGGGCCTAAAATTTTGTTTTGGGAAAAAGGGGGTTTGGGGGTTTAACGCTAATTCCCGCATCCCTTTTAGGGAACCCCCAAAAAACCTTTTTGCAAGGGGTTTTGGGGACAAAAAAGGGAAGGGGGGTTTGGAGTAAAGGGGCCCCCAAGGGTTTTCGTCGATAGAATCAAAAAAACCCAATGAAAAAACCCCGTGCAATAAAAGCTAGTTTGGGGGAAAATAAATTTTCCCCAAAGTGGTTGTTTTCAAAAATTTTCCCCTTTTTCCCAACAATGGGGGTTTTGAAGAAGATTTTTTTGGGGTCATTTTTGCCGATGAAAAAAAAATTTGGGGGGGGATTCCCTTTTCCCCGATAAATTCCCCCAAAAAATGGGGCATCGGGGGGGGAGAATTTAGGCCAACTTTTTTGGCAAAATTTTGTTTTCCCAAAAGGGAAAAAACATTGAGTGTTTTTTTGAAAAAATAAAAAAATTTTTTGCGGGGGGGAAAAAACAGAAAACCGGGCTAAAAAATATCAAAAAGGGTTTAACCCTTTTAACCCATTAATTTTGGGGTTTTTTAACCCCCCCGGGGGAACCAGCCACCCCGGGCCCGGGGCCTCCCCGGGTTCCCCCCATTTTAAAGCGGGGTTTTAAAAAATTAAAAGAAGCTAGATTTTTTGGGGAAAACCCGAAAAAGCCGAAGGTTTTCCCTAATTTTGGGTTTCCTGTTATAAGAAAAAAGGGAAACCCTTTGGGGTTGTATTTTTTTGGGGGGAACTCAAAAGGGCTAAAAGGGGGTGGGGGTTTACCCGGGGCCCCCCTTCCCCAAAACGGGGGGGTTTTGCTTCTCCCGGGGCATAAAATTATCATTTTAGGAGGGAAAAAGGGGGGTATAAAAAAAATTTTCATGGCTGAAAAAGGGGTATATTAAAAAAATGTTTTAGATGTCCATTTTTACTTTTGGTTTTTTTGGGTGGGGCCCCTAATGATTTTTTAAAAATTTAAAAACGCCGGGCTACTTTTCCCAAAGAGCAATAAAAATTTTTTTTTTCCTAAGTAAAATTGGCATGTTAGTCGAAAAAAAAATTTGAATTTTGTTTAAAAAAAGGAGACTTTAAAACCCTTTTGCCGATTTGCGGAAAATTTTGGGGTGCAAAAGGGGGGAAAAAAGGGGAATTTTAATCCGAATAAGTGGGGTTTTTTAAAAAGGCGGGGGGAAAAATTCCCCTTTTGGGGTTTCCCCAGGGTTGCCCCAAAAAGGGATGGGGTTTTCCCCCAAAAAACCCAAAATTTAAGCGATTGAAAAGGGTGGTTGCCCCCGCGAACAAGGTTGATTTTGCATCCTGTTTGGGGAAGTTTTAATTTTTTATTAGAAGTTTTAAAAACAAAAATTTTTCGGAAAGTTTAAAAATTTTTTGGGGCCCCTTACGGGGAAACAAAAAGGGGCCCATCAAGAATTTTAGGGGGGAAGGGGCAGCAACCCCGGGCCTTGGGGAAATTAAGAATATTTGGTGAATCCTCCCTTTTTTGTTCCCACCCCCCAAAGGGGGGGAAACCCCCCTTTGGGTTTGTATTTATCTGCCGGGGGGATGACGTTTTTTGATCATTTTTAAATTTAAGATTTTTAAAGGGGGGAAAAAAAACCCCGGGGGGATTTTTTAAAATTTTAAAAAAAAGGGGTATGGATGCTGAGACCGGGGTTTTTGGGGCCCTTTTAAAAATTTGGGGGTTTATTTTTTTCTTCTTTTTCCCCCAAAATTAAAGGGAAAATTTTTTTTTATCGGCCCCCTTTTTACATAAATATGCAAAGATAAAAGTTTTAAAATACATTTTGTTGATCCCCCATATTGTTTTGGGGAATGGGGAAAAGGGTTTTGGGTTTTTTTCGGGAATTTTTTCTGGGTATGAATCAAAAAAAGGGGTTTAAAAGGGGGAAAGGGGAGGCTTTTTTGTTACCCCCTTTTTGGTGAAAAAATTTTTTTTAAAATTGCTCCTTGGGGCTTTTTTCTTTAGGGGTTTCCCCTTTTTTAAAAAAGGGGGGAGGTATCAGCATTGTCTTAATTTAAACCCCGACCCCCGAAGTTAAAAATTTTTCATTGCCAATTTTTTTTTGCGTCGAAAAAAAAACGGGGGTTTAATACCGGGTTGGGCTAAAGGGGGTTTTTGGGAAATTTCTCAGGGATTGCTTTTGTGTTGTCTTTGGGGAAATTTTTGGGTTACTCAATTTTATTTTAACCCCAAACTTTTTGGGTTTGGGGGGGGTTTAAATCCCAAAAAAAAATTTTTTTTAAATTTCCCTATCAAAAAAAAAGGGGCTTGCATTTTAAAAGGGGGAATTTTTTGGGAAAACCGGGTTTTTGACATATTCCCCGGTTTTATAATGAAGAGGCAAAAGGGCAAAACCCCCAAAACCCCCCTTCGGGGTTTTTCAGCCGTTTAAGAAATAATGACATGGGGAATTTTGGGTTTCCCATGAATTTGGGGGAAAGAATTGCCGTTTTTTTAAGGGGTCCGTCTGGGAAAAAATTTTAAAAAGGGGTTTGGGGTTTTTTCCCGGCAAAAAAAATAGGGGGCTCCTTAAAGAAATTTTTTTTTTTCGTACACTTGAGGGGGTTTTTGGGGTCAATGCCTTAAAGAGGGGTTCGAAGGGTTGATGGGGAATTCTTTTAAAGGGGGGTTTTGTGGGTACATCAATGGGGATTCAAAATGAAGTGGAGGGGGAACAGGCGGAATGGAAAATTTTGGGCCCAAAAGATTTTTTAAGTTTTTTTTTGGAAAATTTTAAAAAGGGGTTCCCAAGATTGTTAAAAATTTTGGGTTAATGTTCAAGGGGCCCCCTGCGTCGGAAAATGAATCCTTAATAAAGGGGCCCTTTGGGGCCTTTTAAAGGGATGGGCCAGGGGATAAAAACCGGCAAATTTATCCGCCGTCGGGAAAAGGGCAAAAAAAATTTATACTTGTTGCTCCCAAAAATTTTTTCACAAAAGGGGTTTTAAAGCTATCCCCTTGAAAAAAGGGGACGTCGGAAACCCCCAAAAAAGATTTTTTTAAAGGGGAAAATATTTTTTTACCGATTTTGGAAATTTTTTGGCACAAATTATAAACCAAACTTTTAAAAACACAAAATAGTGCCACCAAACCAAAGGGGTCAAGGAAAAACAAACAAAATTTTTTAACAAAACTTTATCAAAAAAATGGGTTCTCCCCTGTCTAGGAGTGTTTGGGTGCGGGAAAAAGAAAAAATAAAAACAAAAAGGGGCCTATGATCCCCAAGCTCTTCCCCTGGGCCAAAGATCCAAAAGGGCACTAAAAAGGGGGGGAACCCCCCCCTTGGGGGCCAAAAAAAATTTTTTCCCCAAAGGGCTCAGAAGCAAAACCAAAAGGGGCCCCTGGGCCCACACCAAAAAGAAAAATTTTACAAAAACCCAAAAAGAACCAAAATTTTTGCAAAAAAATGAAAAGGGGGGGCCCAAACCCCCGGGGGGAGGGGGGGCCAAACCCCCCCAAGGGGGGGGGGGGGCGGCTAATCACATGGAGGCCCCAAACGGGCCCCCAAAATCAGCCCCCCCGACGGGTTTTGGGGCCCCCTTTTCCCAAAGGCAGAGGGGGCCCCGTGAGGGAAACCCTTTTTTAAAAAAAGGGGCCCTATTTTCCAGGATTAGTGTCCATCCGACTTAACCCCAAAACAAATCCCCCAAAAATTTAAATTTTGCCCTAGGTGTCCCCAAAATTTTCACCCCGGGGCATTCCCTTTTTTCCAAAAGGATCTCCTTTTAAAAACCCCTTGAAAGAAGTAATAAAAATTTTTTTTATTTTAACAAAAAAATCCGGGGAAAATTTTGAGTTTTTTTTAAAAAAAATTTAAAATTTTTTAAAAAATAACCAAAAAGGGCAAAGGGGAAAACCCCAAAGAAAACCCAAAGGGGGGTAGAGAAAACCCCCAAAAAACCCCATTTTCCCCTTCCCCCCAAAAAGGGAAAGCAAAAAAAAAATTTAATCTTAACCCCCATCAACTGAAACAACGGTCAGGGGACCCCACGAACCACACGGGGCCGGATTGGGGCCCCCCCTGCAACAGGGGTTAACAAACCCTGGTACTTTGGAACCAACAAGACTTATCCCCAAAAAAAAATTTTTTTGGTGGACAATAATATGAAAGTTTTTTTGGTTTTCAAGGGGTGGTTTGCAAAAATCAAGTTTTTCCCCCTAAAGAGCATTTTAAAAAAAAATTTAAAACCCCCTTTAATTCTTTTAAAAAAAATTCCCCCAAAAAAACCCAAAAAAAACTAAAAATTTAAAACAAGGAAAAAAAACCACCATGAAAGAAAAAAAAAAAAACCAAATTTTTAAATTTTCTTTTTAAAAATAAAAGTAAAAGGCGGGGGCCTTTTTCCAAATCCAAAAGGGAAAACGACGTTTTCGAACCGGTTTTTTTCCCCGGGGGGGTTTCCCCCCAAAAGACATATATACCGTTTTTAAAAAAAACCCCTAAAAATACCTTTCCCGGACCCCCCCCAACCAAAACCGGGGTTCCCCCCAAACCCGGGGAGCACAGTACAAAACCTCCATCCATTTCGCAAAATTGGGGGGGACACACAAAACCCCGGGGGCCCTTCCCCTCCACCCCCCCCTGTTTTTGGGGGCCGTTTTTAAAAAACAAAAAACCGAGTTTTTTTTCCCCAAAAAAAAAGTGAAAAAGTACCCCAAAAAATCAAAAAACCCCCAAAATTTTTTACAAGGGAAAGGGGGCCCCAATGACACAGGCGGAAAGAAACCCCCTCCCCTTTTTTCCCCTACAAAAGGGGTTTCCCCCAAACCCCCGTGCCCCCCCCTAAAAAAATTTTTACTTTCAAAAACCCTTTCCCTTTTCTCAAAAGTTTATAACCAAATTTCCCCAAGGGGAATACGCTATGTGAAATGACGGGAACCCCCCACTAAAAACTTTAAGCATACTAACTTTTTGGGGAAAAGTTTTAAATTTTTTAAAAAAGGGGTTAAAGGGTAAAAGGGGGACAATTAACACAAGGAAAAGTTTTGCACCCCAAATTGGAATTTAAAAAGTAAAAAAATGCAATAATGCCTTTTGGGGTATTTAAATAAAACTTTTTTAAAAGGGGGAAAGGGGTTTTAAAGCACCGGGGCTTCCCTTTGGGGTTTGGGGGGATCCCCCAAAAATGGGGGTTTTGGGTTTCCCCAAAAAGAGAAAAAATTCCCTTAAAAAAGGGGATTACCCAAACCCCCAAACCCAAAAACAATCCCCCCCCGATTAAAAAACCTTAGATGATAGACATGAGGAATGCGCTCCAAAAAAAATATTTAAAGGGGAAAGAAAAAAACAGATTAAAAATCTTGATTTTAAAAATTTCCCTTTCAATGAAAAAAAAAATTACACTTAATTTTTAAACCCTTTTTTACTTATAGGGGTTTTAAAAATATTTTTTCAATTTTTAAAAAATTAAAAGCCCAAAAAAATTTTAAAGCAAAAAAACTTCAAAATTTTCATGCCCCCAAAAATGGGTTTTTACGGGGCAAATAAACCCTTTTCATAAAACAAAACAAAAACCCCCAAAACCTAAATTTTTTTAAGGGTTTTAATAAAATTTTTTTAAAAATAATTTTTTAAAAAACCCCATGTATAACAGTTTTTTCCAAAAAATTTCCCCCCAAAAATTTTTTTTTCAGCAAGATATAATGTAAAAAGTTTACAAAAAAAAATTTTTAAAATTTTTTGGGGGGAAACATACACAGAGCAGGGAAAAATTTATAAAAAAAACCATTTTTTTTTTAAATTTGGGGGCATTTTTACAAAATTTAAAAAAAAAATTTTAAAAGGGGGACATGTTATTTTTTTTTTAAAAATATACAAAACCCCTAGAAAAAAAAATTTTTTTATAGAATTTTTTTTAAAACACAAAAAAAAAAATAAAAAAATTTAAAAAAAAGTTTACTGTGCAAAACGGGAAAAAAAAAAAAACCCCTTTTACAAAAAACCCGGGTTTTCCCGGGCATGTCCCCCGCCCAAAAGCAGATTTTCAAACCCCGATGCCCCCAAAAAACTTTGGGGCGCATTGTTTGGCGGTAAACCCCCAAAAAAGGCAAAAACCCACTCTTGCGCGGGGGTCCTTTTTTAACCCCCAACCCCAAGGGGGTGCGGCGGGGGCCATTTCCCCCCCCTCAAAACATCTCACCCCCCGGGGTAATGGCGGGGTTTTACTGGGCCGCTCATGCCCGGGGGGAGCACAGCCCAAAACCCCGCCCCAACCAAGCATCAAAAACGCCCCGGGGAAAATGCCGAACGAAAAAAACCCCCCCCCTGGGGGACGGCTCAAGGGTCGATTCAAGGAAACCAAGGGGTTGCGAAAAGTTAAGGGTATCACCCCGGGCAGGGAAACCCCCTACTATCGCGGCCAGAGTAACAAACGACCGGGCCCGCAAGACCTGCCCGGGAAATGGTGAGCAACGGCAACAACGGCGTTCCCGAACTACAGACCCCCAAAAAGGGAATACGGGGGTTTCGGGGCACAATAACAAAAACATGAAACAAGAAAGGAGAAACAAGGGGCCCGGGGTAGCCAAAGCCGCGGACCAAACGGCGGGCTCTCCCGGGATGGAAAAGGGGGGGTTTGCCGGGCAAACGAAACTCGACGGCTTCAACCGCTCTCGGGAAAAAAGTGTGAAACTATTGCAAACCCCTTGGGGGGTTGGGGGGGATTGGCAGTGCTGGAGGACCCCCAGTCTCGACCCGGGGGAAAGAACTCGCGGGGGAGCAGACAACGCGCCCCATTGGAAAAGGGCAAGGGTGGTGCCCCCCTTTTGTAGACGCAAAGGGCCGTGGGGTTTACAACTGCAGGAGCAATCGACCATAGTCACACGGTGAGTTCGGCAGGGGGCGGCCAAAAAGTCGGGGGTTTTAGCTCCACGCCGCCATGAATTTTTATGAAATGCCTAACTGCCCTTGGAAATTTGCAAAAATTTTCAAGTTTTAAGGGTTTTAGAAAAAATTTTAAACCAAAATTCTCAAAATTTTGATCTCAAATTTGTCAATAGCACATTTAAAAAATTAACAAAATGAAAAGATTTTTTAAATTTAAAAACCTTTTAAAAAAAAATTTCCCCCCTTTTTAAAAACCTAAAAATTAATAAAACTTGAAAAACCACCAAAAACAAATCAAATTTAAACAGAGCTCTACACATTCTTATAAAAAACCTAGAAAAAATTTTTTTTTAGATTTTAAAAAAATGTTTGGGTTTTAAAACCACCCCCTTTAGGGGTTGGGTTTGGATTCAAATTTTAAATTTTAGAATTTGAAAAATGACCCGTATCAACCAAGGACAAACATAAGCAATAAAAATTTATTTTGTTCAATGCAAACAGGTTTTTAAAAAATGAAATATGCTTTTAAGCTTGATGACGATAAATTTTTAATTAATGATTAAAACTAGGGGGGGTTTTTTCAAGGGGCCCCCTGACCATAGGGGCATTTGGGAAAACCCCCAGGGCAGGGGGTCCCCCCAAACCGCCACAAACCCCCTTTCCCCCCCGTATTGGGGCCCAACCATCCTGCCTTTTGGCGGTTCCCCAAGGGGGGGTTTGGTCCAAAGGGGGGAGAATGGGAGGGCCCGATCCTGATGTGGCACCGGGGTAGCCCCTACTCCCCCCCCCCCGCTATAAATGAGGGGAATCCCCCTCCAAACATGAAAAATAACCTACAACTTTTCCCCGATTGTTCAGGGTTGAGTTTAGTAGCTGTGCCGGGTTTCTGGGTCTTTTTTTGGGGGAAACCGGTAACCCTTTATCTTTCCTTTTTTAAGAGTTTTTCTTATTCAATTATAACTTTTTCTTTATTTTTCTTTTAATTTTCTTGAGAATTTCTATACAGATATATCTTGCTATAGCTTTTGCTCTTTAATAGCCTTCAAAACCCATAGTCTGTGATCCTTGTGACCTTTCCCGTTTTGCGATCATTGCCTGTCATAGGGTGCTTTGATTATTTGATCGTATCAAAGTAGTAAGTTTGTTTTTAAGCGTGGTGCTTATACATCATCTTATCCTTGGTTATCACTTGCTACAAACGGTTGTTTTGTTGTAGCTAGCAAGGGGAAACAGTCTTGTCTAGTTGTTGTATTCCACCACATGTTCTTAGGCAAGTTCTTAAAAGGTAAGGCCCCCATAAGAAAGGGCACGGTCCGGTGGGAGTTTTGTCCTCCTACTGATCTATCCCCTCGCCTAGCATACTTGTATTGAGGAGACAAACTATAGTGTCTAGACTAGTTTAATTAGCTAAGTATATTGAAGTAGAGTGAAGTACATAGGAGTCACTTTTCTCTTCTCGTGTCCTCCCACCTAGCTAGTCTCTGGGGTCCGTTCTAAGTATCCTTTACCGTAGATTCTTCATTCATCAACCCCTTTCCTATCACATTTATCATTTACCCCCCTATACTAGTTGGTGCTAAAGTTAAGGTGCTCTCTAGGATCTCTCTCTAGTTATCATTTCTAGAAAGGCTTTCCTTGGATAATATAAATTATGATACCTCGGAATACTCCTTGGTGAAGTGCTACAACGGTATAATCTGTGCGCTTGCGGATTTATCCAATAGTCATAAGAAAATACCAACAGTATCCTCAGACTATAACAACCGATCAAGGAACCATGTTCACATCGGGGGAGTTTGATGAATTTTCTACCGGTATGGGGTTTAAAGTTTTGAATTCGTCTCCTTATTATTCTCAAGCTAATGGTCAGGCCCAAGCAACCAATAAGGGATTATTAAGCTTATCAAGCGCAAGATTGAAGAAAACCCTAGAAGGTGCCATATAGTACTAAATGAAGCTTTGTGGTCGTACGGATGGCATGTCATGGTGCAACTAAAGTATCGTCGTACCAATTAGTTTATGGACACGATGATGTCCTGCCTTGGGAATTAAAACTGGTTCTAGGCGATTGTTCTCCAAGATCAGCTAACGGCCGATGAATATGATATCCTTATGAAGGATGAATTAGAAGATTTAGCGAGTCACCGGCTAAGGGCTCTAATCAGTATCGAAGAAAACAAGAGAAGGGTTGCCAGATGGTATAACAAGAAGGTAAAGGCAAAAGAGTTTGCCGATGGTGATTTGGTGTGGAAATTGATTTTACCGATTGGAACCAAGAGTTCGAAGTTTGGGAAGTGGTCTCCTAATTGGAAGGTCCTTTTCGGATAAACCTGTCTGTTTCTGGCAACGCTTATATTTTGGAGACTCTCGAAGGAGTTGCATTTTCCAAAGCAATCAATGGTAAATATTTGAAGAAGTATTTATCCCAGTATCTGGATGGATGCGTAAGATGATATAAATATAAGTACCGATGGCGAAGTTATCGTGCAAAACATCGGTAAGAGACATTAGCATTATGTTACAAAAGGATCAGTTGTCGAATTCAAGTGTAATAAATTACAACAGGGATTGAATAGATGAAATCGCACGAAGGCGAACTTGATCAGCTTCTTCTATTTCCCTGGCATCGTCATCGGCAATACCTTCAATTGGCTTGACTTTTCTCCTCAGCAAGAGAGCTTCGCGAGCGCAGACATCCCTCTCTTGTTGCAGAGCCTTGGTAGCAATAGGGAGTTGAGCTTTCTTCTGGTTGGCTGAGTCCAAGGCTGCTTCTACTTTCTTCAACTCAGCTAATAGCTCTTATTTTTGCGTCGATAGACGAGTGATCTCTTGTTCAAGCGCGCTGCTTGAGGCTTCAAGACAGCCGATGTCTTTATGCTTTTCGTCCGCAGTTTGCTTGAACTGGAGTATGTATTCTTCAAGTTTTTTCTTGGGCGGATCTGTCGGCAATACGTCATGAGGCTCTTTGGTATTGAAGTTGCTGACTCTCGAGGAATGCCGCTTAGAGAGTAGTTCTTCAATATCGGCAGGCAATTGATCTTGAATTTCTCTAAAAGCTACCCTTACTACACTAGAATCTTGGACTAGTTGAGATGTATCCTGTTGCAGTAGGAGTAGTAGCGCTTCCAGTTTGGACTTCACTTCTGCTGATAGAACAGTTGAGGCTTGAGTAGAGATTTCTCCTTCATCGTCATCAGGGATGTTGAAGGCAAAAGAGAATAAGCTATTAGGAGAGTCTTGGGCCTGAAAGGATAAGGAATTAAAACTTGTCAGTTGAAAGCTTATATCTTGCAGGTTATGATAAATGTTTCAGTTTACCTGCTTTAGAGCGATTTCTCGCCTTGGGCTTGGTAGATTGGTTGACATTGTTGTATCATGAAGATCAGCAGTGGTTGCCGATGGATTTGTCTCTGTTGGGGGAGAAGTTGGTGTTGGTGCTGATGTTGGTGCCGGTGTTGCTTCTGCTGTCGCGTCTAACTCTTGCGGCGATGGCACTGACCCCTGATTGGAGATTTCGTCTCGAGATTGATTAGGGATAGGTGCCGATGCTGGCCCGGTGTTGGTGTATCGGTAGGTGGTTGAGGACGCAACCGGTGATGCAGCTGGAGCTAATGGTCTCAGACGTTTTTGTCGAGGAGCAACGCTTGAGGAGCCTTGGCGCTTGGATTTTTTCACTTTGGGGGCATCGGCAGACTGAGTTGGAGAAGCTTGTACATTTGGAATAGCTGCCGATGAACTTGTTGGCTACAAAAGAAAGCGTGTTGTGCAAATTGAAAATTAAGTTAAACATCACCGATGAGAGTTTGTGATCGGCATAAGTAAGATAAAGATTGTTACCTTGAAAGCTTGCGTCAGGACAGCAGCAGCGGATGACGGAGTAGCAGCAACCCAGTCTGTTTTGACTTGGTTTGAGGGTGACTTTAGGTGCCTTTCCATACATAAGGGTGGCCAATGAAGGAGCCCTACTGCCGATCACCGATATGGGACTTATCGGTAGTAAGTTGAAGGTCCTACCACTATTGCTTTTGCTTGGAATTGGGTCATCGACCTGTTAATAGAAGATCAGTTACCAATGCGTTTGAAAGGAAATAATGAGAAAAATAGTATCGGAAGTAAACTTACAGCGTCGTCTGGGACAATGTGATCAGTATCAATCAAGTGCCGATAGTAGTGTGATGACACGGCGAACAGTTGATTTTTCCATTCTTGCCACCAAGATTTGTATGACTCAGTAATAAAGGATGTTGGTGCCTAAGAGGATAGATCAAGGTTGGTTGTATCGACCTGAGGGGAAAGATTGACTATTTTGTTCCACTCTTGGTTTTATTACATCGGCATAACTGAATTTGATCGGTAGTTGACTGAATGCTAGCTGTCTTGCTGCTGCCGATGGATAATAGAATTCATAAGATGGAGAAATGTTCTTCACAGTCCTGAAGATCTTGACTAGAATGGCCTAAGGAGTGATGGTAGCCTTCATGATTTCCTCATTCTGAGGTATATTCCCATCGGTAAAGTTGAAGGAGAGTGGAAATCGATTATCTTCATCGATATAGGGTCATCAAACCCGTTCTGCAGCAGGAATTCTGCAGTAGAATCTCTGGAAGAACATGCCGAACTGACCTTCATTGGCATCGGTTCCTGGTAGTACTATTGTAGCTTCCCCGAAATTGAGTGGGAAACGGGTTGCCGATTCATCTTCGGCGAACACATGGTCCTCGGATAATTCTCCTGGAAATTGTCGGCTGAACAAATCAAATTGAAGACATTTATGCATGTGGGCATTCAACCATAGATTGATAAACCACCAAGGACTTCCGAGGTTGTCGATGGGCTCGCCTAGCAATAATTTTCTGGACACTTGGTGTAGAAGATGGTAGACTGAGCCGAGGAGTATCGGCCAAGAGGAAGACCTCCGCGGGCTAGAAGTTCTGCTGCAGAGAGGTACATATTGGTAGGTCCGACTGTTCTACCACAGAAGATGAACTTTTCCAGCCACATGTTCAGGAAAGTGGCGTGCTCCCTCTGGCCTACCGATCTGGTCTTTTGGTATTCTTGGATATATCCAGTCCGGCCACCGATGTTGCGAGTAGTCACTCGATGCTCGGGTTTCCTCTGAAAAAGGGCGGCATTATCGGCAGAGGAGACATCCAGGCCGATGAGCATGTATACATCGGCAAGCGTGGGAGTGGCTGGTCCGTGTCTGAATAGAAACACATTCATTGCATCAGACCAGAAATAAGAAGCAGCAATCATCATGTTTTCATTCTTGGCCATATCGGCAAGAGATAATCTGATGCAATGATCTATACTATGTTCTGACCAATAGACCTGTTGTGACCTAGCCATCCTAAGATACCAGTCTTTCCACCATTTGGTGGGTTTGGGCCATGAGCAGAAGGTGTCTGTCCATAACCCTAGATTGAAACATTCAGATCTAAAGGGGATGCGGTTGGTTTCTGCGTTGATGAGCTCAGTTGGATCGGCATTCCCCATTGGGCCCAAACATCAAAGATGTGCTTGATCGGTAGGGATCACTATTTTGTTGCGCATCTCCTAGATCCAAAGAAGCAAAGAAAGGAAGAGAAAAGGGATTGTAAAGCAGTGCGGAAGGATAAAACTACAGTATATACATCAAGGAAGGAAGAAAGATTACCACGGGGACAGTGAAGTTGATCACCATTGAAGCAGAGTTCTTGCAAGGGTCGTGCCTCCTGATGAAAGAAGAAGAACCGCCGCTTGAATAGTGCTCTTTGGGGATGACGTTGGGATGAAGGTGAAAATGTGAGCTCAGGGTAAAAGAGAGGACGGACAGTGGTCTTTATAGGCCTAGGTTAAAGGGCGTTTTCGAGTTTTTTCTTTCGGACTGAGCAGGAATATGGAAGGATATCGCGTCGATTTGCGAGGTAATCTAGGAATTGTAACTGTTGGTGCTACAGTTGTGGAAGTTGTTGGTAATTTACAGTGATAACGCACGGTAATCGAAATGGCAGTGGTATTTTGGAGGGAAAGATTACAATAGAGCAAATTTCGGTGCAAAAGATATTTTATACTCCGAAATTAGGGGGCATGTTTTGACACCGTTTTTTGTACGTGTCAATATGAATCGGATACACTGATCGGTAGAAGGGTAGTTACACCGATCAGTAGAAAGATGGTTGCTTTTCCTTATCGGTATCAGAATCCCACCAATCGGATTGCCGATGGAAACAAGAGATTGAAGAAACGAAAGAAGGTATTGGCTGATCAGAAGGGTGTTGCCGATGGAAACAGGAGAACATTGCCGATGGATGCGAGATGATGTGTGGTTCAGCCAATACACCTCTAAACCCTAAACCCTAAACCCTAAACCCTAAACACCTCTAAATAACAATCAATTTGCTAATAAATGTGTGGTTCAGTATTTGTGGGATGATGTGTGATGCGAGAATAATGTAAAATAAATGGAGTGCCTCGTTTCCCAAGTAGAGTCTCATGGATGTAGAGCAGATGAGAGTATGCTTACTTCGTGATCCATGTTGCTTCTGCATTCAAATGTACTTGCTGGAGCGCTCTTGGTGCTTCCATTGTGCTATGTTCACTACTACAAAAAATATTTTTAGAGGCGGTGGTAGACCCATTTATACAAGCGGTCAAGCCCACCGCCTGTACTGGGGTCAGTACTAATCGGCCACAGTACAGGCGGCGGGCTGTGAGCCGCCTGTGAAAACAAGGTTTTCACAGGCGGCTCACTTTATCAGCCGCCTATGAAAACAAGGTTTTCACATGCGGCTCACTTTGTCAGCCGTCTGTGAAAACAAGGTTTAGGGGTTTTCACACGCGGTTCACTTTGTCAGCCGCCTGTATTAATCCGCAGAATAAAATCGCGTTTTTAAAATCGAAAAAAAAAATAAATCCTGGGACAAGCACAGTAAAATTCGGAAGTCGCAAGTCGCGCATTTTTTCGCGTAAAATTCGCGAACGCGCTCCGCCGGGGATTCGAACCTGAGACCTCACCCTCGCGCGCTACCTCCTCTACCACTCCACCCATGACTCACTTGTGTCTAGATTCGTTAGTACTTCTTCATATTCTATACTAAATCGAGTGTAAATTGATTGTTTGAGCCACTAAATAAATTCAAATGAAAAGGTTGTGAACTACAAAGTTTCATAACTTTTTGAAACCTACAACTTTCATGTAGCAAGTTTTTTCATCCGAGGTCGTTTACAAAAATTTAAATTTCAAATTTGACACATTCAAACGTAATTTTCGATGACAAGATGATTTCAAATGATAAAGTTGTGAACTACAAAGTTTCATAACTTTTCGATATCTACAACTTTCATGTACAAAGTTTTTCCATCAGAGGTCGTTTAGAAAAATCAAAAAAATTAACTCTCCTGATATTTACACAGGCGGTTCATAATGTCAACCGCCTGTGTAAGGCGGTTGACATTATGAACCGCCTGTGTAAATATCAGGAGAGTTAATTTTTTTGATTTTTCTAAACGACCTCTGATGGAAAAACTTTGTACATGAAAGTTGTAGATATCGAAAAGTTATGAAACTTTGTAGTTCACAACTTTATCATTTGAAATCATCTTGTCATCGAAAATTACGTTTGAATGTGTCAAATTTGAAATTTAAATTTTTGTAAACGACCTCGGATGAAAAAACTTGCTACATGAAAGTTGTAGGTTTCAAAAAGTTATGAAACTTTGTAGTTCACAACCTTTTCATTTGAATTTATTTAGTGGCTCAAACAATCAATTTACACTCGGTTTAGTATAGAATATGAAGAAGTACTAACGAATCTAGACACAAGTGAGTCATGGTGGAGTGGTACATTTACACAGGCGGCTGACATTATGAACCGCCTGTGTAAATACCCTATTTACACAGGCGGTTTATAATGTCAGCCGCCTGTGTAAATGGTTTTACACAGGCGGTTCTCTTGCTGGGCCCATCCTATTTTTTATACTGGCGTCATGAAATTGTGAACCGGCTGTGAAAAAAAAAACGACGTGACAGCAAAAATGTTTTTTGTACGCTATGTTGAGTTGGATGTATTTGGTACTGCTAATTAATAAGAACATAGTTGATGTGGTTGCATGTTTTTTATGTGTATGTCATATACAAGCACAACATGTATATATGCAACGTACTTATCACGCTATACCATATATATTGCATTGCATGGCACCACTATACCATCGACACTAGATCTTTCTTTAAACTAACAGGAAAAAAAGGCACAAAGACCATGGGCATAGTGTTATATGAGACCACTAAAAAAGCTATTATATTTTAGGTGACTGCCCCTCCGTTATGTGTATATATATGCACGGAGTAATATAATTAAACTGGTAAAATATGATCAGATCATCAAAGTGACCCAATGCATGCATGTAACAGTTTTTAATACGGCATTCATGGAACTGAAGGTGCCTGATGCAGATCATGAACATCCCTATGCATCTAACAGTTATTAAAACTAGGACTCTGTAGAAGGGACCATGCGTTGTGCTCGTCGTTGCAAAGAGTTTATTCACATGCCCATCAGGTCCATTTTACAAATGATTGCTGGGCCATGCATATGACGCACGAGTTAAACACAGTTTTAGCATTGATCGATCCGTTCCATCTACCATCCTGCCAACTACCTTCTCCTGTAGCACATTCAATCTCTTGTCACACTGTGCTATAAGTTAGTTTCTGGTGAGACGCACATACTTTTCTCTTAATTTGCCTTCAATTTTGAGAATGGATCGCTCAGCCAGCAGCTATTTAAACCCTAGTACACAAACAAACCTTAGGCCTTTTGTTTAGATTTAAAAATTGTACAAAATTTTGAACTGTAGTGTTTCATTTGTATTTGGTAATTATCGTTCAACTATGGAGTAATTAGACTCAAAAATTCGTCTCACAAATTACAGATAAATTGTGCAATTAGTCATTTTTCTACCTATATATTTAATATTTCATGTATTCATTCAAAAATTCGATGTGACAGATGAGAATCTTTGTAAAGTTTTGGAATTTTGAAAGGAACTAAACATGTCCTTAGAGGAGCAAATCAACACACACATAACCAACCGCACACACATATAAACCTTAGATATCAGGAATGACAGCTCCTTCTCCCGCCACAGTTTCCACGGATGGCGAGCTTCACATCCTTCTTATTAATACGGCATTCATGGAATTGAAGGTTCCTGCTGCAGCCGATTCCTGATATATCTCTTTACTTCGCAGATTCAAACATCGAGACAGCAGCAGCTGATGCATGTGGATAGACAATGATGGGCAATGAATTATTTGTCGCCTCCTAGTTGGCCGATCGATGACGACTCGGCTGACTGGATGTAATGTCATCCACTAATAAAATTAAATTGGAAAAAGTCTACATACCCCCTGAACTATTGGGGTGTGTCTAACCTAGATCCAAAAGTAAAAAACCGTCTAATAAACACTCTAAAGTTTCACAACCCAGACAATCAACCCCGTGAGGCAGTTTGGGAGAGTGGTTTTGGTGACATGGCAACCAGCGTGTGGGCGGTTTGGACACATTGGCGAGGTGGCTGGTGTTAACACTGGATTTTTGTATACTTGAGAGGATGACAAGTGGGCCAGTACGCAGTAAAGTTGCAGAGACAGGTGCTCAGAGCATTCGGCAGGTGTCCATGCGGTCGGCTAAATTCTAAAAGAATCGGCAAGTGATCGTGCGGTCGGCTATTCTGAGAAAAAGGTGGTTGAAGCGACGAAATCGGCAAGTGAAGAGCCGATCGGGCAACAAAGATTGTGATAATTAAGGAAATAAAGACTCCAAAGGAAACTAGAGTCAAAACTGTCATGTTTTCTTTAATATTTTTGTAACTGTGTCCTGTTGACACCGTTTTTTGTACGTGTCAATATGAACCGGATACACTGATCGGTAGAAGGGTAGTTACACCGATCGGTAGAAAGATGGTTGCTTTTCCTTATCGGCATCAGAATCCCACCAATCGGATTACCGATGGAAACAGGAGATTGAAGAAACGAAAGAAGGTATTGGCTGATCAGAAGGGTGTTGCCGATGGAAACACGAGAACATTGCCGATCGGGAATGTTGCCGATGGATGCGAGATGATGTAGCTGACGTCAGTAGGAAGATGCCGATGGCAATAGAAGAAGGTTGCAGATTAAAGGAATCTACCGATGGAAAGTTTCATCGTGAAGAAGATGGACATGAAAACTAGTGATTATATGCTAGTATTTTATATTAGTTCGAGTGCGACTCTTGCACGAGTCATTTATTTCCTTAAAAGTAGGAGTTTTATTTAGGTATGAGTCGTGTCTGTGTACAACTCCTCATTACCGGGGTATAAATATGTACCTAGGGTCGACGTGAGAGAGATTCAAGATAATCAATCAACATCAATCTATTACTTTTATCTACTTTTCCAGCATCTACTTTCATCGCATTAGTTCTAATTTATTCACGAGTTCTTACGATCTCGACGGGCTGCATCTACAAGACCTCAGTCTACCTCGCGAGTTCCGTTTTTTTTAGCAACCTGAGCCTTGACGTTCGGGCGCATCGCCGTCGTCTCGTTCATCACTGTTCTAGTTACCGTCCTTGTCGATTAACTGGTCAAATCGACTGGCACACCTTTGGATATCGAGTTCGTGTATAAGCCCGAGGTGTTCGCAGATCCGATGCTTTTTGTGTTAGCATATCCTTTTAGGACTCATGTCATGAACATGGTATAAATATAAACCCTTGGCCACTGTAAAAGGGTTCACAACCAAATCAATACAACCGGCCCCGTGCCAACTTCCAGTCCTTTTTGTCCTGTCATCGAGTTCTTCGAGAGGAACCATCGATCCGTCGACCTCTGTAAGTCCCGACAACCTTGTTATCATGTCTAGTATCATGCGGTGGATTTAGATATTGATGCAAGTAGTCTTGTTTGTTTTCAATGATCGTGCGGTGGATCATTGTTTGATAATCAAGAAGTCTTCGCTTATGTTTCATTTGTAAGTAGATGTCGTGCGGCGGGTGTTTGCTTGTTATGCTTAGTAAAAACAAGATATTTATCGGCTCTATTGGATTTGGCAAAATCTAATAGATTCATCAAGTTATCACGTGTTGCATGCTTTATATGTTATATATATATATATATATATATATATATATATATATATATATATGCAACAATCTTTTGTCCCATCTAGATTAATACGATTCGGCTCTTTTCTTTATCATAGATCTATTTATATGTTAACAGCTTTCATGTTGTTTATATAGATTAATCTCATATTCATGATAGCCGAATTAGTTCAATCTAGGTTGTTACGTGTTGCGGGTTCATGCATGTTGTCGGTGTCTAAAATGGCGGGGTCTAGACAGCCAACGAGTAAATTTCTAAGCGTGTCGGAGTTCGGATGGCTACGCTCGGAGAACAGTTTATACTGGTTTGGGCACGAACGCCCTACGTCCAGTGTGTTGCGGGGTCGTATTACCGAGCGTGGAGAGCTCGTAGAGGGGAGCTACAAGCTTTGGTGAGAGAGGGAAGCGCCTTCCCAGGTCTCGTGCGTATGAGGTTCTTGGTTCTGGTGGGTGCTCGCGTGTGTGTGAGTTTGAGTGTGTGTGAATGAGTGTTGGAATATCGAGAGAGCTAGATTGGAGGTCCATTCTCTCCCTTTATACGTAGGGAGAGATGGTGGAGTAGAGGCAGGCAACGCACTGAAAATGACTGGCGCCAAATCTTTATTAAAGCTGGTTTCTCTGACTATAAGATTTTTAAGACAATAGGAGCTCGTGCTGTCATCTCGAAGTCTACCCATGATGCTAGACACCTCTAAAATAAATATCGATCGATATGCTAATAAATCGGTGGTTCCGTATCTGTTGGATGATGTGATCACTACTAAAAAATCATTTTTGTTGGCACGTTGTTTTTTTTCACAGGCGGTTCAGAATTTCATGACGCCGGTAAAAAAATAGGGTGGACCCAGCAAGAAAACCACCTGTGTAAAACCATTTATACAGGCGGCTGATATTATAAACAGCCTGTGTAAATAAGAGTATTTACACAGGCGGTTCATAATGTCAGCCGCATGTGTAAATGGTATTGTGTAAATGATATTTACACAGACAACTGACATTATGAACCGCCTGTGTAAATACCTGTAGAGTCAATTTTTTTGATTTTTGTAAATGACATCTGATGGAAAAACTTTGTACATAAAAGTTGTAGATCTCGAAAAGTTATGAAACTTTGTAGTTCACAACTTTTTCATTTGAAATCATCTTGTCATCGGAAATTACGTTTGAATATGTCAAATTTGAAATTTAAATTTTTGTAAACGACCTCGGATGAAAAAACTTGCTACATGAAAGTTGTAGGTTTCGAAAAGTTATGAAACTTTGTAGTTCACAACTTTTTCATTTGAATTCGTTTAGTGTCTCAAACAATCAATTTACACTCGGTTTAGTATAGAATATGAAGAAGTACTAACGAATTTACACACAAGTGAGTCATGGGTGGAGTGGTAGAGGAGGTACCGCGAGGGTGAGGTCTCAGGTTCGAATCCCCGGCGGAGCGCGTTCGCGAATTTTACGTGAAAAAATGTCCGACTTGCGACGGAGACGTGCGGGCGGATTAATACTGCGCTTGTCCCAGAATTTAATTCTTTTTTTCGATTTTAAAAACGCGATTTTATTCTACGGATTAATACAGGCGGCTGACAAAGTGAGCCGCCTGTGAAAACCAGGCGGCTCACAGCCCGCCGTCTGTACCGTTGGCCGATTAGTACTGACCCCAGTACAGGCGGTGGGCTTGACCGCCTGTATAAATGCCTCTACCACCGCCTCTAAAAATGTTTTCTGTACTAGTGGATGTGAGGATAATGTAAAATAAATAGAGTGCCTCATTTCCAGTGCATGGTCTCATGGATGCAGAGCAGATGTGTTGTATGTTGAACTTTATTACTTACATCCATGTTACTTCTATTTGGAAATGTAGTGGAGCACTCTTGGTTCTTGCATTGTGCTATGTTGATTTGGATTTATTTGGTACCGCTATTAAGAATATACTGGATGTGGTTGCTTGTTTATGTGTATGTTTGTCCTGATGTGAAAGCACGACATGTATGAAACGTACTCCCTCCATTTCCAATTATAAGACGTTTTGGCTTTTCTACATACGTTGTATTTGCTATGCACATATATATACACTATATTTAAATGCATAGTAAAATCTATATATATCTGGAAAAGCCAAAACCTCTTATAATTTACAACAGATTTAGCATTTATCATGCTATAATATTGCATAACATGACTATATCATTGATACAAAATCTTTATTCCAAGGAAAACAAAAGGACACCAAGAGCTTGGTCACAATGTTGTAAGAACAACGAAATTAACCAACTCGCAACCCCTTTATCTATAGTGACTACTCTTTTGTAGGTGGCAAGAAAAATAGGAAATGTAATCGAAATTGATGAACTTGTGGCTTTTTAAGTTTTATCTGATCTTCTAGTGGTATTGGTTTATTTTAGTCTGAATGGTTATTTTCCATGTATTTCTAATATAAACTATCATTAACTAGCAAACATAATGCATGTACTACCAAACTACTTAACTGAACAACAAAACAAAATTTTAAAAGATTTTTTTTGTTAGGCCCATTATTTATGCGTATAGTTTCTTCCATGAACACCCCAGTTCAATGCTCACAGTTTTGGCTGAGCAATTTTTGTTGTGGCATAATAGGTGCACATATTAATGCAGCGATTAATATTATAGTACCCAATCAAATAGACTACGTTTCTTGTTCAGTGGATTGGGAACTGAGGCTTATGCAACCTCTGCCGAACTAGTTGTATGTGTGAACTGGTATGGCTTCCATTCTTTCCATAATTATATTCTGAAAAGTTGTAATACTGCATGGTACTGTGTAACCTGCAATTGTAGTGGCTAGAATCAGCTCTTCTTGAATGTAAAATCTATATTATTAATCTCACTATCTCAGTTATTCTAGCATCCTGCACAATGGAGATATGCACCTCACTCTGTATACCCAGTTTGATTTCAGAATCGATTGTTGTTTCAAACATAATTTTTTTTGGGAGAAACTATGCAAGAATCAGCTGTTCCATCTGATACCACACTAGCTTCCTCAGCATGTGTTGAATAAAATACTAGGCATTGAATTTATCAATTGTACTTTCTACTAGGAATTACTGATATTTCACTTATGGAAATCAAGCAATAATTTTTCTACAGTTATTATAATATTGTATGGACTTCAATGATTGATATTTGTGCAAGATATAATATTTTTCTGCTCATTCCTAGTGTCTAAGACATCTCTCTTAAAACATCATACTATCCCAATTTTATTTTACTTCTAATTGTCGTATTAAAGTAATCTAACTTTCATCTGTTGTTCAAGAAGATAAATGGATGATCACACATCGGTGGAATGCGAGACTAAACTGAAGGAAGGAGAAAGGGGCTGCTAGCATTCTAAGAGCGACCTAATTATTATGTTTATATTTTAATATCATAGGAACTTGTATTATAAACAAAAAATGTGTCATGTATTATGTGGATGGTAGTGATTGTAATGCAACAAATTCTTGGTACTATATGGCTGGGTATGTTGGCTTCCTATGTGTATGATCTTGCATTGCTCATTAAATTGTACATGGATTATCTCTGTTATGTTTTATAAATTTATTCATTGTGCTAATAATGATCTTGGTTTATCCCTTGCAATATATATAATTGTTGCAACAAACTAAATCTATATGTTGCAACAAGCTATAAACGACATTCAACCATGATTTGTACATACACATATAAGCGTCGCTATAACCTATAAATTTGCGTTGCAACTTTGCAACGGTTATTAGTATGTGTTACCAACACATAATTAAGTGTTGCAATAGATCCTTGCAACACCACTTTAGGCAACACATATTAGATGCGTTGGTATATATAGACCCTACCAACGTATATATAGACTTTTAGCAACGCATATTTGCGTTGCAAAAGGGGTGTCATTTTGTAGTGCATATCAATTAAAATATTCATTTAAGTCTCTTAAATATGGATTCCATCTGGGATGGTCAACTTGTGGCACCAGCTAGCCACTCAACATCTCTGCATGTGTTTTGGGGCGATCAAAGTGATATATGGGCCAAAAAGTCTATATAATATAATGGGATTGGCCCAAAAGTAATGCCCTCTCTAACATGTTTTGAGATATATATTAGGGATTGGAATAATGATTAAAACAAATGAATGTATTTTGCGTTTTAACCTATTGGATTATTGGATGCCACAAATCAACTTTGCTTTTCCTATATGAAGTCCAATTGGTCCAAAGTAGCCAAAATTTAATTTGGCATCGTACTATATGACACACGTGGGTAACTAATCACACACAGAGCCTATGAGAGAGAAGTCACCTCTTTTGTGTTGACCACCGACTAGGAGATAAGGTGATCTTGCCGGCTGGCCGGGTTTATCTTTTCCTGCTAACTGATTATAGAATAAGGGCATTTCGACAAGAGATGGCTCAATCTGTGGCTGCATCTATAAAAATGGTTCTATCTAGAGCCATCTATAGACACATGCATTTCTATAGGGCTTTTGCTACGGTACTCCGGAATGAATATGGATCGTCCATTTATTCCGATCCAACGGTCACGATCATCTATTACCTCGTAGGAGGTAATAGTATTTATTGAATTTTTATTTAATAAAAATAGGTTGCCGTCGTTGGAAAAGGAGCAGCTTTTCAAAGACGTTAGCAGGGCAGTTCGTGGCGGCGGAGCCTTCCTCGGGCTGCGTCGTCCAGGCAGCAGCGCGTACGGAGCGTTGAGTGGCGGCGTCAAGGCGACGTACGACGCGTCCAGCAGCGGGGGCGTCCGGCGGCGGAGCCTCCAGATGGCTGTGGCGGCGTCGCCGTGGTCCGGCGGTGCCGAGCGGGGCAGTTTGTGGCGGCGGAGCCTCCCTCGGGCTGCGTCGTCCAGGCGGCAGCGCATACGGAGCGCCGAGTGGCGGCGTCAAGGCGACGTACGGCGCGTCCAGAGCAGGGGCGTCCGGCGGCGGAGCCTCCGGATGGCTGCGGCGGCGTCGCCGTGGTCCGGCGGTGCCGAGCGGGGCAGTTTGTGGCGGCGGAGCCTCCCTCGGGCTGCGTCGTCCAGGCGGCAGCGCATACGGAGCGTCGAGTGGCGGCGTCAAGGCGACGTACGACGCGTCCAGAGCAGGGGCGTCCGGCGGCGGAGCCTCCGGATGGCTGCGGCGGCGTCGCCGTGGTCCGGCGGTGCCGAGCGGGGCAGTTTGTGGCGGCGGAGCCTCCTTCGGGCTGCGTCGTCCAGGCGGCAGCGCATACGGAGCGTCGAGTGGCGGCGTCAAGGCGACGTACGACGCGTCCAGCAGCAGGGGCGTCCGGCGGCGGAGCCTCCGGATGGCTGCGGCGGCGTCACCGTGGTTCGGCGGTGCCGAGCGGGGCAGTTTGTGGCGGCGGTGCCCCCCTCGAGCTGCGTCGTCCAGGCAGCGCGTACGGAGCGTCGAGTGGCGGCGTCAAAGCGACGTATGACGCGTCCAGCAGCGGGGGCGTCCGGCGGCGTCATTACCGACCGCATGGTGTTTTATTTTTTGGTTTTTTATTCATTAATTTATTTAGTAAATTATTAAATTTAGAAAAATCAACGATCTAGATTTGATTTAAGATATTAAATCTTGGGAGGTAACCGGAGTAACTGAGTATTTAACTTGAGTATTGACCTTTCTAGAGACGGTTGCGTCTTGGCAAATACTCTTATCTTTAGATACAACTCTAGATGTAACCGTGTGTACTAAATGGATGTTTCTAGACGGTTGAATCTATATAACTGGATCTATATAGCGTTAGTTCTTTGAAATTACATGCAAATTCATAACTTTTTCAGAAAACGAGATGCATGGACATGCACAACTGCACAAGTAGTCCACGTGATGGGCTTGTCCATACGTGTATAAGCATATTCAACGTACAGTAGGTGCCATCTCGATTATTCCAAGCATGCGAGTCCAATCATGAAGCTAGGAAAAATGGATATGAGATACGAGTCATCGCTTTTGTGTTGACCGCCGACAAGAGGGCCGGATGTTGATCTCGATCGGAAAAATGGACCACCGACAAGGGGTTGTCGTTGATCTCAAGCATGTGAGATGGATTGACTGGAGTCTTTGGCAGCGGATTCGATCTTTCCACGGAAAATGCTTCTTTTCTCCGCGGAAAACTGTACGTACGCGTATGTACTTACATGCAGCCTAACCTACTACTACCAGCATGCATGGATTTAGCCATGGAAGGCTGGACTGCTGGAGGGATTGCTCTGGGCGCAGTACATGCGGAGGGCTTGTTTAGTATATACTCCCTTCGCATTTGATTTAGAAGCCGTTTAGGATAGCGAAACGATCTCCCAAACACAAATTTGACCTCTTATTTTTCTAAAAATATTTATTATATATATATATATAAAAATTTTTATATTTACAATCTTAACAACTTAAAAGTTGTTAGTGATAACATTGATCAAAATTAAGCTTGTTTAAAACCACATCTAAATCAGATATAGAGGGACTATATACTAGTATAGTATCTCCGTATCTTAGGCAGTACTTCCACCGTCCGAAATTACAGAACATTACAATAATTTTAATTAGAAATCAAAACATCTCAATATTGTAGGATAATATATATAATAATATTTTTAATGTCAACTAAGTATTATTAGATTGTTGATCGATTAAAATTTTAAAGTAGATCTATTTAATTTTTTTAATCTTTATAATTTATTTGATCATATTTATAAGGGAAAAAATTATCCATGAAAAATATTGAGAATAGCCGATTAATTGTTTATGTCAGAGAGTATCCCATGCAACCTAACCTACCACGGATCGAGTACGTCAACTACAGACAAGGCTTTATCTTCTGTGTGTGCAGTACTTACGTACGTGTCCTACATAATGCCCCAGTTTAGATGCAATCCAAAAACCAAAAATTTTCAAGAATCTTCGTCGCATCGAATCTTGCGACACATGTATGGAGTACTAAACGTAGACGAAAAAAAAACTAATTACACAGTTGATCGAGAAATTGCGAAACGAAATTTTCGAACCTAATTAGTCCATAATTGAACAATTTTTACCAAATAACAACGAAAGTGCTACAGTAGCCAAAAGCCAAAAAAATTTGGATCTAAACGCGCCCTAAATATATTCAAACTTACCGAGTCATAGGATGGTCAAACACTCAAACTCAAACTGCCAACCTGATATCTGGCCGTCGGCACAATCATATCGAAACGTACTGTTAGTAGCTGGAACACTCAAATCAATTTATTCCCATTCATTTATTTTTGTAGTAATACAACACAGCATACTCGATCAGCCGGCCCCTATGCAGCAAGAGTGAAATTGAAGTTGCTACAGGAAAGCCCGAACCCATTGAGGAAATTGGTGAATCCAAGCTGCTTCTTCTCCACATCAAGCACCAGCAAACGATTCTCCATCTGGAACCCACCGACGACGACCGCCGCCGCCTGCCCGGACGCCGCTTTCCGAACAAACCCAAGGCAAGCCGTATTGGAATTCACCTGCACCATGGAGTTGCCACCGACCACCGAGTAGTTCTTCCCGCCCTGAAGCATCACGTCGATCGACGGCACGGCGTAGCCGGACCGCGTCGGCGGCAGCTTCGTCGAGTCGTAGCACCGCTCGAACGGCGGCACCGCCGTCACTCTCGACATCCACGGGAAGTTTGGCCCGTTCGCCGCCGCGTCGAACGCCTTCAGGAACGGACCGTACACGTCGGGACGGAGCGACGTGTACGGCGTCGTGGAGCTCAGCTGCACCACGAGCGGCGACCCGACGCTGATGCCGACGACGCGAGTCTGCTCCACGGCGATGCCGGTGGATGAGACGTAGTACCCGGGGACGCCGTTGAACGCGTGGAGCGGCGTCGTGCCGGACAGCATCGTGGTGAAGTCGCCACGGTCAGGGAAGACCAAGGGACCGCCGCCGAAGATGGCGACGCCGACGCTGGTGCCCGTCGTCGACTTGCCGTCGCTCGGGAGGCAGAGCGCGATCTTGTTCGCGACGTTCTGCGTGCGCGCCACCTGCGCCGGGAACGACGACGACGAGGGCGCGAGACCCGCGACGCCGACGGCGCCGGCGGGCAGGTTCAATGGTGACGGCGCGCATGTGGCCGCCGCGGAGAAGGTGACCGGGAAGAGTGGGTTCTTGCCGTCGGTGGCGTTCGCGGACAGCGTGGTGGTGACCGTGCCGGTGTTGGAGGGGCATGACGTCGTCAGCGTGATGACTGGGCTTGTGAGGTCGAGGACTAGCGGGTGGTGGCCGGATTTGAGGAGCGGCGCGCTGTAGAGCGAGGTCGACGCGTCCTTGGTGACCGCGGTCACCAGGGGCTTGCCACCGGCTGCCGTGCATGGTGACGGCAACAGCGCCGAGATGCAGAGTGAGACGACGACGACGAGGAGTGGTTTGCGATTCGACATTTTCTGCCGGTTGGTTTTGAGCACCGGCCTTTGGTGGTAGTGGTACGGTTGGTTTTACTAGCTAGCAGTGTAGTGCTAGCTAGCTGTATATATAGCGCCAAACTTGCACGTGCCTACGGTCGTCCATAGGTTAGAGTGCCACGATACATTTTCAAGTCAAAAACGACAACTCCTCACAGACGCTTAACTTGTTCCTATTTACCTGATTTTTATTTCTAGTAAAAGAATTTCGAATAATCTTAATATTAAAAAATAAAAATAGAAGAAATTGGTACAAACAACAGGCTACTAGCTAGAAAACCCCAGGCTTCATCATATCCATCGACTAGACCAACCTAACACATGGTGGCAAAGGGAAACCAACACGGCACGGGGGACTCGATCTGGTTTTTCGTAGTCATGTTTTTCTTGACTGTGCATGAAAACCCGTACTGTGCATGCTGCCGCCCCAAAAAAACTTGGCTGCTGAATTGTAAAAGTTTGAGACATGTCGTCATCGATCGCGCTGTAAGTTTGTTTAAGTCGATGGGCATTTAAATGACTCGGGCAACACTAAATAAATCACACATCACGGGATGAAACAAGTGAACACGTACAAACGATCGACATACGTAGGGCACATATGACAATGATGATGATGATGATAAAAAACACAAGATGACAAGAAGTTGGTTAGGCAGTCGGACGGGACACATGTGAACTTTCCCTCCTCTTGTGAGCAACGACAACTGACTGAATGAAGATCCACAAGTTTTAATTTGAATATTTTTCCATCCAAGATTGTTTGACGAAAAATTTAAATTTCAAATGTGAAAATTTCGAACGTACTTAATTTTGCATAGATAGATGATTTCAAATATAAAAAATTGTCAACTACAAAGTTCTATAACACTTTTAGTTCTACAAACTTTGTTTCTTGGTCTCAGGTCATTTAAAAACCCGAAATTCAAATGTGAGAACTTTATAAACATAATTTTACATGAGTAGATGATTTCAATAAAAAAGTTGCCAGCTTAGAAAATTCTATACCTTTTTGGGATCAACTAATTTTGTTCTTTTCATGTTTTTATATGAGGTTATTTGAAAATTTTAAGTTTTAATATGTAATTCTACTGTTCAGCATCCATTTGTATGGATGATTGCCGCCTCTACAAATTAATTTGTAGGGGGTGCTTCATCTCTATCCATCCCTATAAATAGGGCCATTTGTAGAGGCGCTTGAAAATACCAGCAACCCCTAAAAATGTATTTTGCAGGGGTAGTTCATTTTGGAACCATGTTTAGAGGTAGTTTTAGATTCAAGTGCTCCTAAAACAAAAGAGGCATTGCTACAAATGTGTTTTGTAGTAGCAGCCAAATTTTGTTTTGGCATGTTATGGCACATAAGGATAATCAACCGACACATTCTTAGAGAGAATTCATCACTTTTTTGTTGACCACCGACAAAGGGATGCTGGGGCGAGTCAGGATTGGGTGCTCCTTCACGCACCCGAAATCTGAACCCTATTTTTTTTATATAAAAAAAAACAAAATATCTTATAATTTGAATAGGGAGTAGGAAAACATAAAACTCATAATTAATAAGCTTATAATTTTTGGCTTATTTTGTAATAATATCTTATATTACAAAGATGCTGCCAAGCCAAACGCTCCTACTCATGATGCAACCAAACCTGCCATGGACACGTGTCCTGTAGTTCGAACATGTCCGAGTCATAGGAAGGTCAAACTGGCAACCAGTTAATTATATATAACTGGCCCGCACAATCTGTTAGAAATACATAGGAACACTGGCAACCAGTCATAGGAACATACTCCATTGAATTTATTTATTTGTGGTAATAATACATACATACAGTAGTAAAATATTCAGCACTGCAGCACTATGCGGCGAGAGTGAAATTGAAGTTGCTGCAGGAAAGCCCAATGGCATTGAGAAAGGTGGTGAATCCGAGCTGCTGCTTCTCCACGTCGAGCACCAGAAGGCGGTTCTCAAGCTGGAACCCACCGATGACCACCGCCGGCGCCTGCCCGGCCGTCGCCTGGACGAAGCCGAGGCAGGCCGTGTTGGCGTTCACCTGCACCATGGAGTTGCCGCCGACCACCGTGAAGTTCTGCCCGCCCTCCAGCATCACGTCGATCTGCGGCACCAAGTAGCCCAGAAGCGACTGCGCCAGCTTCGTCGAGTCGTAGCACAGCTCGAACGGCGACACCGCCGTCACCCTCGACATCCACGGGAAGTTGGGCCCGGTCGCCGCCGCGTCGAACGCCTTCAGCAACGGAGCATACACATCGGGACGGAGAGACGTGTACGGCGTCGTGGAGCTCAGCTGCACCACGAGCGGCGACCCGCCGCCGGTGGTGGTGGTGCCGACGCGAGTCTGCTCCACGGCGATGCCGGTGGCGGAGACGAAGTACCCGGGGACGCCGTTGAACCCGTGGAGCGGCGCCGTGCCGGCAAACATCGTGGTGAAGTCGCCGCGGTCCGGCGGGATGAAGAACAGCGGACCTCCGCCGAAGATGGCCACGCCAACGCTGTTGCCGGACGTCGACTTGCCGTCTCTGGGGAGGCAGAGCGCGATCTTGTCGGCGACGTTCTGTGTGCGCGCCACCTGCGCCGGGAACGATTGGTACGAGGGCGCGAGCCCCGCGACGCCGACGGCGCCGGCGGGCAGCTTCGACGGAGGAGCGCAGGTGGCCACCGCCGAGAACGACACCGGGAACAGTGGGTTCTGGCCGTTGGTGGCGTTCGCGGAGAGCTTCGTGGTGACCGTGCCGGTGTTGGAGGCGCACGTCGTCAGCGTGATGACTGGGATTGAGAGGTCGAGGACTAGCGGGTGGCCGCCGGCCTTGAGCGGCGCCGTGTAGAGGCTGGTGGACGCGTCCTTGGTGACCGCGGTCACCAGGGGCTTGCCGCCGGCTGCCGTGCATGGCGATGACAGCGCCGAGATGCAGAGTGAGATGACGAGGAGGAGGGGTTTGGGGTTCCACATTTTTTTGCCGCTTGGTTTTGAGCTGCTTTTGGTGGTTTTGAGCTTGTTTGGTGCGGCTGATGGTTGGAGTAGTAATGTGGTGTTTATATAGGGCAATGCACGTGGACTTGTCAAATTTAATTAGATGCAAAGATCAATCGGTCTAGATGAAAGGTTGCTTGAGAATCTGGTTTTGCTGTTCTTCCTAGCTAGTCATCTCCAGGAGATTAGACTGCCGCGATTCATTTTGAAGTCAAATATGACGACTCCTTGACATGCATGCTTAGCTGGTTTCCATTTAGCTGAATTTTACTTTGCATTATGAAAAAAGGTCTCTCTATTCCCTCCTTCCTAGAATCTATATCTCTCTCTTATCTACAGCTAAAAAAATATGAGGTGTCAATATATATGAAGCGTCAAGGTTTATCCGGTAGCACCAAAAGAAACACGCGATCTATATTACCCGGTAGAAAATTAACAAACTGCAAAAGAAAAAAAAATTGTGACTCCCTATTCATTTTATTTCCAAAATTTGTGACTCCCTGGTCGCGTCTGTCCAAGGAGGAGCTCGCGTCAAAGATGAAGAAGGAAGTCACTGGCGTCGAACACGAGGACCTCGCCTGCATTAGGTTTCTAGTGAGGTTATTAGGGATCTATTACCCGACGGTTCTAAAGGGTGTTCAGAGGGAAACAACGGGGATGGTGGGTTGACGGGCAGTGAGCAAGGTGGCAGGGGCACCACCGAGAGGGGCAGCGGTGGCATCATAGCAAACTCACCATCACCCTGCCCTGTGATTAGGGCCGGTGGGCGGGGGGTCAAGAGCTGGGTTCGGATTGTGGGTGGCGTGGCAAGGAAGCTCACCATCGGTTGTTAGGCGTGGGAGCTGGAACAGGGAGGACAAGGATGAGGACGAGGATGAGGACATGAAGCTTGCAGGCGCCCTCAGGTTAGGGGAGAGGGCGGGGGTCGCTCGGTGGCAACCGGTTGGTGGCGGAGAGGCGCGCGGCCGCGGACGGGGTGGTAGGGGAGGAGGCAGGGCTGGGGAGGAAGGTCACGTCGGGAGGAAGAAGGTGGGGAGGAAGACGCCGTAGAGCCATGTCACGTGCTCTCCCTATGAGCAATGGGTCATGCTTTATCGGTCTCTTTATTTACTATTTAGGGATCAGAAGGTAGGTTTTGAGATATCTCTCGCAAATTGTAGGGAAAAGAAATATTACAGGAAATTTGGTGGGGCAATCTAATCTCCTACTATGTTCCAAATTATAATCCATTCTTATTTTCAAGTAACATTTATTATGTATCTGTAATTAGATTTGGATATGTTGCTATAAAATTTTAGGGATACGGAGGAGATGGGAAATCCAGTGGAGGTGCTCTCTGATCAATTTTATAGGAGTGTAATCAAGAAAAATCTCTAGCCCAAACATAAATTATAGGACGAAAACTAGAATAATGAAATAAACCACCTTGACTCTCTATACTAGCATGATGGACGTGCGTAGCGGCAGTTATTTATAAGAGAAAAATCCGTGAAAAAGAACAAAAAAAAGAAGAAAAAAGTGAAAAACAAATGGAAAAGGGACAGTGCCAAACAGTGGCCGATGCCCTAAGAGGCCAGGGATGCCTAGCATGTTAAAGAGAGTAGTTATAAATTAGCATGATACAGAGCCAGGAGGTGGATCCGTTAGAGATTTGCAATCTGACAAAAGAAAAAGCTCTGCGAGAGGCCATACAATGCAACTGCAGCACATGGCCAACCAGGCACATGAAAATTAAAATTAAGACCTATTTAGCACAATTCAGCTTTACTAGAATCAATTTTTATTGGCAGTCCGTCTAGAATCACCTTTTATCAATGAAGTAGAAGCGGTTTGAGCATGTCGTTTGGCAAAAACAACTTCACGTGGTAGAAAAAAAAATGATAGAACTGCCATTCTCTTTATTTCCATTTTAATTTTTTTTCTCCACCCTTTATTCTCTTTACTTTTTCTCACTTCCTTTACTGATCCTTTATACCCCTACGTGCGCACGCACCAGGAGGCACGGTCACCACGCGCCGCGCAAGCCTCTCTCTCTTCCTTGGCGGTAGCGTTGATAACGGCATTTCTACTTTGGTTTCTATATTTCTTGACCGAATGTGATCGAATCTAGAAAAAAAACGAGATTAAAAACGGATAGAGATATGTAGAAATACGGAAACAAAACTGGAAAAAAAACAAATACGGACAAGAATCAGAAAATTAAGTTAGAATAATATCACCAAAATTTCTTAAATATACAGGTACAAGAACACAAAATAATAAGTTATTGGTCAAATATTCACTAGCATGTCATGTGTTAATATGTTAACATATATAATTTGTGATTAGTAGATTTATAAACATATAAATTTCTAAATATATCTCACTTGAGATTGAAAACGGGATAAAAACGGAATAAATACCGATCAATTCCTTATAAAAACGGAATTCTACGGAAACGGGATTTAAAAATACGGAAACAAACGAAACATTGTAGAAAATGGAACGGATCGGGAATGGGATTTTTTCCGTCCGTTTTCAACCCTACTCGGCGGCGCGCGGCTGCACTAGACGCCAGCCTCGGTGTCGATTAGCATGGCCATGCATGCGCCGCCCCAGCCCCGGCCGGGAGGAGCTGGCGATCCTCCTCGGAGCTTGCTGCTCCGCGCCGTTGTCCTGATCGTCCTCCATGGACCCTGCTGAAACAAACCAAGGCCCAACACTACACAACACTACTACAGAAACGGCAATCACGGCTGATCCATCACGGCCGGTTTTGTTTGGGCCGGCAGTGATGCCTCTTCACTATCGGTTCTTCGCCCCCAATTATTGGGGGCAGGGGCCGAACCGACAGTGAAACACCACATCACTGCCGGTTCGTGACTTGAACCGGCAGTGATGCCTCTTGGCCCTATCACTGCCGGTTCAAGCCACCAACCGGCAGTGATGTGGTGTTTCACTGCCGGTTCGTGGCTCCAACCGGCAGTGAAAAGTTGTACAGTATAAAGCACACGAGCTCCTCTCCCTCCTCTGCCCCAACAGTGCGTGAACAGGAGTTCCTCTCTCCATTGTTGCGGCTGGTGGATTTCTTATCTCCATTTTTGGCTCCTCTTCACTCTTGCATCCTCATATCTTCTTGCTCTTGGTTAGTAACAAGCATAATTCTTTAGAATTGTTGGTTTACATTGTTTTTGTGTATAAATCTATAGTTTAGAGCTATGCTAGTTTTCATCATCAAGAAGAGAGATGTTGCAATTTGTGTCAATTTTTTGTACCTTTTAGATCCAAAAGTATTTAGAAAAATTGTAGCACTTTGTTTGTATTGACAAATTATTGTATAATAATTGAGTAGCTAGGTTCGAAAGATTTGTCTCAAAAATTATGGATAAAATTGTAATTAGTTATATTTATTACTTACATTTAATACTCCATGCATGTATTAAAGATTTGATGGGATCTGGAATAGATTCGGTATTTATTACTTACATTTAATACTCCATGCATCCACCTATTTTGTTGTCTCACTTTTTATAGCGCGATCAAATTCAAATTATAAAAAAATATTGTTCAAAAATGCTCCTATTAATATGTTCCTATGTTTTCTCTGTTCCGTCCATTTTATCGGTGCAGACATGGCTCGAGGATGGATGTACGATCTATCACATATAGACCCACGGTACTTGACGGGCATCGACGATTTCATCAAGCGAGCTAGAGCCAATGCTGGGGACTCACATCTTGCATTATGTTCATGCAAAGACTGCAAGAATACGAGAAAATAGGGCGACGTGAAGCATATACGTTTGCACTTAATCACAAGGGGGTTCATGAGAAACTACACGATTTGTACTTTGCATGGGGAGGTTGGTCAAAATGCTAATGATGATGTGCCTATCCTAGTGTATCCCTAAATGCATTATTGCCTGTTCATAAGTACACAGAACATGTGCCTACCAATGATGATGTGTTTATGAATACATTAGCTAACGACACTAAGGAAAATGATGACATTTCATAGCTTCTACATGATGTGCATGGGGGATTCATTAGTGCTTCACAGTTGAAAAAAATAGAGATGATGAGAAAGGATGTAAAAAACACCATTGTTTCTGTGCTGTCCAATAAGCAAACTGGAAGCCAACATCATGCTATTGGAGTTCAAATCAACGAATGGGTTGAGTGATAAAGGCTTCGATAACTTGTTAGTTATACTACATAAACTGTTCCCGGAGGCCGAGTTAGCAGAAAAGACTTACCTTGCGAAGCAAATGATTTTCCCAATTGGCCTCGAGGTTGAGAAAATACACGCATGTTTCAATGACTGCATATTGTATCGTGGAGAGAAATACAAAGACTTGGATGCATGTTCCAAGTGTAAAACTCCCCGATACAAGTAAGGGCCATCAAATGATGGAAGCAAGACAAGAGGAGGGCTAGTAAAGTTCGTGTGGTATTTTCCTATAGCTCCACGAGTGCATAGGTTGTTTGCAAATGAGAAGTCAGCCAAGCTGTTGCGTTGGCACGGCGAAGAGCGAAAGAAAGATTCAATGATGAGACACCCCGCCGATGGGTCGGACTGGAGGACTATCAACACTATGTTCTATAAGAATATCGGTGGAGAGGTAAGGCATCTGTGGTTTGCTTTGAGCACGGATGGGATGAACCCGTTTGACCAGGTGAGAACCAATCATAGCACTTGGCCAGTGACGCTATATATATACAACCTTCCACCCTGGCTTTGTATGAAACGGTCATACGTCCAGATGTCATTACTAATCCATGGACCAAGACAACCTGGTAATGATATTGATGTGCTTCTACAACCAGTGATCGATGAACTACTATAGATGTGGGAGACGGGTGTGAAGGATGTCTGGGATGAGTACAAAAAAGAACATGTCACGGTAAAGGTTGTACTTATTGCTACAATCACCGACCTACCAGGGCGAGGTTCCTTGTCTAGAGAGAAGACAAAAGGATACACTAGGTGTGTCGAGTGCTTGGACTAGACTGATGCTACACATCTACCAGAAAATAGAAAGATGGTCTACATGGGACACCGTAGGTTCCTACGTCGTGATCACCCTTACCATAGGAATACAAAAGATTTTAATGGGACTACTGAGAAACGTGGACCTCCAAAGTATCGAGACGGAAAACAACTGCTTCAACAATTAAGCAAACTCACAAATGTTGTCCTTGGGAAGGGGGACGGGGCAGTAGCAGCGCCAACCGATAGTATCTGGAAGAAAAAATCAATCTTCTGGAAACTACCTTACTGGTCACTTTTGAGTGTACGTCACTGTCTTGATCCAATGCACATAACTACAAACGTGTGTGGTAACACACTTAACACGTTGATGAACACCGGGGGAACAAGCAAGGATTCTCTCGCGACACGCTTGGACATGCAACACTTGGGAAAGTTGCACCAACCAAAATAGTGGTGTTTGTTTCGACGCCCACGATGAGTACGACACGGTGGTGGCAACATACTATGGTTTCATAGATGAGATATGGGAGCTAGACTATGGACATCAGTTGAAAGTTGCTCTTTTCCATTGTCTGTGGGTCCGGCTGAATGAAATCAACACCGACAAGCATGGGTTCACTACCGTTGATCTATCCAAGACCGCATACAGAGATGACCCCTTCGTCCTTGCAAAGGATGTTTTGGAAATCTTCTATGCAAGGGATAACAATACAAATGGAAGACAAGATGTAGTATTGCAAGGCAAAAGGAAGATTGTCGGTGTCGACGGAGTGACAGACAAAGAAGAGTACAAAGGTTATGAAGAAATGGTTCCTTTCGGGGCGGACGTTACCCTACATGTCCTTGAAGAGGATGATGAACCTGCTTACCTCCGGAGTGATCACGATAAGGTCATCATCGTGCCTGCACCGTGAATTGTTAGAGTATCATAAACTATGTAATCCTTAATGAAATGTTGTTTTAGTAATTTGCATTGAATTTGAGATCATATGAAGTTGTAGATTGATGAGTTGTACCACGTTGTTGATTGATGTATGCCATGTCAAAAGGAATTAAAAAACTATAAAGAATTAGACCTTGAGTGTATAAGCATTAATGTAGAGCTCCTCAAAACTAGCAAAAGCTATGTTTCAAGATTTTCAACTTCTATTCAAATTTTTGGAGTAATTACAAATGGGGTAATTGAATTTTAAACCCTTATTCAAATTCAAAATGGAATTCAAAAACTATAAAGAATTATACGTTGAGTGTATAAGCAATAATGTAGAGCTCCTCAAAACTAGCAAAAGCTATGTTGGAAGATTTTCAACTTCTATTCAAATTTTTGGAGTAATTACAAAGGGGCTAATTGAATTTTAAACCCTTATTCAAATTCAAAATGGTATTAAAAAACTATAAATAATTAGACCTTGAGTGTATAAGCGTTAATGTAGAGCTCCTCAAAACTAGCAACTTCAATGTTTAGAGTTTTTCAAGTTTTAGTCAAAAATCAGGAGTAATTTGAATTCTAAAGCATACAATTTTTTTTAAAAAATCACATATCAGTGCCGGTTACTAAGGAACTGGCAGTGATGTGCCTCTATCATTGCCGGTTCTATTGACCAACCGGCAGTGATGACTTCACATCACTGCCGGTTCTTGTTACAAACCGGCAATGATAGAGGACATCACTGCCGGTTTGTAACAAGAACCGGCAGTGATGAGGCCGCGTATATAAGGAAAGGGCGTGGTCTGAAAATTTCAGACTCGTGCCCGTTCCACACTTAGTCGCTCCGCTCGCCATTGCCCGACGCTCGCCACTGCCCGCCGCCGCCGTTCCAGCCCGCCGCCGCCACTCACCGCCGTAGCAGGCGCTCCCCGCCACCGCTCCATCCCGCCGACGCTCCAGCTCGCCGAAGCTCGAGCTCGCCACCGCTCCAGCCGGCCGCAGCAGGGGCTCCCCACTGCCAGTTCTCGCTGCCGCTCGACGCTGGACGCTCGACGCCGCCACCGCTCGACGCCACAGAAGGAAGCCCGAACAAGCCGGTGCTCGACGCCGCAGAAGCACTGCTCGGAATCCCCCACATTGAGGAGCTCGGAATCCGGCCCAAACCTCCACGCGGTGAGCTCCATGTCCATGCACCGAAGGTGTTTGACGAATTGACTATATGGATTCAGAGTGGTTTTGCTTGTCATGGAGATAGATGAGGAGAGGAAGGAGGGAGAGAAAGGGAAGGAGGGAGACATAGTGAGAGATAGAGGAGGAGATGAGTAGGGAGAGATAGAGAGAGATAGAGATAGAGATAGAGATAGAGATAGAGATAGAGATAGATTAGAGAGATAGAGATAGAGATAGAGATAGAGAGATATGATAGAGAGAGATAGAGAGAGCTAGAGATTAGAGAGATAGAGAGAGAGAGAGAGATTAGGGAGATAGAGATAGAGATAGAGAGATAGAGAGAGCTAGAGATTAGAGAGATAGAGAGATAGAGAGAGATAGAGATTGGATATATGTCATACACTTATGCTACCCATAGAAATAGATAAATAGAGAGAGATATAAAGATAGAGAGAAAGATAGCTTAGATCAATATGCTACACTTATGCCTGTATATAGAGAGATGTTATGAGAAAGAGATAGATTGATTCATCCATAATTATGAGAGAGAGAGATGTTGTACCTATGAGCATGACTTTATATCATATATACATGGCTTTATGTTGTGACATAGCATGACTTGTACCTATGAGCTAATACCAATATCCTTATATATACTTGTAGCACAATTTGTGTATAGCATGACTTGTACCTATGAGCTAATATCAATCACTCTTCATGCTAGATACATGACTTGTCATATTTTTTGGAGATACATGACTTATCTATATACTTGTGCTACCCATAGAAATATAACAATAATGGAGCCTATGATTGTATATATGTTATGTACCTATGAGTTAATACCAATAATCGAAATTATTGTCCAAAAACATGACAATTAAGCGTCGATTCACCACCCGTCACCCTGCGACCGAAGCCGATGACCAAGGAACTAGTGGTGGCGGTGTTGAACGTGACCAAGGATCCGATGACAACCAGCAAGGGGATCAAAGACCTTGGAGCCCTAGCCATATGCTAAACCTATAAGAGGGTCAAGGAGACGAGGTAATAACTTAGGTCATACCTAAAAACACGGTAGGTCAAGTTTGATGGGGACTTATTCATAAATTTTGAAGCAGGTTCCGCCGGAAGGTCCAAGTACTTGTGAGAGTTCTAGAAGGACTAAGCGTGGTGTAACAAAGATCCCTCAGACAACTAGACACTGGCATATCTCTCAGTTAGATCAACTAGGGGAGCCGGTGGAACCACTTAAAGCATTGGGCCCATACAAGAGTACCATCGGAGCACATGTAAGGGACTTCATACCGATCAAATACAAGAAGTAGAATGGCAGTGAGCAAGGCTCGTGGAGGGTTCTAGAAGTGGAGAAGGAACTAGTTTGGAACAAGCTCAGAGGGTATTTCACTTTCCATAATGATTGTGATGAAGCGACAGTCAAGAAGAGGGCCAAGGAAATCATGGGTCACTCCTTCAAGAATATCAAGGGAAAGTTGCACAAGCTCATCAAGGAGGAAAAAGAACCGAATTTTGCGGGAGGTGAATTCAGCAAGCAGAGGGACTTCTGGGAGGAGTTCAAGGCTTACAAGTTATCCGAAGAGGCCAAGGCATCAAGCGACAGAAACAAAGCAAACTCGCTTAGGTCAAATAATCCTCACCACCTAGGATCGTGTGGGTACGCAAGGAAGATTCCGGATTGGGATGCCCAAGTCGAAGCACTAGAGCGGAGCGTAGTTACGCCTCAGACAAGCGATTGATAGCCTAGACCAGTGAACTACCTACTCGTAAGGGGGCACGATATAATCCTGACGGGAGCCTTTCCGCCAGCGCTGAACCCGTCACCGATCTCCTCTAGAAGATTTCCACGATCACTGAGGAAGTGCATAGAGGGGCCCGTAGGTCGGATAGAGAAAATGACGTGCTCACGCAAGCACTTGGAACCAAGGAGCACCCCGGTCGCACTAGAGGAGCCGGGATAATTCCTTGGGAGAAAGCATTTGAAAGTGAATCTGCTTCGTATAGGAGCCAGGTCAGGGCTAGAACGCAAAGAGAAGAGGAGTTCCAAAGGATGCGAGAGGAGCTAGAACAGAGCATGGAAGCACGGATAGCTGCTCAAGTGGCGAGCGCTATGCAATCCATGTGTTCGAGTCAAGGGCCGCATGCAATCCCGGCTTTGAATAGCCCAGTGCCCGACAAGGGCCGCAGTAGCTGTGGCTCAACCCCTATGCCTGACGAATAAGAGGTCAATGCTCCTCATCCGGTGGACGACATCACAGAACCTATGAATGTCAGGTTGTACATCCGTCAGCAGTGGACCAAAGACAAGGTGGCGGTCGGACAAACATTTCCTAGAGGAGAGAACGTCATTCATGGCAAGCCAGTGCCACTCGGGTATGCCAAGGTCAGCATTGATAAGATCTTGGACAAGAAGTACAATAAGATACATATTGATTTCCCAGTGGAGGAAGAAAGGCCGCGTCTAGTTCACAACTTGGGCACTCATGTCGCCTGGCACAAATGCTTCATCAAGCTAGACGAGCAGCTATCTTCGGAAGATGATGATGACAGTAAATCATCTCGGTCCCCTCCGCGAAGAGGTTTCTCTCCTCGTCAAGATCCACCAACACCTCCTCCACGCCAAAGGAGAAGACTCCTTCTCCACCGCCAAAGGAGAAGACTCCTCCTCCTCCTCCACCAGCTTCAAAGTCCTCAGGACTGGGATCTCGATGGCCTAGCTCTAGATCAGGTTCGACTTCGCAACAGAGGAGGTCATCAGCTTCGGTTGGCAAAGATCCCAAGATGACTAGTAAAAGGCAGAAGCTAGCGCCGATTGAGGACGAAATTCTACGAGCTCAGATTGCAGAAAAGGTCGCCAAACTTGCCTTGTACAAACGATTGGCTTATATACCTGAGAAACAGAGCGAATTTGAAAGGCAAAGCAAAATTCCGAGTAATCTAGAAACATCTAGAGAAATACACACCTTTCAGCAGCTACAGATACAAAACTTGGCAGCGGAACTGGACATAAGCATGAAGGATGTCGAGAATTTCTATTTTGAAAAAACCGAATTTGAAAAGGCCAAAGTTGTATACAAGTTTGAACTAGCCAGCCAAGAAAAGTATAAAAAAATTGTCAACAAACATGCGACAGTTGCATGATTATTACATCATAGACAGTAATAGCAGCGAAGACAAGATAGCAACCTTTGAAGTATGCATCCCTTTCTGTTTACATTTTAATCATCCTGAAGAAGTTGTGCATACTATTCATTATAAAGACCTTTTTCAACTCTATCAACGACGCTCGCTGGATGTGCAGATTATGATGTTATGGACTCTGTAAGTACCATACCCTAACAACGTTATAATAAACTACGTGATCTGCATTTGAATATATCCATGCATGTTTATTTTGCAGGTCTGTAGCAAAATTTTGCCTCAAAAAATGAAATAGCAATTTTGACTTCTTGGACCCCATCTTGGCAAATGAGACAACATGCAAAGCCGGTCTCAAAAATCCGTATGTCTCAGCAAGTTTGAAGATAGAGTTTGAAAAAATGTTCTCAGTCGGCAAAACAAACGCACTGCTAACCTACAATTGCGAGTATGTGTTCTCGACCCTTACTTAAGTGTTTTTTTCTTGATATATCATTCAATAACATGAGCTTTGTGATTGCATCAACCATTATGTCCTCGTAGATATAAGTCTTAAAAAATCAACTATCGAGGTGTGGGACTCAAAAAAGAAGCCACTAAAACTTATCGAACCCCTAGTCAAAGTGCTAAATATGTAAGTGAACCCAATATCACCACACTTTTCAATCACATATGATATTGTAATTAATGTCCTCATCCTTCACACTTCATTTACATTGTCACATAGGATGAAGGAGTTACCTGATTGGAGAAATGTGGAGCCTAGGATGCATTAGAAATGGAGAGCCCCATTCAGCGTGGAGTATATGAAGAAGGTCAAGACCTTAGATCAACCAATGGGGAACAACGAATGCAGGTTCTATGTGATGTGGGCAATGCTTTGCTACTTTGGCACAAAACTAGGATTAGGAGATGGCATGGTACGTACGCGTCTCATTTTAATTCTATTGTTTTGTCTTCCGTATGTGCATCTCAATATCATCTTGTATCAATTTACAGCGCAAAGATCAGGGCCACAACAAGTTGCTAGATTTTGAGATAAGAGGAGATAGCAGCTCTTATTCTGGACGAGATAGTGTATAGAAAAGGATATCTGTCCATTGTGCAGAGTAAGGACTTCAAGAAGATCTACCGAAAAGACCGCATCGAAAGGCTATTGTAATGCGACATTTAATTCGATACTTTAAGTTTTGTTTGGATGTTTTGTAATAATTATTATAAATGTGTGATGGGTTTGTATTGTCGCTAGTCCACAACCACCTTCAATTCACATCGATATCAAATGGATCGATAGCAAACACCTCTACGATCTCCATCCCCACCACCTCAACCCTAAACCCCAAATGAAAATAAAACAATTAATAAAATGCAATTTTAAAAAATAATATCACTGTCGGCTCAATTAAAATCGACAGTGATGGCTCAAGCATCACTGTCGGTTGGTGGAACAAACTGGCAGTGATGGCTCAAGTATCACTTCCGGTTGGTAACACGAACCGACAGTGATGGCATGGGCTCATCACTGCCGAATTGTCAGTGCCGGTTCAAAAACCGCCACTGAAGGGGATTTTGAACCGGCACTGTTTGCCGTTTCTGTAGTAGTGCAAAGCAGTCACATCAGGCGGCAGAAAGCAATGCAACGATGACACTAGAAAGAAATGCACACGCAACGCAAATATATATATATATATATATATATATGCGCACGCAACACGAATACACGATAGGGAGGCATGCATTGGAGTGAAAACAAGCAGCATTATCCTGATCACCATTGAACTATCGCTCGCTAAATTAAAGTCTTCCTTTCTCTATCAAAATATAATAAATAATGCGTGCCATATATATAATTGATGTAGGATATATGTTAGAGTGCAGTGGATGATGAATGATCTGATGTTGCTTGAGGATCCTGGCCTCGTGTGCAAAATCATCGTCTGGACATTAGAGTGCCACGATTGAAGGCAAAGATGGCCCCCTACACGTAGGCATGGCATATTCATATTCCCCTTTTTTTTGCATTTGTTGGTTGGCAAATTAAATAGCCTCACTTCTCTCCATGTGCGCCACAATTAGTTTCCTCCATCATCACATGGCTAGAACTAAGGGCAGCTGTAATAAGCTTGTATTAGGTGCTACGCACTGTCGGAAACATCAAAGTTGCCAGAGTGCTTGGACCTTTGCCGTGAGCGTTATATCGGCACTCGACAAAGAATTATTTGCCAAGAGTCGCGCTCGGCACAATCAGAAACTCGGCAACATATCATGTGCCGAGAGTTGGACTCTCGGCAAAGGTCAAAGGAAGACTCTCGGCAAACCCTATTTTTGTCGAGAGTCAGGCCCACGGCAAAGGCAAACTATCGGCAAAGAAGACGGCGCTCATCCTCCATCAGTCTTTGCCGAGAGCCAACATCAGGTTCTTGGTAAAGATTTCATTGGATTTTTTTTGTTTTTTTCGTTGAATTTCTTTGCCGAGAGCCACCTCAGAGGCTCTCGGCAAATGCTACTTTGCCGAGAGCTGCGACCGTGTCCGTTCTCGGCAAAGAATTTTCAAAAAAAATGAAAATATTCTTTGCCAAGAACCAATTGTGTCAGCTCTCGGCACAAAATTTTCGAGAAAAAATAAAATACTCTTTGTCTAGAGCCAGCCAAACCAGTGCTTGGCACATAATTTTTGAGAAAAAAATAAATACTCTTTGCTGATAGCCAACCATGCTAGCACTCGGCAAAGGAACCGTTAGTGGGGACGGCGCCGCCAGGTTGCCCTTTTTTGTCGAGCGCTAGTGTGGCTTTCGGCAAAACAAAAGGCTCTCGGCAAAGGAACCTTTGCTATTAGGAGCTATTCCGAGAGCTCTTTGCCGAGAGCAACTCGGCAAAGCTTTTGCCGACAGTTGAACCCTCTATGCCGAGTGCCACAGGCACTCGGCAAAGTTTGTGTTTTTGGTAGTGACGTGGAGGAAAGAGACCAAAATATATATACCTTTCCGCTAGCACGAAGAGAAGAGAAAATCACTTTAGACATCCTAACGCATAATATACATATCTCCTCCATATATATATCTATCTTTGACAAGAGATAATATATGAACAAAGAACAGAGCCTCACCGTTTGTAAATGGCAACATACTCATTGTATCTATCTTTGAAAAAAAGATAATATATCAATAAAGAATAGATGCATACATAGTACGATGACAACATACTTGTAAGGTTTAGTCTTTCATGGGTAATTGATGTTTGAGAGTGCTCATTAGTGAGACTAGTATTTTGGATTAAGTTAGGCTAGGCCTTAAGTAGGTTATGGGCTCCAATGGATTTGGACCTAAGGGACACTAGCGCGTGGGTATAACGAGTTGGGTCGAATCCCCTTTATACTCTAACAAGTGGTATCATAACTCATGGTCCGAAAATATGAACAATCTCAGAGGCCACATGGTGACGTGGCAGTCCATTAACGTCTCAGAGGTCATACAAGTTGTTTGTGGTATTGGAGCGTTGGACTCGTGGCCTGTAAAATGCCTTTCATAGATCATACGGGGTTTTGTAATGTGGTTGGATCTGATGTCTAGTGAGGGTGATTGTTAGGTTTCCGATAGACATGGATCTAAGAGGTGTTGGTTGTGTATATCGAGGCCAGATCTGCTACGCACTCAAGAATACTATTGGCGATGCTATTAGTGAGTGAACCAATAATTTAGAATACAGAGAGATCCATATACCAGCAAAAGATGGTGTCCCTATCACATTAAATGGTTAACACTAATTTGAAGTATTAAACATAAACTAATTACAAAACTACAAAAATAATTGTACAGATTGAGCCATCTTCTTATAGTTAGTGTCTGAACACCGATATGTCACCTCATAAACTTTACTTTTTGCATCCAAGGTGAGACGTACTTTTTCTCTTAATTGGGCCTCCATTTTGGGAATGGATCGGCAGTTATTTAAACTTTAGAGCAGCAAGCCAACACAGAAATAAAGGCAAGAAAAGATATACATAGCGAGTGACCGCGAGAGACACCAAGAATGCATAATTTAAAGCTTGATATATATTGTGCCGTGTACTTGTATGCAACTCTTTTATTACTGGTTGCAAATGATACCAATTTCGTTTCTTATAGCATCTTAGTATACTTGTCTGCTACTTTTAGTTACTCGTGCTGTATAGCATCTTGCCATGGGAGTAAACAAGTGTTACGACACTGATCACTCCATTTTTAACTTTTTAGATACATAGATTTTCCTATATTATATTTCCACAAGCTAGTCCATAACAAAAACTTGTAATGGCAGGTAAAGTGACCTACAAATTAAAGCACGAAATAAAGGAGTAGAATGCATGGCAGGTGGCAGTTCCCCATGTGCCCTGAATTTTACTCTCTACTGTGCAAAAATATACACATAAGGAGATTCGCTTTCCTGAAAATAATAAATTTAGTACTTACATCACCTCGCCATCCACGCGCTCTATAGTTTAATGATTTCTGCGGTCCACTGAATCATCACCAAGTCATACTTTCCCCCAACGGTCATCCTCAATGAGAGCATATTTTGAAAATAGTGCAAAAGAGTTTCATTCCCATAAAACTCGCTTTACTTCCCATAAAATTCTCATCAGCTCTCTCTTCTTTAACGTAGTGTCATATTAGCATATTTAATGCAATGAAATTTTGATGAAACTCCATTAAAACTGGCTTAATTGCGTCTGATTTTTTTGGATAACACTCAACTACCTACTTAATCCACCTAGATCAAGACCTAACCATGCACATGTGTGCAACTAGATCACTCAGCCAGCAGCTATTTAAACCCTACTAGTACGGAATAAACATTGGAGCAGCAGCAAGAAAAATACACAGAGGAGTGACCGAGAGACACCAAGAATGGCAGCTCCTTCTCAGGCCATAGTTCATACGGATGCCGAGCTGCTGCAGGCGCAAGCCGACCTATGGCGCCACAGCCTCTACTACCTCACGTCCATGGCGCTCAAGTGCGCGGTCGAGCTCAACATCCCCACCGCCATACATGACCTTGGAGGCTCGACCACGCTGCCTGATCTGGTGACCGCGCTGTCCCTCCCTAAGACCAAGCTTCCATTCCTTGGTCGCATCATGCGGCTTCTGGTCACGTCGGGGATCTTCGCTTCCGACGACAGCAGCAATGGAGATGGAGCGGATGTCGTGTACCGCCTCAACCCACTCTCCTGGCTCCTTGTCGAAGGCGTGGAATCGGAGGACCACACCTACCAGAAGTACTTCGTGCTCGGCACCTGCTCACGCCACTGCGTTGAGGCCGGGTTGTCTCTGGCCGACTGGTTCAGGAAGGATCTGCCTGAGCCGCTGCCGTCGCCATTCGAGAAGTTACACGGTGTGCCTGTCCTCCATGAGAGCACAAAGCTCCTCGACGAAGAGCTTGACTGGATTGTGGAAGAAAGTGCTGCGGCGCACGACAGTCTGGCGATCGGGACCATAATACGTGAGTGCAGTGACGTTTTCAGTGCCCTTCACTCGCTCACCTATTGCTGTGGTAGACACGGAAACACCAGTGCCAAGGCGATCATCAAGGCGTTCCCTGACATCAAATGCACTGTGCTGAACCTTCCAAGGGTTGTTGAGACGACGACGACGACGATACCTGCAGCACCAGCTGATGATGCTGTTAGCAATGTCACGGGTGATTTGTTCCACACCATCCCGCCTGCTCAGGCTGTGATGCTCAAGGTATGAATTAAATTGGGCAACAAAAAATATCATAGAATTCTCTTTCACAGTACACATGCTTCGTTCAGACCTTTAGTACAGTAAGTATAGAAGTAGAGTTCTTTTTTTAAAGTAGAATTTTGTTTGTGGCATACAGACTCATCTTTTTCATATAAATTGATACTGTAACTCTGTAAAACTAAATACCCTGCCGTAGCCCTCATATATATTGCTCCGCTAAAGATTTTTGGATTCTAATGTTTTAACACAGCAATGTCACCAATTATTCCACTATTCAGATTCCAGTGAAAAAACAGGATGTAAGAAACTCTCCACTGTCTTAGGTGGGGAGTTGTATGAAAAAAAAATAGGTACAAACAAATTTTGCTCTTTAATATTAGGTATATAGACATAGGACGCTACTAACATATATATATAGCCCACAACACTGAAATTGGTAGATTTAATTACTATGAACTGTTCAACTTGTATATATATGACATTGTGTTCTGTAGCTTGTACTGCACTTTTGGAGCGACGAGGATTGTGTGAAGATCTTGAAGCAATGCAAGAAGGCTATTCCTTCCAGAGAAGAGGGAGGGAAAGTGATCATCATAGAAATACTTCTTGGGCCTTATATGGGGCCAATAATGTACGAATCCCAGCTCTTGATGGACATGCTCATGATGGTGAATACCAGAGGTAGACAGCGTGGTGAAAATGACTGGCGCCAGATCTTCACTGAAGCTGGTTTCTCCGACTATAAGATTGTTAAGAAAATAGGAGCTCGTGGTGTCATCGAAGTCTACCCGTGAAGCTGCACATCTCTGAATATCAATATTATAATAAACGTGTGGTTCGCTATTTGGCAAGAAAAAGAAATGCACATCTCCTATTTGGTAAAATAAATCGAGTGCCCCATTTTCTATATATACAGTCTCATGGATGATGTAGAGAAGCTGGGCTGTCACCTAGTACCTCGCGATCCATGTAGCTTATGTTTTCAAATGTACTGCAGCACTCTTGGTGCTTCCATTGTGCTATTTCAATTTGGATGTATTTGGTACCCATAATATAATAAGAACATATTTGATCTGGTTGTTTGTTGTGTGTCATGAGCAAGCACAACTTATATTCATCGTATTTATCATATATAACTGACCAGACCATCATTCTGGCCATACCCAATAACATAACACAGGTTGCATCATGACATGGTTTTTTAATCTGGCCATGATTAGGCCGGTTATAAACGGTTTCTTAAGCCTAAAGTCAGTACAAATCCTCTACTTACACTAGTGGTAGGCTTAAGATAATCTTTAGCATAAGTCCAATTTATATTGGTGGTTGTGTTGAGCCTACCACCAATATAAATAGCCGATTTTTACCCCTGACATCCTTAGAAAGTTTTAGTAGTGATGTATCTCCACTTACGCTTCTAGTCATGGGCCCATAATTATATTTTTATGCAGAAATATTAATTATATTTTTATGCAGAAATATTAATTATATTTTTATGCAGAAATAGCCGAGGGGAATTGTTTGGACCGACGGGAGAAAATCTATCTCCGGTAGTGTATTGCGATAGCCATTTGTATTATTTATTATATTTGGCTGCTTTGCTACTACTGCTTGACACGATTATAGTACAATGTGTCACATATAAATTTTTTATATATATATAGGGTATGTTGGAGTGCTGTGGATGATAAATGATCTGATGTTGCTTGAGCATCCTGGCCTTCTCTTGCGCAAGTCATCGTCTGGACATTAGAGGGCCACGATTCAAGGCAAAGATGGCATATGGCATATTCCTATTCCCATTTCTTTTCTTTTTTTTTTGTATTTATTGGTTGGCAAAATAGCCTCGCTTCTCCACGTGTGCCACAATGAGTTTCCTCCATCACCACGTGGCTAGAATTAAACATGGAAAGTCGGTGTCAGCTTCTACATGACTGAGAGCTGAGGATTCAAATCACACCGCTCTGTGTGATTCCTGCTGTTTGATAGTAAAACTGGCTGTATGTATGTTTAATTGTTTATAAAAAATATAAGGGGAAATTTTTTGGGAGCGCTTTTTATATATCCTGTAGGACTGTAGGAGTTATCCATATTTTCTGAGCGACTGTCTGTCTAGAGGCTTAGATCCATAATTTTAGTACCATATTTGGATACACAATTCAGATATATATAGCATATTTCGATATCACCATTTATACCTTATCCAATAAAGCTGACACTATCTATATGAGAAATTTATAGTGCTTGAAAAAAACTAGAGCCATCCATTTATAATAGATCTAATGGTTATAAAATAAGAAGAACTAATGAAAAGGAACTTAAGTTGTGGGCTTATGTGGGTCCGGAACTAGTTTTCTAAATTAATTTGATGGATAAATAAGTACTTTCGCATCTCAATCTCTTTGTCTCCTGCGGCGCGCGGCCTGCAGTTCCCTTCGTCTCCCTAGCGTGGGCAGCGCAGCGGCCACCCGGCCGGCGCACTCATCATTCGTGCACGGCTCGCCGAGCGAGGGCTCTACGTCTAGTTTTCCCACCTACTGATCGAAGCTCCTATAGGTCACACGACCGTCAATGCTCCAGCAATCCTCCTGCTGCTTTTCCTTGTATAAGCTGTGTGTACCATTCTACAGAATTCAATGATGGCTTAACATATTCATTGCTCACAGATCTGCTAACACATGACATGAAGCAGGTCTTACAATAGTTCAGTCATTTCTATTTTACGGAAAAACCGGGTTAACTAGATATGGTTTTACACTTCTGTCAAGAAAAAGCTAGCAAATTGAGTTTTACAGGTCCTGGTCCTCCATAGCTAAAGGCTGGTATAAGCGGTTGAATCCCTACGGACAACAGATGTGGTTGCTGCAGACCTTGTAAAGGTGGCCGACGGTGATCCCAGGTGGTGCGGAGCTCCTGCAGATGGCTGGCGGTGATCCTGCAGATGGCCGGCGGTGATCCACTGCACGAACAAGGCGGCCGGCACCGGCGACGTTTTTAAGAAGCCTGCGGAACTTAGTATCTACTGAAATGACCAAATTAACCTTGATCGCTTTAATTTACTCTTAATTTATTTTTCCAACATCGGATGGTTGAAAAATATTTAACGGAGAGGAACCACAGGTTCCACCCAATTAGCACCGTAACAAACCTCCATCCATATATCTAAATAACTTTAACTATCTATATTCAGATTCATACGTATCTGTTTTCACCCATGTTAGTGCACCTCCAACAACGGCCAGCTCTAATAAGATTGTAAGCATCTCCAACAACTCCTTAAAATTTACTTGTCAAATTGTATGATTTAGCAAGTTGCTAAATATTTGGTAAGTGAAAAAATATCTATCTCTAATAAGTTGGTATTTTAACTTAACAAACTTCAAAAAAAAAGATCCACCAGGTCCATCTCGCCGGGTGGGGGGGGGGCGTAAAAAAATGCGCTGCGGGGGTGGTATCGCGTGCGCACGGGAGGGTGCATGTCGTGCGCTGCCATCTGGTCGAAGCCGCCGTCGGCCTCTCACGCCGCCGTCCAGGCGATCAAGCCCTGCCTCATGCCGTAAGGGAGCAGTCACTTGGCCTGTCGCCTCACATGCCTTTAGCGAGCAGCACAACGACAGCATCAGCTCTTGGCAGGAAGTCTGATCACCAACAGACTCTGTCCCTTCGTGAATCAACAGGAGCGTGAATCAGAACAGCAGCGACGGGGAGAGGAGGGCCGGGGCTTTTTTATTTAACGCTCGACGGGAATAGATCGATCGGAGGACGCGCGGGAGAGTTTGGCGTGCGCGGGAGATGCCACGCGGGCGTGGGAGGGGGCCGGCGGAAAAAAAAATCGGCGATACAAAGTTGCTAACGAGTGCGGAGATTTACTAAGTATGGAGCGATGTTTACCAAGTTGGTAAATATACCAAATAGATTTAAGGAGTTGTTGGAGAGGTGTTTTCGTGTTTTTTCCAAAAAAATAAAAATACCAAGTAGATTTGAGGAGTTGTTGGAGATGCTCTATGCTATATCTGTGAAGGAGAGAGACCAAAATATATATCTTTCCTCTAGCACGAAGAGAAGAGCAAATCACTTTAGACATCCTAATAACATATAAAGTACATGTCTCATCAATATATATCTATATTTGACGAGAGAGAATATATATGAATAAAGAACAAAGGCATACACAGTTTGTGGATGGTACCATACTCCTCATTATATCTATCTTTGAAAAGAAAGAATATATGAATAAAGAATAGACGCATATACGACATAATATGTGGATAGAAACATACTGAAGTCAGGTTTAGTCACACATGAATAATTGATGTTAGGGAGCACAATATATAAGGCGTGTACAGTCCTCACCTGTTAGACTAATGTTTAAGATTGAGTTAAGTCCAACGTCTATTTCGTCAAAAAAAAGTCCAACGTCTCATGTTATAGGCTCCAGTTGACCTAGGTTGAGTTAAGCCTGGGCTCTAGATGGTTTCGGCCTAAGTAGCGATAGCTTGTGAGTATATAGTATGTTGGATCATATGCACTTAGCACACTAATAAGTGGTATCTGGTGACACTAGATTTTGGCATGCTTAAGGAGATGACAGATGGGCCAGCGCGCGGTAAATTTGTCAAGGTCGTATTCAGAGCATTCGGCAAGTGTTCGTGCGGTCGGTTAATTTCTTCCGATTCGGTAAATGGTCGTGCGGTCGGCTACTTAGAAGAAAGGCGGTTTTTCGTCGAAGAGGCGGCGGAATCGGCAAGTGAGAACCGATCAGGCAACAAAAATTGCGATGATTAAGGAAATAAAGGCTCCAAAGGAAACTAGAGTAAAAGGTGTTGTGTTTCCTTTGATATTTTGTAATCGTGTCCTTGTAGGACTCGTGTCATGACCGGGGTATAAATATAAACCCTTGGCCATTGTAAAAACGTTCACAACCAAATCAATACAACCGGCCCCGTGCCAACTTCGAGTCATCTTGTCGTGTCGTTGAATTCTTCGAGAGAAATCACCGATCCGTCGACCTCCTTAAGTCCTGACAACCTTGTTATCATGTCTAGTATCATGCGGTGGATTTAGATATTGATGCAAGTAGTCTTGTTTGTTTTTCAATGATCGTGCGGCGGATCCTTGCTTAATAATCAAGAAGTCTTTGCTTGTGTTTCGTTTATATGTAGATGTCGTGCGACGGGTGTTTGCTTGTTGTGCCTAGCAAAAGCAAGATATTTATCGGCTCTATTAGATTTGGCAAAATCTAGTAGATTCATCAAGTTACCACGTGTTGCATGCCTTACATGTTTTATATATTTGCAACAATCTTTTGCCCAATCTAGATTAATACGATTCGGCCCTTTTCTTTCTTATAGATCTATTTATGTTTTAACAATCATAGTTATCACGTTATCTCTACAAATAGATCTTATGTTTATAGTAGCCGAACTAGTTTAATCTAGATTTTCACGTGTTGCAGGTTCATGTACGTTAACCATGTTTAGGCTTTGATAAGGTTAAGTATCGTGCGGCGGATACAAGCCTTAGATTAGTATGATCGTGTTTTGCTTATGTGTTCCTTCATCATGGATCCCAACTCGGCTGATCTGCCGAGCTTGGTTACACTTTACCTTATAACGATCTATGGTTCGTTCAAACGTTTTCTTCCCATGCATGCAGATTCGGCAATCAATGTTTCACGTGTTGTTTGTTCGTTTTAGCCGAATGATCTATAAGACATATTGGCAGACAGCTTATATAGTTGTATGTCGTCGTAAGTGGCTTCAGGGCCGTATATATGGAAATGTCTGGTCTCATCCGACATGTTCCAGTTTATATCTAACGACTTTCATCCCTTGTTAGTTTCAGGTCAAACTGACTAGCATGTTCTCAGATCTCGAAACGCCCGGACACTCGATTGAAGTCATGCTTTCCGGCTTGTTGTGTGTGAGGCACAGTGCGTCGCATTTTGTGTCAACACACTTTTTGGCACACCCAGTGGGACCCCGCATCTCAAGATGGTTGAAATTGATAATAGTCAGGTTCTGGACATGACTATGGATGAGTTGCCACAAGACCTGAAGAATATTTTCCAACAAGTCTGTGATGAGTTTCAACAGAAGTGCTTGCTGTCCTTTTCAAAGAATAAAAACACCAAGGTTTTTCAGAAGCAGTCGCTCTCAAGGACGCTCCTTCCGCATCAGACTGATTACACTGAAGAAGAAGATGCTCGTAAGGTAACCACAATGGTTTACAAGGCCATGAGTAAAACCATGACAAATCATCATACAACTTTATTAAACACCTTTCGCCGGATCATGATTAGTATTTTCGGTCCATCTGTTGATAAACTCTTTGAAGAAACTCATGGTCCAATACAAGGACCGACATTGTGTGACGGAACCGCCCAAATTATAAGAGATCAAGTGCTAAAGTAGCTGACTTAACTACCACTTAAAACACTTGAGCCCATATAATCCCGGTAGTCCGGAAATCTCGAAGGATTTCTAACATCAAATCAGGATCGCGTACATTCAGGGATACACATTCGAACGAGCCACAAATCAACCGAAAATACTTAAAGTATGAAATAAGTTATTACAACACTTCGTTCCAAATAAAAGTAGTACTTACACCACAACACCTATGGCCAAATAAAAAATTGTTTGAAACTGAACTTGAAGTTTTAAAAGATAGGGGTGCCCACGATGTCACATCCGATAACAGCAAAAGATGAGCTCGTAGAAGACCTTGCCCAAGGCCTACTCCTCTTCTCCTTCGACCGGATAGAGACAGTGCTTACAATAGCCGAAGTATACTTGGCCATATGCAACAAACGGGATAAACCCTGAGTACGGGAATGTACTCAGCTAGACTTACCCGTCTAACTGAAAATAAAGACTCCAAGGATATGCATGGTTGTATCTGGAGTTGGGTAAGCTTTACTTTGCGGAACAGCTTAAATTGAAGAAGTTTACTTTAATGATGCGGTGAGCAGTCATCTTTTATCCTACTAATTATCTCTAGGTTATTGCATTTATACTAGAGCACACACTTGATCTACTCAAACAATATAGTAACATATATCCAATTCCTTCATCAATATTTTAGTAGAACCATTAAGGTGTCACATGGAGTTGTACCGTGGTGAAGCTCAGCATAATCCCCCATATCCAGTGGGGGGCGCAATTCGAATCGGTATACACTAGCTGGTAAGATTACCTTTAACACACGCCCACACTTTCCCCGTCGGGTCAGCATTAGGTCACCGCTCAACAAAGTCCAGCTGGTAACCGACGCGATCTTAGAGTAGTCCACCCAATTGTAGAAAATAGATGGCCACCACGGGGCAGATCGTATCTACAGTCTAGAGGGTGCTCACAGTAGGCTGAGAACCGGCCCGGACAGGGTTTACTCGGCTTCGGGGTCGATACTCACAACGGCCCCTATGTGAAAGGGCGCATTCAAAGATGTAAGAGGGCCACCATCGTGTACAAACCTACATGATCCAACGGACGGACTGCCCCCAAGTCTAAACCACTTGGTGCACTTGCATTCCAGTTGACCGTATTTCATTACTACCATAGGTTCTTTCCACGATAGCAAATATAGCCAACCGTGATAGTATTACCCCCAAGGGATAATACGAAACATAAAAAGAAAGGTAACCATTTATTCTAAGCATGCTAAGCGGTTGCTTTTACTTTATTATTAACAGGGTAACAAGGTAGGTAAAGCAATAATCAAGGAAGGTAATGCATCAATTTGGGATTCAAAACAACTCCTATCACCTAATGCATCACAGTATAAAATACTCAAGTAGATTAAATTGTAAAAACTGGGAGGCTTAAGAATGCTCCGGGGCTTGCCTTGAGAGAAGGTGGAGGGCTGGTGGTCAGGGCACTCAGGAAGGTTAGTGTCGAGCTCTTGGTACTCCGCGTATAGCTCCTGTACCTCCTGGACTTCTGTCTCTGTGGGCTCCTGATGTTCCTCCACGGATCCTAAATGATTGCAATGCATAAATAAATAACTGAATGGTGCAGGGATGATGCTTGAACAAGATTTAACACACTAATAGAGATTCTAAGCATAGGACCAGAGAACTACCACAAAGCTACTTACATCTAGAGCTACTAGCAACAAGGGTAAACATGCTATAACTTATGTTTAGCAGAGACTATACTTTAAAACATATTTATCAAGAAAGTTCTATGATCAACACAAACACATAGCTAAGCTTGATATATACAGGAAGCAATTAAACTAAACATTAGTACTAAAGACATTTTCCAAAAACATTTATATAACTAGACAGATCAGGACATACAGAAACTAACCACAAGATTTTACCAAACTCTAGATATAACAAACAAGCATGGCATAGATTACTGAAAACAGAATAGGAAATCATTTCGGGAACTAGTTCGAGACACGCAGAGGTGCTCGAGGCAACTGATGGCATGACCCTCGATTACTCGAGGTCCATCTACCATCGAGCGGAACAGAGAACGGTGCCGATCAACGTGTTTTCGCCGGCGGTGAAATTTCCGGCGGTGGGGTTGGTTGTGCTAGGCTCGGGATGACTTACGCACATCCACTGGTGGTGTTGGTTGAACCGGCGCGACCGTGAAGAGGGGTCGACGGTGTGCGGTGGTGGTGCAACACGGCGGTGTGACCCGGCGAAGTGATCACTGGCAACGCGAGGCTTGGCGCTGGGTTGCGTGAGCATCGTGGTGATGTGGTGAGTGCGGCGATGGCGTGTTCCACTTCCGCGGTCAGGCATCGTCGGCCACGCGGCGGATGACTCCGACGTACGGCTCAGCCGCGGTGGGTTGAGTGCGCGCAAGCGTGCGCGGCAGGTGCGTGCGAGCGAGGGCGCGGGAGAGGGGTCGATATCGAGGGTAGGGTCGATGGGTAGATCGAGCCTCCGACTCGGTCGAGCCTTCTGTGCGGGGTCGTTCGTCCAAGCCTCAGTTCGCCATATCGAGGGGTCGAAGTCGAGGGGGCGTCGATAGACTGGCTGATCGAGCCTCTGGCTTGGTCGAGCCTGTGGCCCGGGTCGTTCGATCGAACCCTCGGTCCGTCACGTTCATCGAGCGGTGGTCGAGGTCGAGGGGTGGTGCTCGGCCTGTTCCGGTTCTGATTTCCTCTTTCCCATTTTATTTTATTTGATAACTAAGCAGGGTAACTAAACAGGTTAAGCACAAGAATTAAGCACAAAACACCTATTCAAATCTAGTTTCAAAGCATATAAACACACACATGAAATGATGTGCTTAGTGGCTAATGATGATCCTAATGCAAGCTTGACACAGGGTGTCACAGCCCTTCCCCCCTTAACAAAATCTCGTCCCGAGATTTGAGTTTTAGTACCATTTATTATAAAAGGCGGGGTAGTTTGCGATTAGGTAGGCTTCGGTCTCCCAGGTTGCATCATGGGGACCATGATGACTCCAAAGAACTTTGAACGTCTTCACTTCTCGATTCCTGGTGACTCTTGTCTTTGTATCCAAGATCTTCACTGGTTTCTCAAAGTATTCCAGTCTGAGCTGATTACGATGTCTGAACTTGGAATAGATTCTTCTTCTGGAACTCGAAGACACTTCTTGAACTATGATACATGGAACACTGGAAAGATAGAACTCATCTCTGGGGTAACTGTACTTGATAAGCCACTTTACCTATCCTTGCGATGATCTGATAAGGTCCAACATATCGGGGTGCTAACTTCTTCTTAACTCCAAAGCGACGAACGCCTCTCATTGTTGATACCTTAAGATACACATAATCACCAACTTGAAACTCCAAAGGTCTCCTCCTTTGATCTGCATAACCTTTCTGTCGAGATTGAGCTGCCTTGATATGTTGTTGAACAGTGCGGACTATTTCTTCTGCCTCTTTTACATAGTCCGTACCATAGAATCCCTTATCTCCTGTTTCCATCCAATTGATAGGGTTCTACACTTGCGTCCATACAAAGCATCGAACGGTGCCATCTTAATGTTTTTTGGTAACTGTTGTTATAAGAAAACTCCACCAAAGGTAGCCATTTCTCCCATGATCCTTCTGCTGATACAACACATGCTCGCAACATGTCTTCCAACACTTGATTCACTCGTTCCGTTTGTCCATCTGTTTGAGGGTGATAAGCGGAACTTCGAATCAACTTTGTTCCCAGCTCTTTATGTAACTGCTCCCAAAAACGAGCGATAAACTGTGATCCTCTATTGGATATGATGGTCTTAGGAATACCATGCAACCTTATGATATTATGTACATAAGGCTCTGCATACTGATGTGGTCGATGTGTAACTTTGACTGGTATGAAGTGAGCGACCTTTGTTAACCGATCAACGACAACCCATATCGAGTCGTTTCCTTTCTGAGTAGCAGGTAAACCTGTGATGAAATCCATACTGATATCTTCCCACTTCCACTCAGGTATAGAAAGAGGTTGTAACAACCCGGCAGATTTCAGGTGTACTGCCTTGATGCGACAACACGTATCACACTTTGCGACATATTCTGCGATATCCAACTTCATCTTAGACCACCAAAACCTTGTCCTCAGGTCTTGATACATCTTACTACTACCAGGGTGGATTGATAACTTTGAGTTATGTGCTTCATTGAGAATCCTTTCTCGCAAGACTTGATCCTTAGGTATGACCAAACGCTGATTAAACCATAGGACTCCTTTCTAATCCACTTTGTAATTCAGAGATTCACTGGTTTCCAACCTTTGTTTGATTTGCACAAGCTCTTTGTCAGATTTCTATCCTTCAATAATATCACTATCCAAGGTGCACTGGATAACAATATTATTTATGACCGAAGGGTGCATTAGATCAAAACCATCTTCTAACAAGGGTTGCAACAAGTTGCAATGAGATTTGCGGCTCAGAGCATCTGCTACAACATTTGCTTTCCTAGGATGATAATGCACTTCCAAGTTATAATCCTTGATTAACTCCAACCATCTTCTCTGCCTCATATTCAATTCAGACTGGGTAAACAAGTACTTCAAACTTTTATGATCCGTGAAGATGTGGCACAGATTACCCATCAAGTAATGCCTCCATATCTTCAAAGCATGCACAACTGCTGCTAACTCCAAGTCATGGGTCGGGTAATTCTCTTCATGAGGTCGGAGTTGTCGCGAGGAATAAGTAATGACTCTTCCATTCTGCATTAGCACACATCCTAATCCAATGGTTGATGCATCACAAAACACATCAAAAGGTTCCTCCAAATTTGGTTGTGCCAAAACTGGTGCAGTTGTTAACAGTGTACGCAAGGTATGGAACGCTGTTTCACAATCTACACTCCATTCAAACTTCTTGTTTTTCTGTGTTAACCTTGTCATAGGTTTAGCTATCTTAGAAAAGTCCGGGATAAAACGACGGTAGTATCCGGCCAATCCTAAAAAGCTGCGAACCTCATGCACGTTAACGGGTGCTTTCCAATTCATAACTTCTTGCACCTTTGAGGGATCCACTGAGATACCCTCAACTGACAAAATGTGACCCAGAAAAGGTACTTTGGTCAACCAAAACTCACACTTGCTAAACTTGGCATAAAGCTTATGCTCTCTTAACCGTTTCAGCACTACTCGCAGGTGTTCCACGTGATCCTTCTCATTCTCCGAATACACCAGGATGTCATCGATGAAAACTACCACAAACTTATCCAACTCTTGCATGAACACGGAGTTCATCAAGTACATGAAATGCGCAGGCGCATTTGTCAATCCAAAAGACATCACTAGATATTCAAAGAGATCGTATCTTGTGGAGAAAGCGGTCTTGGGTACATCTTCTTTTCTGATCTTAATCTGATGGTAACCAGATCGTAGATCTATCTTGGAGAACACTTTAGCCTTCGACAACTGATCAAACAACAAATCAATCCGCGGCAACGGATATTTGTTTTTGATGGTAACTGCATTGAAAGGGCGATAGTCCACGCACATTCTTAAGGTTTTATCCTTCTTTTTCACAAAGATGGCGGGACATCCCCAAGGTGAACAACTCGGTCGGATCAAACCTTTTTCCAGCAACTCCTGGAGTTGTTTCTTGAGTTCGGCTAACTCGTTGGGTGGCATCCTATATAGTCTCCTGGATATAGGTGCTGTTCCTGGAGCTAGCTCTATAGCAAACTCAACATCTCGATCTGGGGGTAACCCTGGAAGATCATCAGGAAACACATCTGGAAACTTACACACTACAGGAATCTTATCCAACAATTCTGCAGTGATAGCAAACATGACTCCAAGCTGATTTGGATTCTTAGGTAAGAAGATTCCAAAGGTAACTCCATTCCGTGAGTTTGTGATAGATACTGATCGTTGGGCGATATCTAGATGCACTTTCCAAGCTTTCATCCATTCCATACCAAGGATTACATCTAGACCTAGCTCAGGTATTACGATGAGGTTGACATATATTGATGTCGTCCCCATGGTAATTTCTACATCCTTTACCATATTACAAGTATATAGGACAACTCGTGCTGCACTAATCCGATACTCCTTTTCCAATTCTACCACCTTCTGTTGACTCCGCAACACGAAGTTCCCACTAACGAATGAATGCGATGCTCCAGAATCAAACAAGATAACTCCAGGACATTGATTAACAAGAAACATACCAGCTGTGACGGGCTCACCTTCTGGTACTTCCTCCAAGATGGTATGATGAACATTCCCTATGTGAGGCTTCTGAGGATAACTGAACTGCCTTCTGGGCTTCGTACAGAAGCGAGATAGGTGACCTGTTTGTCCGCAATTGAAGCACGGTCCTACCACAGATGGCGTCTTCTGACTTCCAACTGTAGGTGCTGCAGCTTTACCCTTATTCTGCTGCAGAGGTACAGTGAAGGGTCTCTGGTAAGCGGGACGAGCATGAGCATTGGTCATCTTCCCTTGAGGTGGTCGGAAACATGCACCAACTTGTGGTGGACGAAACACTGGCCTTGAAGCACTGGGACCCCTACTCTGATGGGATCCTCCCTCTGGGATGTGGCGACGCGTCTCTGCAAGCAACCTATTTTCATTGGTCTCTTGGTTCAAGAAGTCGCTGATGAAATCACTGAAGGTGATACGGTGACTGTTTCCCATCTTGGACAGAAGAGCGGCGTTCATGCCTCTCTTGAAGCTGGCAATCTTCTTAGCTTCAGTGTTGACAAAGTCACTGGCATAGCGAGCCAACTTGTTGAAACTGGTGAGGTACTCTGTCACTGATCTGATCCCTTGGGATAACCGCATGAACTCTGTGAGCTTCATCTCCATCACACCGTCTGGGATGTAGTGACGGCGCATAGCTGTGGAGAACAACTCCCATGTAACTGCAGTACCGGCAGGCAAGTTATCACGGTACTGGGACCACCAGATACTTGCTGGTCCTTCCAGCCTGTGCGCGGCATACTCCGCCTTCAGCTCGTCCGTTAGACGCAGAAGCCTAAACTTCTGTGTCATGGAGTGCAGCCATTCATCTGCCTCCAGCGGTTCAGTGGCTTCCTTGAAGATAAGGGGGCGAGTGTCCATGAAATCCTTGTAAGAACTGTACTCGTTAGGTGCAGCCCCTGCTGTTGTCTGTGCTGCTGAGCTGTGTTGGCAGCGATGTTGCGCAACGTTTCATTCATCTGCCGCTGCATCTCCTCGACACTTCTTTGGCTGCCCAAGAACTGGCCAAAGAACGCTTCCGGTGTCATTGCAGGTGGTGGTGGTGGTGGCAAATCCTCTCTCTGGGATGCCTCTCCATCACCCCGGTTGGTGCGACGAGTGTTAGCCGTCATCTGTATAGCCCATTAACAAGCAACAATTAGGTGATGCTATATTGAATCAATGAATAAATACCGTGTTGTACAAAATGTAACATTAAGCATACGACCAGATATAGTTATTCATCTTTCCACATAACATCACAGAATTAATTGCTCATCATAAACATACAAATAACATTCCAAATTCATCGCCAGAACAACGCCTGGACTTACATTCCATATTCAGCTTACACATCACGAAGATCCAAATTTAACAGAGTCTTAAACAACACCAAGATACAAAAGCTCCTTGCGCGGAAGATCAACTCCTAATCTAGCGCTCAATAACCGTTGGAGTAGTCGTGCTCTCCGATGTTGTCATCGTAGAAGGGCTCATCGGCGAAGACCTCGTTCGGTGAGTCAGGACCAAGGATCACTCCATCCTGTTGCTCTGGCTCTTCAGGTACAGGTGCTTCGGCGGCTTCAGCTGCTGCTACTGCCTGCTGCTGATGGAGGGCGTGGAAAGCCTCGTGCAGGTTGTTGATGTACTCCTGCTGTCCATTGAGGTTTCCCTCCAACTCTGCAACTCTAGCCTGCAGGTCTTCTGACTCGGTCCAAGCTTCATTCCTGGAGTTGGTGGCATCGAGAAGCAACTGCTCATTGACCACACGAGCGGTGATCTCCTCCTCCAACTTAGCCTGAGCCTGATTGCGTTCCAGAGTTATCTGAGCTAACTCTGCCTGAAGAGTCTCGACTGCTGTCTCGAACTCTTGCTGCAACTGGCGCTTGCTTTACATCGTGGCGTTGTGGATTTCTGCAACATCTGCCAGACTACGCTCTAGACTCTCACAAGTGCTTAGAAGAGCTCCAGTGGCACCCATGGCTGGGGTCTCACAAAAGAAAAGCTCCTCTTCGCCTCCTGTCAGAGCTGTCTCCTCAGTCTGCATCCAATCCACAGGAAAAGCTGATCCACGTGGGAACACTCCTGGCCATGCATCTGCAAGATCTGCTGGAAAACGAGCGATGATGTCCTTTAGCACCAGGTATGCTGCCCTATTGGCTCCATCTTTAGCACAAGCTCCCTTGGTAACGATCATCCATCCTGCCCAGTCGGGCCTTCCTTCCAAAGCTTTTACTCTGACCTCAACCTGGACCAAAGAATCTTGGCCATACTGCTGCTTCTGCCAAGAGTACTTGGGTTCACTGCCCTCAAATACCCAATGGCATGCAAAACTCGCCAAAGGATAGTTGGCAGCCCAAAGTACGTCAAAAACTTTCCCTTGGTCATCTTCCTTGCCAAAGGGTGACGAGGGACTCCTGCTCCTCCGGTTGCTTTCCTGGCGGTCAGACGGGTACGAGGCATCTGTAGAACAAGGGGGTTTCGATTTTTGTGAGACAGATATTAAGTTGGTCATTTTTATCAAAAGGGGATGATTACAATTTAAGGGGAGGGATGACATGGTACATGAATATAAATATGATGCATGATCGTAATTACGTTCTCACTCAACTAGAATGACTTGTAAGTCCTAACGTTCTAGTCGGTGGCAAGACGATCTCTCATTACGCAGTTATTCGTTCTACACGGTTACGTAGTTAGTGTATCTGCAGAAAATTCATCTCAGCCCAAAAGAACAAAACCTAATGCAGAAAATCATCGGGCACTTCCTGATATGCACCAAGTACGTATCAGTTAGTTACCAAAACCTTATGCACCAAGCTCGGAAAACCTACCCAACATTTCATACTTCTCAGATATGTCTACGTGAAAGCTCGCATATCCTTAAGTAGCAAAGTATCACTTCCCTTGACCAACGGTTGGAAGGTCTGCTCTCACATCTCCCAAATAATTTTCAATGCAAGTTTTCGAACCTAATATCATCCTTCCCAAGAATGATATCCCGGCAAATTACAAATATCCAGCACGAGCAAAACCCGGAACCAAGTTAGTATAACTAAGCCACCTGATTTCCTAGTATAGGGCTAAGGACTAGACTCTGGCACCCAAGTTTCAAAAGTAGCTTATAAAAATAGTTTCGAAAATACCCGTTTTGTTGAAAAGTTGCTCAACCGAATGAGGATACATGAACAATGCTTTGATACCAGCTGTGACGGAACCGCCCAAATTATAAGAGATCAAGTGCTAAAGTAGCTGACTTAACTACCACTTAAAACACTTGAGCCCATATAATCCCGGTAGTCCGGAAATCTCGAAGGATTTCTAACATCAAATCAGGATCGCGTACATTCAGGGATACACATTCGAACAAGCCACAAATCAACCAAAAATACTTAAAGTATGAAATAAGTTATTACAACACTTCGTTCCAAATAAAAGTAGTACTTACGCCACAACACCTGTGGCCAAATAAAACATTGTTTGAAACTGAACTTGAAGTTTTAAAAGATAGGGGTGCCCACGATGTCACATCCGATAACAGCAAAAGATGAGCTCGTAGAAGACCTTGCCCAAGGCCTACTCCTCTTCTCCTTCGACCGGATAGAGACAGTGCTTACAATAGCCGAAGTATACTTGGCCATCTGCAACAAACAGGATAAACCCTGAGTACGGAATGTACTCAGCTAGACTTACCCGTCTAACTGAAAATAAAGACTCCAAGGATATGCATGGCTGTATCTGGAGTTGGGTAAGCTTTACTTTGCGAAACAGCTTAAATTGAAGAAGTTTACTTTAATGATGCGGTGAGCAGTCATCTTTTATCCTACTAATTATCTCTAGGTTATTGCATCTATACTAGAGCACACACTTGATCTACTCAAACAATATAGTAACATATATCCAATTCCTTCATCAATATTTTAGTAGAACCATTAAGGTGTCACATGGAGTTGTACCGTGGTGAAGCTCAGCATAATCCCCCATATCCAGTGGGGGCGGCAATTCGAATCGGTATACACCAGCTGGTAAGATTACCTTTAACACACGCCCACACTTTCCCCGTCGGGTCAGCATTAGGTCACCGCTCAACAAAGTCCAGGTGGTAACCGACGCGATCTCAGAGTAGTCCACCCAATTGTAGAAAATAGATGGCCACCACAGGGCAGATCGTATCTACAGTCTAGAGGGTGCTCACAGTAGGCTGAGAACCGGCCCGGACAGGGTTTTACTCGGCTTCGGGGTCGATACTCACAACGGCCCCTATGTGAAAGGGCGCATTCAAAGATGTAAGAGGGCCACCATCGTGTACAAACCTACACGATCCAACGGACGGACTGCCCCCAAGTCTAAACCACTTGGTGCACTTGCCTTCCAGTTGACCGTATTTCATTACTAGCATAGGTTCTTTCCACGATAGCAAATATAGCCAACCATGATAGTATTACCCCCAAGGGATAATACGAAACATAAAAAGAAAGGTAACCATTTATTCTAAGCATGCTAAGCGGTTGCTTTTACTTTATTATTAACAGGGTAACAAGGTAGGTAAAGCAATAATCAAGGAAGGTAATGTATCAATTTGGGATTCAAAACAACTCCTATCACCTAATGCATCATAGTATAAAATACTCAAGTAGATTAAATTGTAAAAACTGGGAGGCTTAAGAATGCTCCGGGGCTTGCCTTGAGAGAAGGTGGAGGGCTGGTGGTCAGGGCACTCAGGAAGGTTAGTGTCGAGCTCTTGGTACTCCGCGTACAGCTCCTGTACCTCCTGGACTTCTGTCTCTGTGGGCTGCTGATGTTCCTCCACGGATCCTAAATGATTGCAATGCATTAATAAATAACTGAATGGTGCAGGGATGATGCTTGAACAAGATTTAACACACTAATAGAGATTCTAAGCATAGGACCAGAGAACTACCACAAAGCTACTTACATCTAGAGCTACTAGCAACAAGGGTAAACAGGCTATAACTTATGTTTAGCAGAGACTATACTTTAAAACATATTTATCAGGAAAGTTCTATGATCAACACAAACACATAGCTAAGCTTGATATATACAGGAAGCAACTAAACTAAACATTAGTACTGAAGACATTGCGAACACATGGTTGATATGTGCCCATGATGTTTAGTTTTGATGATGAGCGATTGACCAACACATGAGTGTTTCAGTTTGAGCGTTTACTTCTAACCTCTTTGCGAAAGCAAATGTGTGCCTGTCTATCGGCTTGTGGTGTGCAGGTACTATGCCTAGTGACAGTGGTCAATGGCGTGGAGAAGGTCGAGTAGAGGCTTGCCGTGCCGATGGACTGAGAGCGGTGAAGGGCGGAAGCGGGGCTCGGACTGAGGGACCATGGGCGCCGGCGGACTAGCTGTGGTGGCTAGTACTTGGCACCAGCGAGTGCGAGAAGACATGGAGGTAGACCGAGTCGACCAAGTCAAGACGGTGGACCGGGTCGAGCGGAGGCTCAGGGGACTCGGAGTCCGACCGGGCGAAGACAAGGTGGCTCGCGTCGAGTGGTTTGATGGTTTGGGCCTCAAAACCATCTGCGTCGGTTTTCGAGTTTGGGCCGCAAAACTCGGGGTTCGGTAGTTGAGCCGAAAGCTACCGGTGGCAGGTTTCGCGGGTTTGGGCCTCAAAACCCGGGCGGAGCTTCCGAGGAAGCGGGGATGGCACGTGGCGGAATCCTGGAGGTTGCGTCGAGGCGACGACAACTCCTGGCAGGAAGCGGGGCCGTCCATTCAAATCGAGGGAGATATTTATCGGAGCTTGGACTACAATGCTTGGGCTAGGTAGTTCACTCATTGTATCTAGGGGGGTCTTTGGGAAATAGCCAAAGCCTCTAATAAATAGAGGATGAAGGGGTATCCTCATCCTATCTCAAAAAACCTAATCATTTGCTCCAACTCTCTCTCTCTCTAACCTCTCTCTAGTTCATGAGATCCCTAGGTTGATCCCACCAACCTTTGTAAGAACTCGAGTTTGTTGCAAGGAATCGGAGGCCGTAACCTCCGTAAGCCATGGCGGCTTCGATTTCGTGATTGTGTCTCGTTTTGCTTGTGTTCTTCGCGTTTTTGCTTTTGCTCTCTCTTTTTCCCGAGATGATTTCTCTTTGTAGAGAGTAGCTCTTGCAAATCCGTTCGAATCAAGTTGTTCGTATTCAAGAGGAGCATCTTTGCACCGAAGGATCCTTCCTCAAACCTCTCGAGTACACAGATCGGGCGATTTCTTTGCGGCGTTCTTTGTTTTTCCCTTTTCTCCCCAAATCCGGGTGTTCCCGTTCATCCGACCCAAATTGAGCGATGATTTCTTCGGGATAGCTCCCCAACTGCACTAGGATCATGCCTACAAAGTTTGGTTGCAGTTGGTGATCATTTGGTCGAGATTTGGGAAGATTTGGCGTGAGAAAATCGCTTTTCGGGGTTTCTGTGCGTTTTTTCGGGGGCGTCGGACGCTCCGAGGGTTTTGCGTCGGACGCTGGTACGTGCTGACGTCAGCGTCCGTCGCTCTTTGTGTCTGTGCTTTTTGTTTGGCGCCGGACGCTCCCCTGAGTCCGTCGCCGACCGTCCGTCGCCTCTGCCGTTTTTCAGTTTCTATCGGGCTCTCTGGAAGGCCGACGGACGCTCGCCTAAGCGTCCGTCGCGCAGCGTCCGACGCCAACGGACGCTCACCCAAGCGTCCGTCGCCCAGCGTCCGACGCCCTGCCTTCTGCTTCTCTTCTGCAGTGCTCTCTGGAAGGTCGACGGACGATCTCTCTGCGTCCGTCGCCAGCGTCCGTCGCCCTGTCCTGGAGCGTCCGTCGCGCTGTTTTCCAGCGTCCGTCGCCTGTTTTTCTGGCTGTTTTGCTTAGGGTTTTTGCCTCTTTCTCATAGGGGTTGAGAACTCTTTCTTGGGGGTTTCCGGTGAGTTTTCCTCCACTGCCGGTGAGCTCTCATTTCTCCGTTTTCGTCTGAATCCGCAACTGGGTTTGATTTTTGGGAAGAGTGGCCCAGCAACTGGGTTTGATTTTTGGGAAGAGTGGCCCGAATATTTCGAGAGAAATTTGAGGCTCCCATTCACCCCCCCCCCCCTCTGGTCGCCGTTCTCGGTCCTTCAATTGGTATCAAAGCCGGTTAAGGATCATTCCAACTTAAACAGTTCTTGATCCGCGAAGGCGACATGGAGCGAGGTGTTGGCAAACCTCCGTTCTTCGATGGAACGAATTTCGCCTATTGGAAGGTGCGCATGTCCGCTTACCTTCAAGGGCTTGATTCGAAGATCTGGGAGATTTGTGAGAATGAGGACTACGTGGTTCTTGGCGCTCGGATCACTGAGCTCCAAGCTTCACAACATGCTTCAAACGCAAGAGCCCGTAGCATCCTCTTCTCGAGTTTGTCTCTTCCTGAGTTTGAGCGGGTTTCGAGTCTCACTACGGCACGAGAGATCTGGCAAACACTTGTGCGATATCATGAGGGCAACCCTCAGATCAAGTCCAGACTCTTCGACATGTACCGTAGGGAGTACGAGAACTTCGTTCAGTTGGCCGGCGAATCTGTTGACGGGATGTTCACTCGCTTCCAATCTATCGTCAACAAGATGCGTGCTAATCGGACCAACTTGCCTTATGATTTTTGGGGAGCAACTGGGTTTGATTTTTGGGAAGAGTGGCCCGAATATTTCGAGAGAAATTTGAGGCTCCCATTCACCCCCCCCTCTGGTCGCCGTTCTCGGTCCTTCAGACATTTTCCAAAAACATTTATATAACTAGACAGATCAGGACATACAGAAACTAACCACAAGATTTTACCAAACTCTAGATATAACAAACAAGCATGGCATAGATTACTGAAAACAGAATAGGAAATCATTTCGGGAACTGGTTCGAGACACGCAGAGGTGCTCGAGGCAACTGACGGCATGACCCTCGATTACTCGAGGTCCATCTACCATCGAGCGGAACAGAGAACGGTGCCGATCAACGTGTTTTCGCCGGCGGTGAAGTCTCCGGCGGTGGGGTTGGTTGTGCTAGGCTCGAGATGACTTACGCGCATCCACTGGTGGTGTTGGTTGAACCGACGCGACCGTGAAGAGGGGTCGACGGTGTGCGGTGGTGGTGCAACACGGCGGTGTGACCCGGCGAAGTGATCACTGGCAACGCGAGGCTTGGCGCTGGGTTGCGTGAGCATCGTGGTGATGTGGTGAGTGCGGTTCGAGGGCTAGTTGAGCCGAAGAGGCTCTGTGGAACCTGGGCCACATGCAAGCTCCGCGGCGGCGGCAATGGCGCACGGCCAACGGTGCTGTGACGACATGGGTCGAACTGAAGCTAGAGGAAAGGCGTTCTCACCTCGGCTATCTCTGGTGAAGCTTCCACGAAGATGGAGGCGTCGGAGACGAGACGACGATCGGTGAACGCTGGTTGATCGGTGTGGTGGCGACTCGGAGTTCGAAGAACGGCGAAGGCGTTCCGGCGACTGGAGTCCACGGCTGGTGAAATAGAGGCGAGCAGCATGGGTGCGGGGCAAAGGCGAAAGCTAGAAGGAGAAGGATTGAGAAGAGGAGCTCTGGTGGTGGTGGATTTGAGAAAGGGCGCTTGCGGTGCTCGGAGCTCTCGGCGCGAAGAAGGCAGAGAAATGCGAGCGATTAAGCGAGTGCGGATGAGTGTAAACGAGTGCAGGGAGGTGGAGGAGGTATAGGCGCTCCTCTTTGCATGGTCATGGTCGACCGACGCGGCTAGAGGGGACGTGACGCGATGGTGCAGTTGGTAGCAGCGGCGCTGGCGTGTTCGCGGCGGGCGGAGCAGAGCAAGACTTGGTCGACGCGCCGTTAGCGCGGATTTGAGTGAGACAGAGCGAGCGGCGACAACGATGTCGGCGCAGTGTCGAAGCGACGGCGATGGCGTGTTCCACTTCCACGGTCAGGCATCGTCGGCCACGCGGCGGATGACTCCGACGTACGGCTCAGCCGCGGTCGGTTGAGTGCGCGCGAGCGTGCGCGGCAGGTGCGTGCGAGCGAGGGCGCGGGAGAGGGGTCGATATCGAGGGTAGGGTCGATGGGTAGATCGAGCCTCTGACTCGGTCGAGCCTTCTGCGCGGGGTCGTTCGTCCAAGCCTCGGTTCGCCGTATCGAGGGGTCGAAGTCGAGGGGGCGTCGATAGACTGGCTGATCGAGCCCATTTTCTTTTATTTGATAACTAAGCAGGGTAACTAAATAGGTTAAGCACAAGAATTAAGCACAAAACACCTATTCAAATCTAGTTTCAAAGCATATAAACACACACATGAAATGATAGCATAAGCAAACATGAATGCAATGAAATGATGTGCTTAGTGGCTAATGATGATCCTAATGCAAGCTTGACACAAGGTGTCACACATTGTTCCATGTGCCAAAGCACTAGGAGAAAACTGCTGAGGACGGTGGGACGTCTGGCATGAACCAAGGTGGGATGTATTCTCACCAGAAAAAACAACCTCCTGTGACTTATGGTCAGCTCACGTTCGACGCGTCAGGAAACGTCCCGCAGTCGGCTTTCAAAGTATCTCCAGTAGCGAACAGCCTGCAGAAGAATATGTATGGGGATGGGTATTAAGAGTTTACCGATTATAGTGCCATCGATGCTCTCTCAAATCTAGGGAACAAGAACTTAGCAGGTTTGCCTTTTGAAGGGCAGACTCATGGGGCTCAAAATTCAAATATTGATATTATCATGAACCGGATGTCGGATATGATGCATAATCAGTTTGGTTTAAAACCAAAGAACCAGTCCTATGCGTAATAATCCCCTTATCCAGAGTGGTATAACCGAGTGGCTCTCCCTCTGAGAGTTAAGGCTCCTACAAATTTAACCAAGGTTTCTGGTCAAGATGATACCATTACTATAGAACACATCAGTCGGTACTTGATGCACCTTGGAGAGGCATCTACAGATGAAGCTTGGAGGATTCGATATTTTCCTTTGTCTCTGACAGGGCCAGCGTTCACATGGTTCGCGTCCCTACCAACAAACTCCATTAACAGCTGGGCAGAAGTAGAACAGAAATTCCATGCATATTTCTTCACAGGCACTAATGAGAAGAAGCTAGTTGACCTTATGAGCTTGAGACATAGGTTTAATGAAACACCCCAGGAGTACCTCCGCAGGTTCAGAGAGACTAAAAACCTCTGCTATTCTTTGAATATGCCAGATGATCAGTTGCCAGGGATGGCAGTAGCGGGCATGCAGCCGAATATCAGAGAGAAACTGTTCGGCATGGATTTTGATGACCTTGGTCAGTTGTCACAACAGTTGGCGATGATGAGTAATCAGGCTCAAGGGTTCAAGAGAGATAACCGCTTCCAGAAGGGTGACATAGCCAATGAAATGTATCAAAGCTTCCTGGAAGAAGCAACGGAGTACGACGATGAATATGAAATAGCCGCAGCCGAATTGATCTGGGCGAAAGAGCTGACTCAGGTTAGTCAGCGATAGTTCAGGCAGCAGAAAGGCACTTATGACTTTGATGTCTCCAAGTCAGATAAATTGTTCGAGTTGTTGCTAAAGAAGGGACGTATCAAATTGCCAGAAGGGCACCCCATGCTACGCCCTGAAGGGGTGAAGGACAAGAGGTTTTGTGGCTTCCACAATACTAATTCTCATGTCATCAATGATTGCCGAGTGTTCAGAATGAAAATCCAGAAAGCTATTCAGGAAGGGCATCTGAAGTTTGATGGCAAGATGAAAATTGATGCTAATCCTTTTGCACAGAACACGGTGTCCTTCTCTATGAATATGGTTGTCATGGATGACTCCAAAGGCAAGGGCAAAATGAAGGTGTTAACCTCAGACAGAGCAAGGAGAGCTGGTACTATTGACCCTGATCGACACATTACGAACGAAGAGTTTCGGCAACAGACTGGGTTCCAGAATAGCCGAATCGAGAGAGGGGAAACTTCCAAACCCAGGGTTACCACACGTTGTCGGGTACAAAGGTAAGTGGTACGCTAAACGTGTGATAATCTAAAGCTCAACATAGCAACCATTTTTAAGGCAGGATCCGATCAGTCGTTCAAGTCAATGGAGGAAGGCCCATCACGCAAAGGCCTCCCTCACCGGCAACAGTGACCAGTCGTGGGCTGGCCCATTGCGGGAAACACAGAAGGCAGGATACCCCTCCGCCTCTACCTCGACTGACGGACAGGGGTCGAACGAACGACCCCCCCCCCCCGCCTCTACCTCGACTGACGGAAGGGGGTCGAACGAACGACCCCCCGCCTCTACCTCGACTGACGGACACGGGTTGAACGAACGACCCCTCCGCCTCGACCTCAACCCCTCAAACGAATGAAGGACAGGGGTCGAACAAACGACCCCTCCGCCTCAACCCCTCGAATAACGGAAGAGGGGTCGATCGAATCCCCCTCAACCTCAACCCCTCGAACGAATGACGGACAGGGGTCGAACGAACGACCCGCGCGCAGGAGGCTCGATCAGCTCACCTACTCCCGGTTTGGGGTAAAGGGGATCCAATGCGCCTACCTGCCCCCGCCTAACGCCATGGGCGCCCACTACCGCAGTCAAATCCATCAACTCGCCGCCCATGCCTGGGACCTCCGTCAACCGTGCGGCCACTGTAGCCACGTCGCAAGGATACGACAAGGTCACGTCGACCTCGACCCCCCTCGACCAGGGGGCTCGACCATCGTCTCCAACCACTCCGGCATGGCTCCCGTCTAGTCCGTCCCGCATCAACTATGGGACTCATACCCTTCTACAGAAGGCCGAACGCACTGCGCCATGTCGTACGGCGGCGTCCAGTCCGCCATCACCATACCCTGAAGCACCGGAAGGACGGGAAGGCCATGTGACGGAACCGCCCAAATTATAAGAGATCAAGTGCTAATGTAGCTGATTAGCTACCACTTACAACACTTGAGCCCATATAATCCCGGTAGTCCGGAAATCTCGAAGGATTTCTTACATCAACTCAGGATCGCGTACATTTAGGGATACACATTCGAACGAGCCACAAATCAAACGGAAATACTTAAAGTACGAAATAAAGTTATTACAACACTTTGTTCCAAATAAAAGTAGTACTTACGCCACTACACATGTGGCCGAATAAAACACTGTTTGAAACTGTACTTGAAGTTTTCAAAAGACAGGGGTGCCCACAATGTCAGGTCCGGCAACAGCAAAAGGTGAGCTTGTAGAAGACCTTGCCCAAGGCCTACTCATCTTCTCCGTAGAAAGGATAAAGACAGTGCTTACAATAGCCAATGTATACTTGGCCATCTGCAACAACGGGATAAACCCTGAGTACGGGAATGTACTCAGCTAGACTTACCCGTCTAACTGAAAATAAAAGACTCCAAGGATATGCATGGCTGTATCTGGAGTTGGTTAAGCTTTACTTTGCAGAAATGCTTAAATTAAAGGAGTTTACTTTAATGATGCGATGAGCAAACATCTTTTATCCTACTAATTATTTCTAGGTTATTGCATCTATACTAGAGCACACACTTGATTCTACTCAAATAATATAATAACATATATCCAGTTCCTTCATCAACATTTTAGTAGAACCATTTAGACGTCACATGGAGTTGTACCGTGGTGAAGCTCAGCATAATCCCCCATATCCAGTGGGGGGCGGCAATTCGAATCGATATACACCAGCTGGTCAGATTACCTTTAACACACGCCCATGCTTTACCCCGTCGGGTTAGCATTAGGTTACCGCTCAACAAAGTCCAGGTGGTAATCGACGCGGGCTCGCATGGGTCCACCCCAATTGTAGAAAATAGATGGCCACCACGGGCAGATCATGCCTACATGCTAGAGGGGTGCTCACAGCTGAGCGAGCTCCGGCCCGGACAGTGTTTACTCGGCTTCGGGGTCGATACTCACAATGGCCCCTATGTGAAAGGGCGCATTCAAAGATGTAAGAGGGCCACCATCGTGTACAAACCTACACGATCCAACGGACGGACTGCCCCCAAGTCTTGACCACTTGGTGCACTTGCCTTCCAGTTGACCGTATTTCATTACTACCATAGGTTCTTTCCACGATAGCGAATATAGCGAACCGTGATAACATTACCCACAAGGGATAATACGAAACATAAAAAGAAAGGTAACCATTATTCTAACCATGCTAAGCGGTTGCTTTTACTTTATTATTAACAGGGTAACAAGGTAGGTAAAACAAGTATCAAGGATGGTAATGCATCAATTTGGGATTCAAAACAACTCCTATTACCTAATGCATCACAGTATAAAATACTCAAGTAGATTAATTGTAAAAACTGGGAGGCTTAAGAATGCTCCGGGGCTTGCCTTGAGAGAAGGTGGAGGGTTGGTGGTCAGGGCACTTAGGAAGGTTAGTGTCGAGCTCTTGGTACTCCTCGTACAGCTCCTGTACTTCCTGGACTTCTGTCTCTGTGGGCTCCTGATGTTCCTCCACGGATCCTAAATGATTGCAATGCATAACTAAATACTGAAAGGTGCAGGGATGATGCTCGACAGGATTTAACACACAAACAGAGATTCTAAGCCTACACCAACAGAACGGCCACAAAGCTACTAGGGCTCGAGCTACTAGCTAGCAGGAAAAACAGGCTATAACTTAAACTGCACAGAAACTAGCAACAAGACTTTACCAACTCTAGACAAAAACAAACAAGCATGGCATACTACTAAAAACATAATAGGAATTCATTTTGGGACGGGCTCGAGGCACGCAGAGGCACTCGAGGCAACTGACGGGCGTGACCCTCGATTACTCGAGGATGACCCTCGATTGCTCGAGGTCCAGCGACCGTCGATCGAAAACAGAGAACGGTGCGGATTGACGTTTTCTCGCCGATGGTGAAGTCTTCGGTGGTAGGATTGGCTGTGCTAGGCTCGGGATGACTTACGCGCATCCACTGGTGGTGTTGGTTGAACAGGCGCGACCGTGAAGAGGGGTCGATGGTGTGCAGTGGCGGTGCAACACGGCGGCGTGACGAGGCGAAGTGATCACCGGCAAAGCGATCATCGGCAAAGCGAAGCTCGGCGCTGTGGTGCGTGAGCATCGTGGTGAGGTGGTGAGTGCGGCTCGGGGGCTAGCTAAGCCAGAGAGGCTTGGTGGAAACCGGTCCACGTGCAAGCTCCGCGGCGGCGGCAATGGCGCACGGCCAACGATGCTGTGACGACACGGGTCGAACTGAAGCTAGGGGAACGGTGTTCTCACCTCGGTTAACTCCGACGAAGCTTCCACGAAGATGGAGGCGTCGGAGACGAGACGGCGAACGGCGAACGCTGGTTGATTGGTGCGGTGGCGACTCGGAGTCGAAGAACGGTGAAAGGCGTTCCGGTGACTGGAGTCTGCGGCTGGGGAAGAAGAGGTGAGCAGCGTGGGTGTGGGGCAAAAGCGAAGGCTAGGGCGAGAGGAATTTGAGCACAGGGGCTTGGGTGGTGGTGGATTGAAGAAGACAGCGATTGCGGTGCTCGGAGCTCTCGGCGCAACGAAGAACAGAGAACTGCGAGCGATTGCGCGAGTGCGGATGAGTGCAAACGAGTGCGGGAGGTGGTGGAGGTATAGGCGCTCCTCTTTGCTTGGTCATGGCCGACCGGCGCTGCTAGAGGGGACGTGACGCGATGGCGCGGCGGTGGCAGCGGTGCTGGCGTGCTTGCGGCGACGAAACAGAGCGGGACTTGGTCGACGCGCCGTTAACGCGGATTCGCGCTTAACTGCGAAAGAGACAAGGCGGGGTGCTGATCGGACGCGGCACTGCGGCGACGTTATTGCGAAACGACGACGCGGTGCACGGCAGGGCCACTGGCAGGTCTGCGGCGGCGATGGCGTGTTCCACTTCCGCGGTCAGGCATCGGCGGCCACGCGGTGGATGACTCCGACGTACGGCTCAGCCGCGGTCGGGTGAGTGCGCGCGAGCGTGCGCGACACTTGCGTGCGGTCGAGCGCGCGGGAGAGGGTCGATATCGAGGGTAGGGTCGATCGGCGGATCGAGCCTCCGACTCGGTCGAGCCTTCCGTGCGGGGTCGTTCGTCCAAACCTCAGTCCGTCATCGAGGGTAGACGTCGAGGGTTAGAACTCGAGGGTGGGGCGTCGATAGACTGACTGGTCGATCGAGCCTCGGGTTCGGTCGAGCCTCTGGACTGGGGTCGTTCGCTCAGACCCTCAGTCCGTCATCGAGCCTTCCGGGAGGGGGTCGAAATCGAGGGGTGATGCTCGGCCTATCTCGATTCTGATTTCCTTCTCCATTTTCTTTTACTAGATAAAACTAAGCAAGGTAACTAAACAGGTTAAACACAAGATTAAGCACAAAACGCCTATTCAATTCTAGTTTCAAAACATATAAACACACACATGAGATGATAGCATATGAAAACATGAATGCAATGACATGATGTGCTTAGTGGCTAATGATGATCCTAATGCAAGCTTGACACAGGGTGTCACAGGCCACGCCGCTATAGCGATCGACGTCCCACCGCAAGCATGGCGCCGCGAACACCTCTCCCATGCCGCTATATTCTAGGACCTCTGTACTCCCATGCCTCCCCTTGTCCTATAAAAGGGGACGCTGGGATAGTGGAAGGGGCATATGCATCCGGGTCCGAACTCAGAGACATAGAACTCCACCTTCAAGCCGAGTGTACATCCACCCACACTCGCAACACCACACCCGATTGCTTGATCAACATCTCAAGCCATCCACCAGCTCACCTAGGATAGCCTTACTAGTCCTAGGCTTCAGCTCACTCTGAGCACCCCCGTGTAAACCTGCTTGTACCCCCCTGTACGAGCACTTCGATGCAAGATAATATAATCCATCCTCCCCCGCTGGACGTAGGGCTTTCTTTGCCCGAACCAGGATAAATCTTGTGTTCTTCTTGCATCACGTCTAGGAGGGGGAGCACGCAATATACAAATTTACTAGTTGGTGGTCTTGAACCCCTAGGTCATAACACTAATAGTTGGCGCGCCAGGTAGGGGGATTTGCGTGTCGATCAACTCCGAACTACTCTCCCACCGTTCCACCATTTCCATTCGCCACCACCGTCTGGTTCGGGAGCCTAGAGTTCATGTCTGTGGGCCACGGCCTCGACGTGGTTCTACTCTCCAGTAGTGGCATGGATAGCAACAGCTCCGATACGCCGGGGCCAAGGAGGACCAGACGACGGTCCCACCACTCGCGCCTCTCCCCTGCGACCAGGGGGAGGCGTGAACGATGCCACCACACTCTTCACCGCGCGGATCCCGAGACGTTGGACGCCGTCTCCCCGGCCTCAGCTGGTGACACAGTTCTTCCCTTCGGAAGCCTGTTTGACCCATGCCTGCAGGTCGGGGGCGGGTACCTCTCCGAGCTTGACTTTGGCTCTACCATACCGTCATCTGAGAGGGTCCCCGTAGCTTCTCAGACATACTCGGCCACACCGCCGCACAACTTGTTCCCACACGGGCTCTACAACAACGCTAGACTCTTTTCTATTTTTGTAGACTCGCCGATGCAGGCACGTTACGGGTCCCCAGGAAACTCGCTACGCACGATGACTAACCTCGTTAGCACCCCTCCACCAGATGAGCGCCCGGAGCCACGATGAGCCCCGGCCCCAGGGTACCACACCTGGGGCACATTACGACGACGGCTGGAGGAGGAGCGCAGGGGATCTTAATCCCAACTTCTACCATGGCTACCCCAACCCAGATTCCCTCGATGAGGATTACGATCCCACACGGGAATGCTTCCACCTCATCGAGCCGGACGACTCCCAGGATGACGTCGTCGACGGTATAGCTGCGAATGCAGGAGAAGGGCGCAACGGTACTCCGGTGCGAGACGCCCCCCCCCCCCCCGGTTCCAGACGAAGCCGATCCACCCCGGGACGCCCAGATTGCGCAAGTCCGAGAGATGCTCGCCAAGCTCGAGGAGGAGCGTCTATGACTTCAACAGCTCGAGCAGGCCCTCGAGCGAGATCATGTGCGACCACCGGGTGGAGGGGCCCGCGAGCGGGCCTGGGATGTCCATCGACAGATCCTCGAGGAGGGAGCGAACGAACCCCGCTACTACAGACGCTAGTCAAAATGTCGTGGCAGCCGCGATGCTACTTCGGGACATGCCGGCACCATCGACGCCCCAGGCGCGGCGCATCAGAGACGAGATCCAGGGGCTTCTCCAAACCGCAGCCGTTCAGCAGGCGGAGAGCTCGGTCTCGAGGCGCAGAGGAGCCGCTTCCGAGCGGCGGGACGCGCCCCCTCGACAAGATCGAGAGGTCTCTATCCACCAAGACAAGGCGCCCCAAGGCGGAGCGGAGCGGCAACCAGTTCGAGACCGCATCCTCGACAATCGACGGCCGCGCGACGCGCGACACGACATCAACGACAACAAACGACGCCAACACAGAGACGTCGAGGCTCGAGGTTACAGTGCTCATCAAGGTGGGCGCTCCAATAGTGACGAGGATCAACGTCAATCCCCAGAACCACCAGGGCCACGAGTCTTCGGCAAGGTGATCCGGCAAACCGCTTTGCCAAGTCGTTTCCGTCCACCCGCCGGCCTGGTGTTGACACAAAAAGCGTCAGGATTTGCGAACACCTCGGGCTATTACCCAAAGCTCGGTATTCCGGAGGCGTGCCAGTCGATTTGACCAGTTAATCGACAAGGACGATAACTAGAACAAAACTGAATGAGACAACGGCGACGCGCCCAGATGTCAAGGCTCAGATTGATCAAGGGTAACTAGAGCAGAGCTGAACGAGGCAACCAGCGATGCGCCCGGATGCCAAGGCTTAGAGGTACTCCCACGCGGAACTTGCAAGGATTTGACGGAGATCAAGGTGATGCAGCCCGTCGAAGCTTGAAGAACTCGTTAAAAGCTATAACTAATGCAAGAAGGGTAAATTACGATAAAAAGTAGAATAAGAGTAAAATTGGTTTGTTTTTGATTGGATTGATTCATTTTCCGTAGCCCTCGGGCACGTATTTATACTCCCACATGGAGAGTTGTAAAAAGACACCACACGTATCCTTCCTAAAACAAACTCCTAATTTTAAGGAAACTGACTCACGCAGGAGCCGGATAACAATATTTATTTCCCTAAACAAACACGCCTATTTTAAAGGAAAATAAACGACTCATGCAAGAGTCGGACTCAAACTACTATAATAATAATACTGGTACAAAACACCAGTTTCCTTATACTTCTCTTCGATGAAAACTTTCCATCGGCAAATCCTTCCAATCTGCGACTTCCTTCTCTGGCCACCTGCAGTCCTCTGCTGACATCAAACGCTAAGTTACGATGTACTCATCGGCATCTCATGCCCATCGGCATCAGCAATACTTCCCAATTGGTGACTTTGTATTGGTAACTGTCTTCACCAATCAATCCCTATCAGCAATCGGCAACCACTCTTCATTGACAAACAGCGATGCCTCTTTATCGGCAATCGGCAATACCTCTTCATCGGTAATCGGTAACCTGTCCCCCTATCGGCAATCGGCAATACCTCTTTGTCAGTAATCGGCAATGTCTCTGTTGGCAATCGGCATCAACAACTATCCGACTTCACCAATCAACCTTTGTCGACAAGGACCATCCAGCTTCCATCGGCAGCACACTTAGCCTTCCCACAGTATACTCCCATCGGCAATATTGGCTCAAGGTTTCCCGATGCCGATGGAGAACAGCTGCTGACCAGTCAAGCCTTAGCTCATTTGACACGTGTTGAAAAATGGTGTCAACACATGCCCCCCAGTTTCAGAACGTATAATATTTTACATGCCGAAATTCTCTCCACTATAACCGTTGTTGTAGTCGTTACCTCCGAGATAGATGCACAGTTTCCTCGATCTTCGCATGTGGAACTGCAATTTAATAATAAAATCCCTCGATTGTAGCACAAACAGTTGCAGACCACCTCGATCACCGCGCGTATCTACCGCGGGCCTCTCCACATTCCTGCACAATGCGGACTGCAACCCCAAAATGCCCCTGAGCAAGCTTATAAAAGTTACCACGATCCACACTACCTTTTTACCAAGAGCTCACTTTCACCTTCACCCTCCTGCCTTCGTCTTCAACCTCCAGCCGCCCTCGAAGAACACGAGCTCGAGCAACAGTCCTTCTTTGCAATCAAGGACGAACTGCAAGCACTCCCTTGACTCCAATGGTGATCCAAGTTGACATCCCCAAGGTGAGATCTATTTCCTTCCCAATCCAACCTTCCACTGGTTCTTTTCTCACACAAATCTGGATTTATTCCCATTCCTTTTCTGATTTTTCCCCTTCTTTCCTTCGAACCCTAGGAACTGTATAACAAGGTAGTGATCCCGCTTACTGGTTCCACCTTCAGCTGCCTAGGCCCCATGGGCAATCCTGATCCCAGCTTTTTAATCAATGCGGAAACCAATCGGATCCCATTCAGATCTAAATGTTTCAGTCTAGGGTTGTGGAAGGATGCCTTCCACTCATGGCCCAAGTCCACCAAAGGGTGGAAGAACTGGTATCTTAGGGTCGCTAGGGCGCAGCAAGTTTACTGGCAAGAGCGCAGCTTGGACCAATGTATCAGGCTCTCCATTGCCGATATGGAGAAGAACGAGAACATGTTAATAGCTGCCTCTTATTTCTGGTCGGACACTATGAATGCTTTCTTATTCCGACATGGAGCAGCCACCCTCACTCTTGCCGATGTCCACATGTTGACCGGCTTAGACGTCTCTTCTGCCGATACCTTCACCTTATTCAATAGGAAAGCCGAGCACAGAGTAAACACTAGGAACATCGGCGGTTGGACGGGTTACATTCAGGAGTACCAGAAAACAAGATCGGTAAACCAGAGGGAGCATGCCACCTTCCTGAACATGTGGCTGGACAAGTTCATCTTCTGCGGCAGGGCAGTTGGGCCCACTACCATGCATCTTCCAGCAGCCGAGCTACTTGCCGATGGGACAAGACTTCCCCTAGGCAGATATCTTCTAGGATCGGTATATCGCCTGCTCCATCAAATATCCCAGAAGTTACTGCTAGGCGAGCACATCGGCAACCTCGGAGGTCCCTGGTGGTTTATCAACATGTGGCTGAACGCACAGATGCAGAAAGCACTTCAGTTTGACTTGTTTGCCCAACGATTCCCGAGAGACATACCGGAAGATCATCAGTGCAAGGATGACGAATCGGCAACTCGCCCTCCACTCAACTTTGGAGAGGCCATTATAGTGCTGCCAGGGACCGATGCCGATACGGAGCAATTCGGTCTATTCTTTCAGAAGTTTTATAATGGAATTCCTGCCGATCAAGCTTTGTTACTCCAAGGTAGTGAAGCCTAGGCAGACATTCTCGAGTGCTCTAGATTGGAACAAGGTTGTCAACCTTCCTCCCCATGCCGATGTGTCAGACCTTGATCTGTCCTCCTAGTCACCAACCTCCTTCATTACAAATGAGTACAAGTCTTGGTGGCAAGAATGGAGGTGTCAACTGTTTGCCAAGTCATCGCACTACTATCAGCACATGATCGATGCCGATCACATCATCCCCGACAACGCAGTAAGTTTTCATTCTGATGCATTCCTTACTTTACCTCCACCATCGGTATTTAACCTGCTTGCGTTTGACAGGTTGATGATCCGATTCCTCCGATGAGCAGGAGTGGCAAGCCCTTCAAGCTTCGAATGATGAGTCCCGTATCACTCATCGGCAATAAAGCTCCCACGTTAGTTGCCTTCATTCCTCAACAGGTACCTACACCGACACCTACAAAAGCCAAGGCTACATCGGCCGTTGCTGCTGCCCTGATGCGGGTGTTTGCAGTAAACTCATCTTCACCTATACCGATTACATACTGTTTAATCGGCAACATTCACTTTGTATAACTTGCATCGAATATCTTCAGGCTATGAGATCATCGGCAGCTGCCCCCAGCAGACAAGTACCTTCAAGCCCGGCTGCCGATGCCCCCCCTCCTCGTCGAAACGGGCTGGATCTCCTACTGCTGCGCCAAGAAGGAAAAGGCGCTTGAGGCTGGCTAGTCCATCCTCACCATCGGCTTCAACTGCGTCGCCAACTACCACTGCGCCATCGGCAGGACCGTCAGCAGCCCCAACTCCCGATCACCCGATGGATGACATCTCCGATCAGGAGATCACTATACCCGCTACAATAGAGGCGGCATCGCCATTGGCACCACCAGCCGATGTTCCTGATGAGGCGACTCCACCCACACCGCAGCAGCAAGGCAACATCGACATCGGCACCGTCAGCCGAAGTTGCTGATGAGATGGCTCCGCCCGTCGTAGCGGCAAAGGCAACATTGGCATCGGTACCATCAACCGAAGCTATTGATGAAAGAGAGGTATCACCGCCACAACCAGGTATCACACCGGAAGCAACGCCAGCGACAACACCACCATTACCAACGGCGTCAACTGCTTCCCTGGCAGAGGCTCAGTCATCGGCAACTGCCGCCGATGTCCAAGACGAGGCTGGGCCATCTAGTATGCCAAGTCCTGGGCAGGAAATCCGCTTCAAGATGGTAAGTCGATCATCTAAAAATTCATAGTATAGCTTCATGACTGGCACACTTTAACCTTTTTTCATTTTCAGGCTCAGGATTCCCCAGACAGTCTCTTCTCCTTTAGTCTTAACCCTCGGGATGAAGATGAACGCTAAGGCCGCATTCAAGCAGACAGCCTATTTTCCTTTGCAGTCGACATCCCCGACGATGATGATGAGGAGGAGAGCTCTGTCCCGGCCTTATCGGCAGAGATCAAGTCCAAGCTTGAAGAATTGCTCTCCCTATTGCTACAAGATACGTCCCAGCTCATTCAGGACTCATCGGCAGCAAGGATCACCTTCAAGGATATCCAAGGCCATATCCCTGCCGATATGGCAGAAATCCTTCTCCAAGCAACCTTCCTCGACATCAAGCAAGTCTAGTACCAGCGACTTTCCCGTCGCATTGCCGATAGGGCCGCCTAATCCAAGAGCGAGGAAGAGAAGCTTAAGTTCAAAAATATTGCCGATGAAAAGCACAAGAGCATCGGCCAGGCAGAAGTCTCCATCAACGGCCTCGATCAAGAGATCACTCAGCTATCGGCCAAGAAAGAAGAGTTATTAGCTGAGTTACAAAGGGTCGAGGAGGCTTTGACCGCTGCCAACCAGCAGAAAACCCAACTGTTCGATACCATCAAGGTCCTGCGGCAAGAAAGGGACCAGAATGCCCGACAAGCCATCTTGTGGAAGAAGAGGATCAAGTCGGTCGAGGGCTCCGCTGATGCCGATGCCAAAGAGATGGATGAGATAGAACAAATTCGTCTGCGTGCGATATCAGCCATCTACTCTTTGTTGTAATCTATTTGTAGTATCGGCAAATGTAACTCTGACACTTTGATTTTGGTCCCTGTAATATAACGTCGATACGCTTTCACCAATGTACTATAACTTTCCTTTCATCGGCATTCAAACGAGCACGCTATACGTTGACTCCTTCGAGAGTTCCTAGAATGTAGGCGTTGCTAGAAGCAGACTGTCTTATCCGATAAGGATCTCCCTGATTAGGAAACCATCTTCCAAGCTTAGAACTTAGTCCCAATCGGTAAAATCAACCTCCATACCAGAATACCATTGACAAACTCTCACCTAGTTATCGGCAACCATTACCGACACCGATACTTACCGAATCGGCTGAAATCCCCTCTGGGTAATCCAAACTTTTAGCAGAGCCTGGTATTCAGCCCGATTGTAGCAATAATCGGCAACGAGGTTTCGTGTTTCCATCGGGACAGAATTAGGACAATGCCGATAGACCCACCAAAGAAATTTCAAGGAGTAACTCCCAGAACGCGCACACCCCACACTTAGTCATCGTACGCAAGCGCGGCAGAATCATTCTTACAACCATCTTCCTCTGGCAGTTAACGAATTCATTGGCAGTACGGCATTTCATACACAAACCCAATAATTGAAACTGCCAGTTTGCCGAGTGCGGCCCCCAAGCCAATAGGTCCAATATTGACTCTGGTTAAACCATCGGCAATATGCTGCCGTTTGTCGATGGACTTCCATCCTTGCTGGTTAAACCATCGGCAATATATTGCCGTCTACCGATGGATCTCCATCCTTGCGCTTTGGCCTCCACGACTTTTCCCCTGAAGGAATTTCAGTATCATGCAAGTCATTACGGTGCTCTCGCTGAATTCTTCTTTTCTGGGTCTTTGTTAGACCCTTAGGGCACCACTGAGGGAGCTTGGCTTTCCAAGCGGGTTGGTACCATCTCTCATTGTTTGCACTGGCCCTTTCCCCGATGTCTGAATCTCTGGAGAACACTTCCTCATCGGGTGTTCTTGTCTTGGTCCGTCCCTCGTTCTCCTCCTGATCAACACGTCGGCCAAGTCTATCATGGGCACTAAGCTTGCCCCCCAGTCGGTTATGTACCGACCTTTCCTCTCTGAGTGGCCTGGCGTACCTAGATGCTCGATCGTCAAAGCAAGGTCTCTCACCTAACCGATCGGCAGTGTAGTACCCACTGCATTCAGGACAGTTATCGGCAATAGGTAGCTTAATGCCTTCCTCCCAACAGTAAACGAAGAAGGGACACCTCCAGTGGTCCCTCTGCCGAAGCCGTTCCCGATGTTCTTCTTCTTCCTGCCGATATCGCTCATCTCGTGATTGCCGATAGTTCCACCTTGGTAGTTTGTGCGTGATTACCATACCAGGAGCCCCTCCGACACAGCCACCTTTATCGGCAATTCTCTTGCCTTTCCTGTCATCGGAAAACTTTTCGACGTCGCCCTCAGCTACTTGATGATTAGGATTTACCGATGCACTCTCTCTAGCAGCATCCGATGTCAGCACCTTAGTCTTTCCACTGGTTTCCACCATATTATTTGGAAACGGGTGCTGATCAATTTCCATCAGTTTCTAGACTTTAGGATTTTCAAATTGGATTCGTCCAGAGTCAATTTCTGACTGCAACTGCTGCCTAAACACTTTGCAGTCGTTGGTACTATGAGAAGTCGCATTGTGCCACTTGCAGTACCTGGTCTTCTTGAGTTCCTCGGCCGATGGAATTACTTGATTAAGGGCCAGCTTAATTCGCCCTTCCTGAAGCAATAGGTCAAATATCCCATCGGCCTTCATGACATCGAAGGTGAACTTTCCAGTCCTTTTCCGGTTGAACGCACAGGGTACCGGCTCCTCATCCTTCACCCATTCAACAGTGCCGATATTCATCCCCTCATCTGACTCGGAGTCCCCTTGTCCAACGAAGAGCACTTTTGCGCTCCAAGTCCTCTTGGGTTCGAACGATTTAACATCCTGATCAGCCTCTGTGATATCAAAGGTGAAACTTTCCAACTCGGCATCGCTGATACTTGGTTCTCCGTCCGAGTTTGAAGCTTCCACTTTCTCGATCGAAAACACCTTTGTGTCTGGATCTTGTCGATGCGCAGACTCGCTCACTGGTTGGGCAGATGGATGCACTTCTTCATACTTCTGTGATGAGCAAGTCGGGGCAATTGATACATCAGCAGCACCAATCTGTTGAACGTTATGCATCGGCTGCCTAACCGATGAGCAATTCTGGACGCCTACTGGCTGAGTAGATTGATGTATTTCTTTGCATCTTCGTGGTGAACAAGCTGAAGCAACTGACACGTCTACAGTACCAATCTGTTGAATATTATGCATCGGCTGATTGACTGATGGGCAACTCCGAACGTCTACTAGTTGAGTAGGTTGACGTACTTCCTCAGGTCTCGACGTCAAAGTACTCGAAGTGTTTGGAGCATACACAGTACCAGTCATTAGAACACCATGCATCGGCTGCGTTGCCGATGGGCCACTTTGCATAGTTACTGGTTTGTGTTGTGGCATTACATTCATCGGTTGTTGTACCGATGTCTCATGGTACACTTGCGAGTATTGCGGTGTAGTACTTATCGGTTGATGTACCGATGCTTCATTCTAAAGACTCGCCGGATGACGGTGTGGAGCCCTTGCCACTTGGTGCTCAGACTGCACATACTGTTGCTGAATCGGTAATTGACCAATCCAACCTACATTAGGTGTCATCGGCACGTGACTTACCGATGGCTGATAATCAACTGACTCTTGCAACCCTTGCACCCTCGTATGATAGCTTTGATTGGCCGGTACTATAGGTTGAGCAGCCATTGCCAATACAGGCTGATTGAGACTCGACATGCTTTGTTGCATTGGCCAAGTATTTACCGACAGCTGATAATCGACAGACGCTTGTCGTCCTTGTATCCTTGGATTATCGCCTTGATTTGTAGGTGCCATAGGTTGAGCAGCTATGGCCGATGCAGGTTGATTGACACCCAACATGCCTTGTTGCATCGGCCAAGAATTTGCCGATATAGACTGATTAACTATCGGCACATCTTGTTGCATCGGCCAAGCATTTGCCGCTATCTGATAACCGACTGATGTTTGTTCTTGTTGTACCCTTGGATGATCACTTTGACTCATGAGTACCATAACTGGATTAGTCTTTGCCGATACAGATTGATTGACAATCGGCATACCTTGTTGCATCGGCCAAAAAGTTGCCGATGACTGATAGCCAGCTGACTCCTGTCGTTCTTGTGGCGCTGGATAATTAACAGCATAGCTACCTTGATTAGCAAGTGTTCCAGTTTGAAGAACCATTGCCACCATGGGTTGACTCGCAACTGCTGAACCTCGTTGTATCGGCAAGTGACTTGCCGATGGTTGGGCGTACGACACTCCGGGTATTGCCGTTTGCAGATTCCCTGTTGGCAACTGCGCTGTTGGAGAAGATGTAGCATAATGCATCATTGGAACCATCGGCTGTACAGATGTCGCTGATGTCATGGGAACCTTCCACCCTACATGGTTATCTTGGACCAATCTGGAATCAGCAGATAGACTTGGAGACATACCGTATCCCCACGAGTTGACCGAAGTTGGTTGATTCTGGATTACAGGTCCAGACATTGTTGAAGCCACCAGATTTGCGTTCATCTGAGTGATGCTTGCTGAGTTCAATCTTGGTAGCGCGACCTCATCGGCAGATCGGCTCATAATTGGTGTGGACACCCTTGGAACCGTCAATGGAGTCGCAACAGATGCCAATCCGAGTTGACGATACTCTGGACCAACATAATATGGTGCCTGTCCCTTGAAAGCTTGCTTGACAGCATTGCATACGGTATCGGACAGCACATTGGATTGGCTAATTAATACATTATTTAATGCATAATTAACCGTTTCTTGTACTTTACCAGGATCGGCGTAGAAAGTAGTCTGTCATGGCGACGACGGATCTTGCTTCTGTACTGCTTCACCGATCCCGTTTAGGCTGAAGGATCTGAGATACAACTGCATGTACTCCTCCATTGCCTGCTCCATAGCCTGGTTCTGATGATTTGTCAGATCTGTTGTGGAGACTTCAATGACACTCCTTGGATTAATCATGATAGATGTATAATTTATACAATCGGCCCCATTGAGCGTGCCAAAAGAGGTATTGACACAAAAAGCGTCAGGATTTGCGAACACCTCAGGCTATTACCCAAAGCTCGGTATTCCGGAGGCGTGCCAGTCGATTTGACTAGTTAATCGACAAGGACGATAACTAGAACAAAACTGAACGAGACAACGGCGATGCGCCCAGATGTCAAGGCTCAGATTGATCAAGGGTAACTAGAGCAGAGCTGAACGAGGCAACCAGCGATGCGCCCGGATGCCAAGGCTCAGAGGTACTCCCACACGGAACTTGCAAGGATTTGACGGAGATCAAGGTGATGCAGCCCGTCGAAGCTTGAAGAACTCGTTAAAATCTATAACTAATGCAAAAAGGGTAAATTGCGATAAAAAGTAGAATAAGAGTAAAATTGGTTTGTTTTTATTGGATTGATTCATTTTCCGTAGCCCTCGGGCACGTATTTATACTCCCGCATGGAGAGTTGTACAAAGACACGACACGTATCCTTCCTAAAACAAACTCCTAATTTTAAGGAAACTGACTCACGCAGGAGCCGGATAACAATATTTATTTCCCTAAACAAACACGCCTATTTTAAAGGAAAATAAACGACTCATGCAAGAGTCGGACTCAAACTACTATAATAATAATACTAGTACAAAACACCAGTTTCCTTATACTTCTCTTCGATGAAAACTTTCCATCGGCAAATCCTTCCAATCTGCGACTTCCTTCTCTGTCCACCTGCAGTCCTCTGCTGACATCAAACGCTAAGTTACGATGTACTCATCGGCATCTCATGCCCATCGGCATCAGCAATACTTCCCAATCGGCGACTTTGTATTGGTAACTGTCTTCACCAATCAATCGCTATCAGCAATCGGCAACCACTCTTCATTGACAAACGGCGATGCCTCTTTATCGGCAATCGGCAATACCTCTTCATCGGTAATCGGTAACCTGTCCCCCTATCGGCAATCGGCAATACCTCTTTGTCAGTAATCGGCAATGTCTCTGTTGGCAATCGGCATCATCAACTATCCGACTTCACCAATCAACCTTTGTCGACAAGGACCATCCAGCTTCCATCGGCAGCACACTTAGCCTTCCCGCAGTATACTCCCATCGGCAATATTGGCTCAAGGTTTCCCGATGCCGATGGAGAACAGTTGCTGACCAGTCAAGCCTTAGCTCATTTGACACGTGTTGAAAAACGGTGTCAACACCTGGTCAAATACAACGGGGAGACCAAGCCAAAGCCCTGGCTTGCTGATTTCAGGCTAGCATGTCAGCTAGGAGGGCCGACAATGACCACGTCATCATTCGGCAACTCCCACTCTTCCTCTCCGACACCGCTCGAGGGTGGTTCGAGGAATCCCCCCCGGACATGATCCATGGCTGGCCCGACCTGGTCAGAATCTTCAAGGGGAACTTCAAGGGCACCTACGTGCGACCGGGAAATCCCTGGGATCTCCGCAGCTGCAGGCAGAAGCCAGGGGAGCCCCTCCGCAAGTTCGCCCGACGGTTTTCCATGCAGCGTACCGAGCTGTCCCACATCTCCGACCATGGTGTCATCACGGCGTTCATCGCTGGGACAACTTGCAAGGAGTTGGTGCGGGAGCTGGGACGAAACACCCCTAAAACCGCCAACGAGCTCATGGACATCGTCGCCAACTACGCAGCCGGCGAGGAAGCCGTTGGCACGTTCTTCTGAAGAACAGCAAGGGTGAGATCTACACCAACGCTTGGAACATCGAACAAATACGTCGCTCTTACCCTTAGGCCCCAGGGCTTTGTACTTATATCCGCGCCTCGAATGAATAAGTTAAAAAGTCTTCTGATAATTGAGCTACTCGTAATGTACCTTTCTTTATCACGAAGCACAAGGTAGCCTTGACTTTATTTTCGTAACGATGGGCCTCCCTCGGGGGCTACAAACGGGGAAACCCCTCGAGTCCCCGGAAAAATCACAACAGACGTCGACCCGTCCGTCGAAACCTCAAGGGTCGATGGCTGGCCCAGCGATCACGGGTTCGACAGCTGCCCTCAAACGAACCTTCCCCTGGAAGTAAAACGGACTCCGGTCCACCCCGAAATCTGGAGGGAGTGAAGGCTGGCCCTCGAGCAGGGTTCGACAGCCGCCCTCGAGTACCCCGAGGTCAGGGAGGACCCAGGGTTACGGACTCCGGTCCACCCCCAAATCTCGAGGGGTGAAGGCTGGCCCCACGAACAGGGTTCGACAGCCGCCCTCGAGTACGCGAGTCAGGGATGACCCGGGGGGCGGTGCGAGCCCCTAGCTCGAGAATGAACTCTCGAGGCCCCGCGGGACGTGTCCGAGGCATAACCAGGGAATACCCAAGGGTCCCTACGACGGGAGGCATCGAGCCACCAACTCCCATCGAACGGAGTTGCCACCTAGGTAATCCACGCGGTCTTGCTTAATGAGAACGCCTCAGGGCTTCTATCGACCCCTATCGAACAGGGCACGAGTTCTCACTTGGATTTCTACCCGTTACCAGCTCACAGAGGACTTTGAGGCTCGTCCTAACGAGGATAGCATGATGCTCTTCGCCCCACAATCCGAGCGCAAGGATCCGTGGGAAGGACGCTAGGAGGTAGTGAAAGCCCATCCACAAGAGGCTCGAGGGCTAGACTACGCACGGCACCCCTCGACGAAAGAGGGTCAAAAACACAACGGACGTCGACCCGTCCGTCGAAACCTCAGGGCTTGATGGCTGGCCCAGCGATCACGGGTTCGACAGCCACCCTCGAACGAACCTTCCCCTGGAAGTAAAACGGACTCCGGTTCACCCCGAAATCTTGAGGCAGCAAAGGCTGGCCCTCGAGCAGGGTTCGACAGCCGCCCTCGAGTACCCCGAGGTTAGGGAGGACCCAGGGTTACGGACTCCGGTCCACCCCCAAATCTCGAGGGGGCGAAGGCTGGCCCCACGAACAGGGTTCGACAGCCGCCCTCGAGTACGCGGGTCAGGGATGACCCGGGGGGCCGGCGCGAGCCCCTAGCTCGAGAATGAACTCTCGAGGCCCCGCGGGACGTGTCCAAGGCATACCCAAGGATCCCTACGACGGGAGGCATCGAGCCACCAACTCCCATCGAACGGAGTTGGCACCTAGGTAATCCACGCTGTCTTGCTTAATGAGAACGCCTCATGGCTTCTATCGACCCCTATCGGATGGGGCACGAGTTCTCACTTGGATTTCTACCCGTTACCAGCTCACAGAGGACTTCGAGACTCGTCCTAACGAGGATAGCACGATGCTCTTCGCCCCACAATCCGAGCGCAAGGATCCGTGGGAAGGACGCTAGGAGGTAGTGAAAGCCCAGCCACACGAGGCTCGAGGGCTAGACTACGCACGGCACCCCTCGATGAAAGAGGGTCGAAAACACTCGTAGCCTGGCAAACAGAGTTGACCCCTCGATAGGGCACTATGACTCCAGTTTAACCCTCGAGGGAGTGAAGGCTGGCCCTCAAAAGGATTTCGACAACCGCCCTCGAGCACCCCCTTCCCAAGGAAGTGAAACGCTCGTAGCCTTGCGAACATAATTGACCCCTCGATAGGGCGCTATGACTCTAGTTAATCCTAACTCCCCTCGATAGAACACACCCCAAAGCCCCCAGAGGAGTTCTTAATCACTCCTCTAGGGCCTCGGGGGCTACCTCGTACTAACCCTGCAGATCATCAGCAAAAACCTCTATGCGGATTTTCCTTATCCGCATAGAGGCTCGAGGGCTACTGTCGGGTACAAAGGTAAGGGATACCCTAAACGTGCGATAATCTGAAGCTCAACATAGCAACCATTTTTAAGGCAGGATCCGATTAGCCGTTCAATTCAATGGAGGAAGGCCCATCATGCAAAGGCCTCCCTCACCGGCAACAGTGACCAGCCGTGGGCCGGCCCATTGCGGGAAACACAGAAGGCAAGATACCCCTCCGCTTCTACCTCGACTGACGGACAGGGGTCGAACGAACGACCCCCATGCCTCTACCTCGACTGACGGAAGGGGGTCGAACGAACGAAATTGAGAAGGCAAAATTTCTTTTGAAAAAGGCACTGATACTGAGGTGTATAAATGCGAAATTGAGAAGGTGTGGGTGCAGTTCAAAGGACTTCCCAGAGAGTTCAAAGAATTCTCAATTATTTAGGCAGTGGGAACTATTTTGGGTGTTCCTAGGTCTGTTGACACTATTTTCTCAAAAAATACTGGCAGAGAAAGGATTAAAGTAGCTGTGCTAGACCAATCACTTATCCCGGACTATGTGGATGTGGTTATTGGGGACTATGTTTACGAGCTACAGTTTGCAGTCGAGAAGGAAAACACTAGTGGTGAGCCACAACTTATTAATATGGACTCTCCCAAGGAGGAGGATCCGAAGGAGGGGGATCCAAATGGTTCAAGCAAAGAAAAGTTAAATGGGGGGAAGTCAGAGGAGATAATGGATGTTGATGGAAAAATAGGGGATGTACATGCATCGGCCAATGAGAATGGTGATCTGCTACCCGGTGACGTCCACCAAAATGTGCTCGATGGGGCGGCACAGCTGGTGGTGTCAACAGAGTCAGAGGTATCTACCGTTACCCAGAGCAAGGTAGGGAATTCAAGTGATAAGCCAAAGGTTGTTTTGTCCCAAGCTAGTGGTGGGACATGGAAAGCGGAATTGTTGCCCCCGCAGACTGATTCTGGGACTCTCAATGGTAAGTCGCTCAGTGGGATTGGTTCACCCGTGCGGTAAAGCAAGAGGCGCGTCTCAGATGTGAATCAGGATTCTATGGAGAAGGCAGCTAAATTGAAAGCAAGGAAGAATTTGGAATCGGTCGTCGAAAAAGGTAAAATACAACAACCGCCCTCTTTTTTTACGCGAGATAATGTCTCTTTGTTTAATTCTTCTAAAGCTTTAGGGGTGGATCTAGGTAGAACTGAGCATGATGTTTTATCTTCCTTAAAGCATTTAAAAGATATAGAATATTTCAGATTGTTAGATGCTGCGAAAGTCAAAACCGAAAGCTTTGTGTTAGTAGAAGATGCTTCAACTGAATGCTCTATTGATGAGTTTGCTGATCTGGAAGCACTCAATTTTATTTGTTCGGATATAGTAGAAGGGCTAGGTGATGGGGGGGTGATCCTTTGATTTTACAATCCCCTGTATCATCTAAAAAGAAGGGGCGGGCTAAAAGGAAGAAAAACAAAGTAAAAGTCGTTAAAATGAAAGGAACTTTTTGGAATTGCAATCGGTTTGCGGATAATAAAAAATATAGATTTCTGTCAGATTTAACAAAGGAGAAAGATCTAGATTTCATTGTCTTATCGGAAACTGGAAGAGCATGCTTCCCACATCATACCCTCAACACCATTTGTGCTGGTAGAGATTTTATTTGGCACTATATGACGCCAAGGGTTAGATCTGGTGGCATGATTCTAGGTGTTCATTTGTTGAATTTCGACATTGGTGAAATTGAGGAGGGAGAGTTATTTATCCGTTTTAAGTTAAGACGAAAGGAGGATGATTTTAAGTTTAATTTGGTCTCAGTCTATGGCCTAGCACAAGCCGATCATAAACCTGAATTCTTGTCCGAATTGGTTCGCGTATGTTCAAGGGAATCCGTACCTATTATTGTAGGTGGTGACTTTAATATTATTCGCAGACCAGATGAGAAAAATAATGACAACTATAGTGACAGGTGGCCTTTCATGTTCAACGTTGTTATTGATACTTTAAATCTTAGAGAGATAGAGTTATCAGGGAGGAAGTTCACTTGGGCAAACAATTTGCCAAACCAGACTTTTGAGAAACTAGACAGGGTTTTAGTTTGCACAGAATTCGAGTCAAAATTCACGCATTCCACTGTGTTTCCTCTTACTAGAGAAATTTCTGGCCATGCTCCGCTTCTTTTCTCTACAAATAATTCGTCCACAACTAATCAACCCCAATTCAAATTTGAAATAGGCTGGTTGCTAACAGACGGTTTTTGTGAGATGGTTTTAGAGATATGGCAGAACACTACAGCTGTAGGTTTACCTATTGAGAGGTGACAAACAAAAATTAGACGGCTTCGTCAGCATCTTAGAGGGTGGGCGAAACATGTGAGTGAAGTTTATAAAAAAGAGAAAGCAACACTGTTAGACAAAATGGATGAACTAGATAAAAAGGTCGAACACACCCTGCTAAATGATGTCAAACGTGATTGAAAGCAAGTTTTAAATGAAAGACTTGCGGATTTACTTAGAGAGGAGGAACTAAAATGGTACCAATGGGCTAAGGCGAAGCATCTCTTAGAAGGAGACGCCAATACTAAATATTACCATTTGCTAGCCAATGGGAGGCATAGGAAGACTCGTATTTTCCAGCTTGAGGATGGTAATGATATTATAACTAGTGATGCTCAGCTTAAGGAGCATATTACTAGTTATTACAAAAACTTGTTCGGTCCTTCTGACGAATCGTTAATTTTATTAGACAAATCTCAGACAGAGGATATCCCTCAGGTGTCGGATTTGGAAAATGAGTCTTTGACCGAGCCTTTCACTTATGAGGAAATTAGAAAGGTAATATTTCAAATGGAACATAACAAGGCTCCTGGATCGGATGGTTTCCCTCCGGAGTTTTATCAAGTATTTTGGGGTGTAATTAAAAACGATTTGATGGCATTGTTCTCGGAATTTCATCAAGGAACCTTACATCTTAATCATCTCAACTTTGGTAACATTATTCTATTGCCAAAAAAAGAATGATGCGAGAGTCATCCAACAATACAAACTCATCTGTTTGTTGAATGTCTCCTTCAAAATATTCACCAAAGTGGTAACAAATAGATTAACTACAATTGCCCAAAAACTGATAAGACCAACCAGACTGTCTTTTTACCGGGGAGAAATATTATGGAGGGTGCTGTTATACTACATGAAACGCTTCACGAACTACATTCGAAAAAAAGAGACGGCGTAATTTTTAAAATTGATTTCGAAAAAGCGTATGATAAAGTAAACTGGAATTTTCTGCACCAAATGTTAAGAATGAAAGTTTTTTCACAAAAATGGTGTGATTGGGTACAAATGTTTACACAAGGTGGAAATGTAAATATTAAGGTCAATGACCAACTTGGGTCCTATTTCCAGACTAAGAAAGGCTTAAGGCAAGGTGACCCTTTATCTCCCATACTATTCAATATAGTGGTAGATATGTTGGCAATACTAATTGTCAGAGCAAAAGAAGCAGGTCAGATAGAAGGGGTCATTCCCCATCTCATTCAGGATGGTCTGTCCATCCTACAATACGCGGATGACACAATGATTTTCATGAGCCATGATGTCGACAAAGCAGTTAATATGAAACTCTTATTAACCACTTTCGAGCAATTATCTGGCTTAAAAATAAATTTCCACAAAAGCGAACTCTTTTGTTTCGGAAAAGCTAAAGATCATGAAGAATTCTATTCGCAATTGTTTGGGTGTGCCATTGGAAACTATCCATTTCACTATTTGGGATTACCAATGCATTATAGAAGTCTATTTAATAAAGACTGGAAATGTATTGAAGAAAGAATTGAGAAAAGACTTAGTGGATGGAAAGGTAAATTGCTAACAGCCAGTGGTCGATTGGTACTTATAAACTCGGCGCTCTCTAGTTTACCGATGTTTATGATGTCTTTTTTTGAGCTACCTAAAGGGGTACTCGAAAAAATTGACTGCTTCCGATCTTGTTTCTACTGGCAAAATGACCAACATAAACGAAAATACAGGTTAGTAAAGTGGGATGTTATGTGTCAGCCTAGGGACCAAGGTGGTCTTGGGATCCAAAATTTAGAGGTTCAAAATAAATGTTTGCTGAGTAAGTGGCTTTTTAAGCTACTCAATGAGGATGGCTTGTGGCAAGAATTATTAAGAAATAAGTACATTAAAGATAAGACGTTAGGAAGTTGTGAAAAGAAACCAACAGACTCGCATTTCTGGAAGAGTCTGATGAATGTTAAGGATACCTTTTTCAAGTTAGAACATTTTAACGTCAAAGATGGGTCACAAACACGTTTTTGGGTTGATACTTGGCTAGGCAACAATCCTCTTAAAGATAGGTTTCCTGGGTTGTTTAATATTGTAAGAAGAAAACAAGATACAATTGCCACAGTTATGAGTTCCCCCTTACTAAACATCTCTTTTAGGAGAAATCTAGTGGGTGCAAACTTGACAAACTGGCTCCGCATTATTGCTTCCATACAACAGGTTAACTTACTATAGGAAAGAGATGTGTTTGTATGGGGCCTAAAAACATCGGGAGTTTTCACAGTCAAGTCTATGTATGCTGCATTAATTAACAGTGGGGTGAGGGTGTCGCTAGATATTTGGCAAACAAAGTTGCCAGCGAAAATAAAATTTTCATGTGGTATTTGAAAAGAGGAGTTATTCTAACCAAAGATAATTTGGCTAGGAGAAATTGGAATGGAGATAAGCAGTGTTGCCTCTGTAATCTTCCAGAAACAATTCATCACCTCTTCTTTGATTGCTTCTATGCTAAATTTTTGTAGCGCTCTATACATATACTTTTTGGGTTATCACCTCCTTTAAATATTGAGGATTTGTTTCATAATTGGTCTAAGTTGGGGAACAAAAAGTATAATACATTGTTATTAATAGCAGCTGTTGCGCTTCTTTGGGAAATTTGGATAACAAGGAACGAGGTAGTTTTTAACAAATACAAACCAAAATCTCTTTTGCAGGTATTATTCCGAGGAACACATTGGCTATGTGAATGGGCAATTCTTCTACGATGTGATGAGCTTCAGGATCAGTTGACCTCTGTGGCACAACATCTAGAAACGTCGGCATTAGTTTTCTTCGATTCAAATGGTTGGCTGTCGCAGCGTCATGTCGGTTGTGTTTAGTCAAAAACTCTTACCTGTTCCATTTGCGTTGTGTGCGGTTGTAAGTTTTGTACTTTCAGCCGAACTTTGTGTTGTGTGTGAAGTCTGTATTGTATGGCCTGATTCTATCCTTGGATAGATGAAGCCGGATTTTATTATCCTTTATCTAAAAAACAAAGTTATATAGATCGTACATACCGAGAACTACAACTTTAGTATACACAATGTCAATATCCGAGTTCATTTGAAAAATGCAATATTTCGTTTTTGAAATATGATAACTTAAAACTAACATCTGAGCCTCTACAATTTATTAAATAGAAAAATTATCCATTACAAAGTTATAGGTCGCGTTGAGGCCTACCACTTTAATGTAGAGTTTGTATTTATACTGACTTTATATGAAAAAATTATGTTTTTTTGTTTATAAAAAGAAAAAAGAAAGACAGAATGATAGGTGGCCTCACTACCGTGCTAATAAAACCTTAACTGATATGGTAGTGAGGACACGCATTTGGTCTCTTTCTTCAAAGAAATTAAATAGTATGAATCTGTAGAATGAAATCTTTGTATCGAGAGTACTGGTGGTGTTTGATCTAAGTTTTAATGTGCGACCGATCTTAGGTGTTCTTTTGTGCCGTATTGTTACAGCAGGGGGCTCGATCTACATTAATTTCTTTTGAATTTTAGATTTATTTTTAGTTTACACAAGGAGAATGGATTAACTACTCTCTCCCTAAAAGAATAGATTTACAGAGTTGTCATACATCAATTTTTTTTTAAACTTTGAACAAATATTTTTTTTAAAATATATTAAAACTTATGATATCAAACTAGTATCACTAGACTTATATTTTTAAATGATGCTTATTTTAAATCATATATATTGTTATATTTTTCTATAAACTTAATTAAAATTAAAACAATTTAAGTAACATGGATTTTAAGAAGTACTCAAAAATATTGTCGTTTAGGACAAGATTTTAGTAAAAAACATTGAGAATATAAATCATGAATAACTTTTAAGTTGTTGAGTTTGAAAATATAAAAATCATATTAATAGATTTATTTTAAAACATACTTTCATAAAAATATATATATTATATTTTAATAATTTTTTTTAAAAAATAAGTAATCAAAATCATAGTTTAGAGATCGTGTCGTTTTCTTTTTTGAACATGGAGGGAGTATCTGGCTCCGCGTCTCCTTTGTTATAAGTCAATTTGTCGGGACTCGGGACCATTATTGATCTCAATATCTCGATGGAGACGTCCTTGTGACCTTGTCTTCTCTGATGGTGGACAGCTCGACGCTTCGATCCTCGGAGAGAGCAACTGCAGCGCGAGGAATCTATACCCCACTTGAGTGTAGTGGGGCCCCTGCTTCCATCCCGCAACAACTCTCCCACCTACCACATCGATTTCATTATCTTCTTCCTAAAATCAACCACTGCACTTCCTCCTGCTCCACGCCGCCGGGCAACTGAGCAAGCAGGTCGGCGCGGCGCTCTCCCTCTCCTCCAGCAGTCAATCTCGTCGACGGCTATCACCGAGGTGAGGGACGAAGGAGCAAAAAAAATAGTTTTTTGTTGTTGTTGTAAGAATCGGTGGACACCGGAGCATAGTAGCTCCGCCGCTCCCGTTTCGATTGGCATCACTGCAAATCGAAGTGGGCATGGGAAGTGATGTCTAAATCCTGTGCCTCTCTCTCTCTCCTCTTGAAGCACTCACTACTCAAGCACAATACTGCGGACGGCCGGGGCAACTGAGCAAGCCAGTAGATGTACTACTAGATAGCAACGAGTTGGGCGGCATGGGTGGCGAGGGCGACAGCTCCTCCTAATCAAGCTAGCGGCGGCGCACCACTTGGTGTGGTGTGGTGTGGTGGTCGCTGTCGCTGCGGCCGGCCGGCCGGCCAGGACTCCAGGAGTGAGCGGAGGCGCAAGTCAGTCAACTTCTCCGAATCAAACAACAGGTACTACGCCTCTCCCGTTATCTCATACACGAGTACTAGCTTCCCGTCCTAAGACTTAGTATTACTTTCCATGCAGCATCAACTGCTTCCATTTTCCCAGGAGAGATCCATGGCGGAGGCCATGATGGGGGTGGTAGTAAGCCTTATCTCCAAACTTTCTGTTGCTGCTGTGCTCCGCAGCGAGTCCTACGTGCTGCATGTACTAAAGGAGGACTTAGTCTCCCTCCGGGAGAAGCTGGAGATCATGATGCCCGCCCTCGAAACGATATGGGAGAAACCGGCTGACGAGCTTGATTCATTCGACAAGATCTGGGCCAGGGATCTGAGGGAGCTGTCCCATGACATAGAGGACAACATCGACAGATTCATATTACACTGCATGAACAGCAATCCGGCTGAACAACATGGCCTCAAGAAGATCATTCATATGAGCAAGAATATGTTGGTGAAGCCTAAGATCCGCCGTCAGATTGCTATTAACATCAAAGAAATCAAGAGCCGTATTGATGAGTTGTCCTACCGACGACGTGATCGGTACATGATTCATAGTGGGTTTGCTGAACGAAGCATAGTCGCCCATCCTCATGAGTTGGCTCGGTACGAGAAGCCGGCAGACCTCGTTGGTATTGATGAAGCAAGAGAAGAACTAGTGAAGATGATGATGATGATGGAAGGCAATGACGATGTATCCAAGCAGCAGCAAAAGATAGTTTCGATTGTAGGATTTGCAGGTGTGGGAAAGTCAACTCTTGCTAACGTCGTGTATCAACAGCTCAAAGGACAATGTGATTGCTCAGCTTTTATATCAGTGTCTCGGGCTCCAGATATGGACAAATTATTCAATGACATTTTCCACAAACTAGCCCCTAATCATCCTGCAGATGTCAATGTTATCAGTGAAATAAAAGAATTCCTTTCGAACAAAAGGTATGATCACATCACAAAAAGTAGCCGTCAATTTATTATAAGGATTTTGTTTTCATAAAAATGTGACTAAAAACTTGCTTGTGGCTCACATTAACGACACTAAAGTTTATCTATCTTAATTTCCCTTATTTGCCGCACCATTTATTTGAATTGTGAGCCCATTAAGTTTTTCTATTCTATAGCATTCTAGAGCTCTTTTTCGACTCGACCTAACTATCTCTACATATCTGACACTACATATGTCTGGATCCGAATACATGAAAAGTTTTATTATGTCTATTTGTATCTGTATGCATCTGTCCATATCTAATCCGTATCATCCCTAAATGGAGGGGTGCATGCAAACCATCTGTTGTACTATGACTGACATATCTAGAGTTCCCATGAATTGTGATGCTACCGTTAGAAAATTGTTGATAGTGCATATCATCACCGTTACAAAACATCGAATTCTATCGAAAGGAAATATTATTGGGTTGTTCAAAGTTGTTGTTAGTTCATGCTTTCTACTGCTTTTATACAAATTGCATCTCTGATTTATTGTTCTTGCATTTTTATATGTATAGGTACTTCATAGTACTTGATGACTTATGGGAGACATCAAGTTGGGAACCCATTGCTGATGCTTTTGTGGAAAATAACAACGGAAGTAGAATAATTGTGACCACTCGAATCTCCAAAGTTGCCATAAAAGTAGGTGAAGTTTACATGATGAAACCACTTTCTTATACCAATTCAAAAAAGTTACTTTATACGAGAATATTTGGTGGTGAAGAGAATTTTCCTGATGAAGATGGATTGGACGAGGCATCTAATGAAATATTAAAAAAATGTGGTGGTGTGCCATTAGCCATCATTACAATGGCTAGCTTGCTAGCAACTAAGCACAAAAAGGATTGGCTCAACTATATTGATTTTTTTCATGAAGAAAGCAGAGAAATTGATACATTGATGAGAATATTATCTTTGAGCTATTATGATTTACCTAATTATCTCCGTCTTTGCTTACTATATCTAAGCATATATCCGCAAGATCATATTATAAAGAAAAACATGTTGATATGGAGATGGATAGCTGAGAGTTTTGTTTATAGTGAAGCAACCGTTGGCTTATTTGAGCTTGGAGAATCTTATTTCAAGGAGCTTATAAACAGAAGCCTGATCCAGCTAGTAGAGATTAAAGGCACAGGCCTTGTATATGGTTGTCAAGTTCATGTTTTGGTATTTCAGTTAATCCGTTCCTTGTCCCGTGAACAAAATTTTGTTTTTGTATTGAATGAAGGGGATCAAATATTTCCATCAATGAAATTTCGCCGTTTAGCCATCCAGAACATAAAAGAACACAGCCTTGCTGCGGATAATAAGTACCTTGAAGAAGTGAGGTCTTTTAATGCCATTGGATGTCCCATATACATGATACCACCAGTTTCAAACTTTGATTTGTTGCGTGTTCTTGATTTAGAAAGTTGTGGATCAATGGAAGGTTATGATCTTAAGCATCTTGGAAAATTACTTCTTCTTAGGTTTATCAGTCTAAGAAATACATTTCTTCGTACGCTCCCAAAGGAAATGGGGCATCTAAGGTTTCTGCAGACTCTTGAATTGGAAGGAAGTAGCGTGGAAGATCTACCGGCGAGCATAGGTGAGCTTACAAGTTTGATGTGCCTGAATGCTGACTGGACGACGAGAGTGGCGGACTGGATCGGTAAGCTCACGTCCCTTCAACAGTTGGTGATGTACCCTGATGTTAGTAACGATGAGAATTCTGTAAGATGGTTTGTCACCGGGCTGAGAAACCTGATCGATCTAAGAGAGCTCCGTTTTTTGATTAAACCATATGACGAGGAGCAGCTGAGCTATTTGCTGGAGACTGTTTTAAATCTGCCCAAGATTGAGGTTTTACATTTTGATTTCTATGGTGTACAGTTAAAAAGAGGAATTCAGTTCGAACCTGCAAGCTTTCTCTCAAAAAATCTCCGATTCCTTGAATTGCCCCGGTTGGAGTTCTCAAGGCTGCCTCCGTGGATTAATGCTGAAGATCTTCCCCAGCTCTGTCACTTGTATCTGATGCTGTTTGATGTGGACAAGCATGATCTGGAAAAGCTAGGGGGTTTCATGAAGCTCACCCATCTCCACCTGCTGATGGTGAACACTGAAAGCGGAGATGATAATATTATTTGTGCCAGTGGTGCATTCCGGAATTTAAAATTCTGCAGTATCACTAAACCATTCAAGTTTCTGCAAGGAGTCATGCCTAGTCTTGAAGTCCTTGATTTTCATTTCAATGTGCGGCTCCTATGTTACAAGAATTTTGATTTTGATTTTGGCTTAGGAAACCTCCCGTCGCTTCAGCAAGTCATCGTTCAAATCAATTGTCTGTATTCCTTAACTAAGGAGGTGGACCAAGCTGAGGAAGCCCTGAGGCACGCAATCAAAATCCATCCCAACAGTCCAATCCTTGACATAAGCTTGACAGACAATTACGGGGTGAATAACATATTTAATTCTGACAAAGGAAAAGGAGTGGAGGTGGGCGAAGAGGGTAGCAACTCAGCTTATTATTCAAAATCATTATCGTTCGCACTTGATGGCATCGATGAGCCGATAGAAGAGCTAATAAAAAGGCTATGCGGAGTGGACCATAATGCATTCTACAAGAAGAAGATGAGGATACTATCCATTGTCAGATCTGACGGATTGGGGAAGACTACTCTTGCCCAAAAGGTATTTGACAAGCTTAGTCCGCAATTTGACCATGCAGCGTTTGTTCTGGTGGGGCAAAATCCGGACATGAGAAAAGTTTTCACTGACATTCTCATCAGTTTGGACAAGCAAAATTATGAAGATTTCCCTGTGGCTATATTGGATATAATGGACCTGATTGGGTTAGTCCGTAAATCACTCATAAACAAGAGGTAAGCAGCATCCTTTTTCAATAATATTCAGTTACCAATTGTATGGAAGTGCAACCCACTCAAACATTATTTATACTACTTTCGTTTCAATTAATCCATACACAAATTTTCACTATGGAAGCGCTACCGGTTCAGTTTCCTATAGTTGTTATTTTCACTACTGTTTATTGGCGGATCGGGACTAAAGGTCTCTTCCAGTTAAAAAAAATAGTGCCTCCTACTAACTCATGCTGGCGAACCGGGACTAAATGTCTCTTCCAGTTAATTAAAAAAAATAATGCCTCCTACTAACTCATGCGCCATGAGATCCGAACCTTGGACCTCCCACACAGCCTCACACACACGAACCACACCATCTACTCAACTTATCTATCAATAGATGAGACTCTTCCTTTTTGATCTCACGCATCGAGGGACCTTTAGTCCCAGTTCGTAACACCAACCGGGACTAAAGGGTCTATCTTTACTCTCGGTTGATATTTCCAACCGGGACTAAATGTTCTGGATCTTTAGTCCCCGGTTGGTAACACCAACCGAGACTAAAGGGGACTTTTTAGCCCCGGATGGTGTTACCAACCGGGACTAATGATCTATTAGTCTTGGACGTATTTTTTTTCGAGACTAAAGCTCATTTTGGACATCGACCAAAGGCTTGTTCTCTAGTAGTGATTGGGGGTCCTGGCCTTCCCCCGTCCCCCTGCTCCTAGACCTATGATCAGTCTCTATAACAAATTCTATCGACTCTTTTAGTCGCTACACCCTCATATGACTGACTAGTATACTTATCAAAGGGATTGGATCCAATATCGGTCTCTCTAAACAAAGATCCCAATGTCTAGCCACTTAGTGTCGAAAATATTGTGAACCAAAAGATTAACCAATGGCAAATGTTTAGCCCATGCAAAATTAATAAATGAAAGGTGTTACAATCTAGGGGCCACCTTATTAATGTTTATTGTTGTGTTATGTAAAGGAATTTCATATATCTTTTTCATTTGTCACAGTAAAGATATCTATTATTATTAAGCATCATGGATTATAACTATGGGAATATATTGCTTTGCTAGGTTTTTTGTTGTGGTCGATGATATATGGGATTTAAAAGCATGGGACATAATAAAGTGTGCATTGATCGAAAATAGCAACGGCAGTGCAGTTCTGAAAACGGCAAGTCGCCAAAACTGGGATCGTCTGAACTGGGGAGCATCTGAGGATGACAAATCACATTTTAATCCAGGCAAGCAGTCAAGCCTTCGTTCAACAACTGACTTCATTAATGAATTTTTCTACAAAAAACTATTTGAATCAGAAGACAAGTGCCCTCCTTATCTGAAAGATATATGTGAAAAGCTCATAGAAATATGTGATGGGATCCTGTCAGACGTCGATGTGACCGTGGAATTGCTTGGAAGAGTACCTAGGACACTGAAGGACTGGCAGGCAGTGTATGACAGAAGGAAACTAGCTCTTTCATCATATCCTTGTTTACCTGATTGTGTACAGAAGTGCTTGCAGTATTTCTGTATGTTTCGACAAGGTTATGAGATCAACGCAGAACTCTTAGTGTGGCATGGATAGCTCAAGGTTTCGTACAGGAGACTGAAGGAGAAAAGGATCTGCAGAAACTCGGAAAAGTCTACCTTAGTGACCTTATAAAGGGAAAGATGATCGAAGCAGTGGAGGTTAATGCTGATGGCACGGCCCTCTCATGCCGTGCGTACGACTTCGTGCATGATTTTATCGTTTCAAGGTCAACGGAAGAAAAATTCATTGCAATTCTAAATGACTCAAAATCGAAGGGCAGAGCTTTGCCAGCTACAGTTCACGGACTGTCCATCCAGGGAAATCACCCCCAACCAAAAGCTTGGTTTTCCAATGTAAAGTCACTTGTTGCTGCTTGTGATAATTTGCCACCTGTCTCAGGGTTTCGAGATCTACTTGTTATGGATTTAGGGGGCTGTGATTCTTTGCAGGTTGGTCATCTCACCGGTATAAGTAAAACAACAAATTTGGTATATCTGGCCATAGGAGGTAAATGTATCACTGCCATACCACGAGAAATTGCGAAGCTGAAACATCTAAGGACATTGGATTTAAGTGCAAGTGGTCTAAGTGAATTGCCACAGTGTGTTTTATTGCTAAGTGATTTGGAACGCCTATTTGTTAATAGTCATATGAAGATACCTGATGGGATCCAAAAAATGTCAGCTTTACAAGAACTTGGAGACATCAATATTGTTAAGCCAAATTTACTTAAAAAGCTCCATAAACTAAGTAAGTTGAGGGTTCTCAGAATTGCAATGTGGTCTTGGGATGAGGGTAAGAGCTCTGTTAAAGTATGGTGGGATACCCTGCTTTCAGTGGCCGGGTTCTGCGAAAACATTGAGAGTCTCAGCATACTGACATTCTGCTCCCTGGATTTCATGGATGGTTCCGATGATAGGAATTGGACCCCACAAACACTCCGAAATCTTGAGATAAGGCACAGTGCGTTTTACAATAAACTGCCAAGTTGGTTTAACTCACTTTCCAACATCTTCTCGTTAACAATCGAGGTCAACAAGTTGTCAGAGAACATCCTTAGTACTCTGGGAAAGCTGTCTGCTCTTCTTTCCCTTTCCCTGACATCCAAAGAAGTGCCAGAAGTATACATTGACATCGTCCCTGATACATTCGAGAAACTAGAAAGCTTAAAGTTGATGTGCAATGCAATGGTAGAGATGTTTGCACAACCACAATCAAATGCTTCGCAGCAGCTCAAAAGGCTTACGATTGTGTTCCAAGCTTCACGTACAAAAGACATAAACAAAGTTTTCAGGTTTGGTTTGCACAACCTGCGTTCCCTAGAGCACGTTCGTGTTGAAATAAACTGTTTCAATGCAAACCATCAGATGGTGAGTGATGCAGAAGATGCAATTCGGAAAGAACTGTCCAGGGTTGGCAGTGGCAGCAGTCAGCCAAATCTGGAAATACGAAGACTTGAGGAAGAAAATATGATAGAAGAAGAGGACCGAACCACAGGTCATCATGTAGCTAGTACATCCTCTTTGGTAAGTTGAATTGTTGATTAATTCATTAAGATATACTGCTAGTTACCGGCACAATTTTCTGAAATACCTGTTTCATCAATTCAGAAAACCGAAGGTAATGGCGATGAATCTGATTCAATGGATGTTTTTGAGGTATGTCATTTGAGCAAAACAAAGTCTTATATTATTGCCGTACCCAAAGCAACTTAAGTGCTGTAAATAGCAAAAATCTGTGCACGTCTTTTCCTATAAAGCAACACCATTACACCAATCTTAGTATCCGTGCACGTGTAGCAATAAACTAATGTTTGATCCTTGGATTTTGCAGTCTACTATGAAAATTATGCAAGCAGAACCTGTTGTTGTTGGGCCAGCACCAATGTCCAATGCTGAGGTTGTTTCCAAGGTCCTCTACCGCAACAGCTCCAACAACACATTTTTAAAGAACGTTGGTATCGTGGCGAGCTCTATGAAAATAGAGAAATCAACAGAGAGAGCGCTCTGGCAAGAACATGCTACTGAAAAGCAAGGTTCAACTACTCTCCACCTAGAAGTAGATGTCCTAAAGAAGAAGTGTGAGGTTACAGAGCAAGCACTGGCAAACACTAAAAAAGAGTTGGCGAACACTCAAACAGAGTTTGAGGAGTTCAAGAAGCAAATGGAAGAGAACAATTTGCTCCTTAAGCGTATCTTGCAATTGAACAACGCTGGTACTTCATAGCCCTCATCTCCTGTGGTTGTGGCTTTATGGCGTGAACTTCTATCATTACTTGTTCTAAACTTGACTAGTTATATATCTGCTTGTGAAATATTATGTTCGTGTGAACTTGAACTATGTGTGGTGAAATATGTTGTCATTCTATCTGACTTGTTTTGTGACGAATAAATGGATGGTTATTCTGCCGAGTTGTTTTTTTATTTGTTTTGTGACGAAATGTGTTGTCATTCTCTATAGAATAACTGTGCACAATGCTAGTCAAGAGGATGATACATGCAAGCTGGCCATGAGAACTTATTACAAAAGATCATTCAACAGTCAGAAATGATTGGACCGCAATGGGAGAAGAGACGGCATGAGTCATATGCGTCGGGTGGGGAAGAAAGGGAATATAATCAAAATGGTACATAGGATGGAGTGTGTAACCAGTGATAATGGTGGGTAATTTCCACCCATATCGACGAGAAGGTATGAAACATTAATTCGTGGAGCATCTGTGAGAAAATCTGTCGGTGTTATGACCCGGGGGTCAAGTCCACCGGCTAGTAAATTTATATATTGCGTGCTCCCTCTCCCAGATGTGATGCAAGGACACAAGATTTATTCTGGTTCGGGCAAAGAAGGTCCTACGTCCAGCGGGGGAGGATAGATTGTATTATCTTGCACCGAAGTGCTCGTACAGGGGGGTACAAGCAGGTTTACACGGGGGTGCTCAGAGTGAGCTGAGGCCTAAGGCTAGCAGGGTTATCTTAGGCGGTCGGTTGGTTGCTCGAGGGGTCGACCGAGCAACGGGGTGTGTGGAGTGTGAGGATTAGAGCTAAAGTCTGAGTGCGAAGTGTCCGGGCGAATGTGGGATTATGCGAGAGTTGTCGCGAAAAAGGTCGTCCGAAAGAAGTGGAGTCCCCTTTCTTCTATCTCGGTGTCCCCTTTTATAGACCAAGGGGAGGCTCGAGGGTACAGGGTCCTAAATTGTTGTAGCGTGGGAGTCGTGTCCGCGGCATAGTATTGGCGAAGGGATGTCGAGCATTATGGCGGCGTGGCCTTCCCGTCCTTCCGGCGCTCCGGGCATGGTGACAGTAGACTAGGCGTTGCTGCACGTCGCGGCACAGTAGGGTCGTCCTTCTGTAGGTGGGTGCGAGTCCCATAGTTGAAGTGGGACGGGGCGGATGGGACGGGCCCTATACCGGAGTTGTTGGAGGTAGGGGTCGAGCCCCCCAGTCGAGGGGTGGGGTCGAGCCCTGCGTGGCCTCGTCGTATCCCTGAAGACGCCGTCGAGGGCCGTCCTGTTCACGTCTCGAGGGGTACTTCTGGAGTCCGTACTCGCGACGTGGTTACAGCGGCAACACAGTTGACGGAGGTCTGGGACATGGTGGTGAGCTGATGGATTTGACTGCGGTCGTGGGCGCCCATGGCGTTAGGCGGATTCCCTTTAACCCATACCGGGAGAAGTTGGGCTGATCGAGCTTCCTGTCCGGGGTCGTTCGTTCGACCCCTTTCCGTCAGTTAGAGTAGAGGCGGAGGCGGAGGGGTCGTTCGTTCGACCCCTGGTCCGTCATTCGGCGTAGAGGCGGAGGCGGAGGGGTCATTCGTTCGACCCCTGGTCCATCATTCGGCATCAAGGCGGAGGCGGAGGGGTCGTTCGTTCGACCCCTGGTCCGTCATTCGGCGTCGAGGTAGAGGCGGAGGGGTCGTTCGTTCGACCCCTGGTCCGTCATTCGGCGTCGAGGTAGAGGCGGAGGGGTCGTTCATTCGACCCCTGGTCCGTCATCTTTCCAGAAGCAGGTTGGCCCACGACTGGTCGCTATCGCCGGTGCAGGGGGCCTTCGTGTGATGGGCCCTTCTTTGCTGACTTGAGCGGTTGGTGGGTTCCTGTCTTAAAAATGGTTGCTATGTTAAGCGTTAAATTATCGAAGGGTTTAGGGTACCCCTTACCTCTGTACCCGACAGTAGCCCCTGAGCCTCTGTGCGGATAAGGAGAATCCGCATAGGGGCTTTTGGCATTGATCTGCAGAGTTAGTAAGAGATTCGATTCTCCGTGGGGTGCGCGCGAGCGCACCCCGCGGGGGTAGCCCCCGAGGCCCCAGAGGAGTGATTAAGAACTCCTCTGGGGGCTATGATATGTGTTTTCTCGGGGGGAGTAAGGATTACCCGGAGCTTTTTGCCCTTGATCTGCAGGGTCAGTAAGAGGTTCGATTCTCCGTGGGGTGCGCGCGAGCGCACCCCGCGGGGGTAGCCCCCGAGGCCCCAGAGGAGTGATTAAGAACTCCTCTGGGGGCTATGATGTGTTTTATTGAGGGGATTTAAGGTTACCTGGAGACGTGGCGCCCTATCGAGGGGTCGATTCCGTTTGCCAGGCTATGAGCGTTCCTTTCCCTGAAAAGAGGTGCTAGAGGGCGGCTATCGAACCCTTCCGAGGGCCAGCCTTCGCTCCCACGAGCGTTACTGGAGTCATAGCGCCCCTACTGAGAGATCAACTTTGTCTGCCAGGCCACGAGTGTTTTCGACCCTCTTTCGTCGAGGGGTGTCGTGCGTAGTCGGGCCCTCGAGCCCTGCGTGGCTGGGCTTTCACTACCTCATAGTGTCCTTCCCACGGATCCTTGCGTTCGGATTGCGGGGCGAAGAGCATCATGCTATCCCCGTTAGGACCAGCCTCGAAGTCCTCTATGAGCTGGTGTCGGGCAGGTATCCATAGAAATGGTGCCCAGTACTGGTAAAAATCCAAGTGAGAACTCGTGCCCCATTCGATAGGGGTCGATTAGGAGCCCGGAGGTGTTCTCATTAAGTAAGACCGTATGGCCTACCTAGGTGCCAGCTTCGTTCGATGGAAGCTGGTGGCTCGATGCCTCCCGGCATAGGGATCCTTGGGTATTCCGTGGTTATGCCTCGGATATGTCCCAGGGGACCTCGAGAGTTCGTTCTCGAGCTAGAGGCACGCGCCTGGCCCCCCAGGGTCATCCCTGACTCGCATACTCGAGGGCGGCTGTCGAACCCCGTTCGTGGGGTCAGCCTCCGCCCCCTCGAGATTTTAGGGGTGGACCGGAGTCCGTAACCATGGGTCCTTCCTGACCTCAGGTACTCGAGGGCGGTTGTTGAACCCTATGCAAGGGCCAGCCTTCGCTCCCTCAAGATTTGACGGATGGTTCGTCATCCACCGCTAGCCTCCGAAGGTCAAATCCTACCCTGTGGAATGCGGAGGGGGGAGTGGGTATTTGTATTGAACATGGGGACATACCTGTGCCTTTGTTGGATCTATCCGTTGGGCTCGAGTCCTCGAGGGAGGCTGTCGAACCCTGTGTAAGGGCCAGCCTTTGCCCCCTCGAGACTTGGGAGTGGACTGGAGTTGATAACCCGAGGTCCCCTCAGACCTCAGGTACTCGAGGGTGGCTGTCGAGCCCCGTTCGTGGGTTGGCCTTTGTCCCCTCGAGATTTTGGGGATGGACCGGAGTCCATAACCCGAGGTCATTTCTGTCCTCAGGTACTTGAGGGTGGCTGTCAAACCCCTTTCGAGGGCCAGCCTTCGTTCCCTCGAGATTTTGATGGACTGGCCGTCGTTGGTTGCTTACCTCCGAAGATAACGCTTACCGCCGCGCGCCTTTTTAGGAGACGTCCGTTCGGTCGCAACAGTGGCAGACGCAAGGCGGAGTACGGTGCAGGACCCGATGATGGGACATGACGGCTTACCCTGGAGGAATACGAGGAGGTGGTATACAAGCGCATTAAATGCGGAGATTCACTTGCCTGTTTGTCAGATCCGCCCGTTGGCCTCCCGGTTATAAATATCGGAAGCGAGGAGTCCGCCGCTCCTTTCTCGCATTTGCCTTCCTTGCCTCTTTCTTCCCGCCGTTGCCTCAGACGCCCTTTGAGCCAGACTTCTGCGCACGCGAGAGAAAAGAGAGGAGAGATTGGGAACGTACCTTCCGCCCCCACGTCCGGGCGCGTCACCCTCCCTGCCCCCATGGCCAAGTACAGCCTGCACGACCCCGATGCCTGGCTCCCGTCTTCGGCGACCGCCGCACGCCTAGGGGATCAGGTGGAGAGCGGCCTCCTCCAGCCTATCACCTCCGTCGACCGGCCGGAGTGGATGGTACCGCCGCAGGAGCACGCCGAGCCCAATCCGCCGGAGGGCTACATGGTGAGCTTCGAGGTCTTCCACCGGGCGGGGCTAGGCGTCCCTCCTAACCGTCTTCTGCACCTCACCCCCAACGGTATCTGTCATGCGGCAGTTTTCACCGCCATGTGTGAAGGGTACCTAGGAATCGAGCCGCACTAGGAGTTGTGGCTCCACCTGTTCGAGGCGAGCCTATTCCACGCGTCGGTCGGCCGCGGCAACCGCAAGATGGTCAGGACCGGGTGCTGCAGCATCGCCCTCAAGCGGACAGACAACTGGATCCCGGCGAAGCTCTCGTCGATCCACTCCGGATGGCATTCCGGGTGGTTCTACATGAGGAACGACGACGACTTGCTCCCCGCCTACACCGGGAGGACGATCGACTCGAAGGCCAACCACTGGAGGTACGGCGTCGAGAGGAAGAAGAAGTCGCGGCTCACCCACCTGCTTGACGCGATCGACCGTCTGAAGAAGGCGGGACTCACGACGACTATCGTCGCGTCGGCTTTCCATCTGCGGCGGGTCGTGCCGTTGATGGCTCGACCTCTACGCCTCGACGAGATGTGCCCGGGGGTCGACCTCACGGGGTGTCGCCTCATGGGGACGAGTTACCCCCCGAGAGGGTGGCCCGCCGCGTACGTGCCTCCTTCGCGGGCGTGTTCGAGGTCACTAGCGTCGCGAGCGTCCCCATGATGCTGGACCAGGGATACGTCCGGCTGGTATGACTCCCTTTCTCTGTTAGTGTTCTCGTGTTTGCCTTGTTCACCTTCTTTGCTTGCGTCCTGACTGCCTTGTGTTCCTCAGGGGGACGTTGTCTTCCGGAAGTTGCCTCCGCCGTTGAAGGAGGAGCAGGGCGACTCCCAGGCGAGGTGCCTTCAAGCTGAGCAGGACAAGAGGACTAAGGACAAGGCGAAGAAGGACAAGGGCAAGCGGGCCCGAGAGAAGCGGGAGCGGGAGCAGCGCCGGGCCCGGCAGAGGCGGGCCGGCCTTTTCGAGGAGGAGTCGCCCTCGGAGGAGGATGAGGAAGAGGAGGAGAGCAGCGAGGGGGAGGCCAAGCCGCAGGGAGGGCTCGAGGAGGAACAAGCGGCGTCCGAATAGCAGAGGGCGGCCGTTGGGATCGGAGGAGGAGAGGGGTCGACGTCGAGGTCGGCCCCTACTGGCGAGGTCGAGCCGCGGGGGGAACGCCCCGCGGCTCTTCAAGGCGAAGTGCCACGGCAGACGCACGGGCGATCGTCACGGTCCCCGTCGGGGGGGTCGATCGGGCACGCCTCCTGCGCCTACCCGGTCGAGCGCACGGGTGTCGGGCACGTCGGCGCAGAAGGGAGCTAGCAGGGGGACGACGGGATCGTCGTCGGCCCCCGCCCAGGAGACAGCGCTGGGGGCGGCCTCGACCCCCGCCGCGGACCGCGGGAGGAGTGGCTCCCGGCGCGTTCCGTTCAAGCCCCCGAGCGGTTCGAAGTCCGGTGGCCGGAACCCCATGACCCCGAAGGGGTAAGTTGCTTTTCTGTCGATCGAGTGGCTCGAGTGGGTCAAGTGTTTTTTCGTTGGTTATGACCCGTGCTTACCATTGCACATGGGTCTCTTTTTCGGGTCGAAGCGCTTGGCAGAGGACGCGTCCCTTGCCCCGGCCAAGAGGCTGAGGACGGAGGCTGCAGTCGAGGCGACCGTCGAGGCCAGTCCTGCTGCTCCATCCCCTTCGACACCCACCCCAGAGGCGGCGTGGGAGGCCAGGGCCCGAGAGGCGATGGGGCGAGGGGTGGCGCGGGCCGCCGCAGAGCTGGCCCAAGCGGGGGAGGAGGCGGGTCCGCCCGCCGCGCCGGCGAGGACCGCCGAAGTGGCGGGTGAAGCCGTGCCCGCCCACCTGTCGGAGGGAGGCGCACCCAGGGCCTCGGAAGGCGCGGGGCCCATGTCGACGGCGGTCGTGGCCGAGGGGGTCGAGCCCCAGGCCGCCTCAGAAGTGGAGGTGGTGGACGTGGCCTCCGCGGACGAGGAGGAGACCTCGGCTCGCCGACGCCGGGGCGGTGGCCCGAGAGCCTCGCTTCGTTGGAGGCGCGCCAGCAGCGTGAGCACGGGGGCACTGCTGCTGCTGCACCGGAGGTGTCTTTGCTGGTGGAGGAACCCTCCGCTAAAGAAGTGGCCGAGATGGTCGCCAAGCTGGTGGGCCCGGCGGAGATGGCCACGGCTCAGGCTCACTTCGAGTTCGGGCAGTCGTCATCTCGAGGTAATTCGTCCTCCGACTTAGTTGACCCGTAGCGGATCTGCGGCGCTAGGTACTAATCGTTTGCCTTCTTCACCGTGCAAGGTTGTTCTCCCGGCCAGGACTTCCCCTGCCCAGGGGCGATGGCTCGGAGGGACCAGCGACGTCCTCGCAGGGTGGCCCCGAGGTTGGGAGAGCCCAGCTCAAGGGGGCTTCTCCCTTCGTTGCTTGGACGGAGAGGGTGGCACGCCACGGGGGTGGCCCTGAAATGCGCCGGGGCATCATGCGGGAGGTCCAGGAGAGGATCGACCGCCGCAGCGGGTTCTGGCGATAGGAGACCCTCAAGCTGGCTGACCCTCGAGACCCCGGGTGCACCGTCCTCAAGCTCGACGACCAGGCCGAGCTCGCGGAGTGGGAGCACCTGGAGGAGTTCCGGGCGTGGTTCGAGCACGCGGTGCGCCTGGCCGCGGAGGTTGCTGCCGTGGACCTGCATCGGGGGATGGAGGTGGGTTTCGTTTTTCCTTTGATTTTGCTTGGATTGTCTGACTGTTCTTTTCTGATGATCTTCCTTTTCATCCTTGTCAGACATTGAGGGCGAGGTCGTACGACAAGTCCCAGTTTATCCTCCGGACGTAGGCGCAGCTCCCCGCCCTCCGTACTTCGCTGGAGAAGGCGGAGGCCGAGGCCGCCCAGGTGAGAGCCGAGGCGGCAACCGCGCGAGAGGAGGCCAAGGCCGAGGTCGCCCACGCGAGGGCCGGGGTGCTGGCCGTGCAGGAGGCTGCTCGGGCCGCCCAGGAGACGGCGTAGTCGAGGATCGACGTCGCCCTCCAGGCGGTCATCGAGGTCGGGCAGCAGCGGGATGCTGCCCAGGAGGCCGCCCGGCTGAAGGAGGAGCTGGCCCGGGCAGCTGAGAGCATCCGGGGGCTCCATGGGGACGTCGACGCCGTCTCCCGCGAACGTGACACGATGGTCGTTGTGGAGGAGAAGGCTCGGACCCGGATGGCCTCTCTGGGGGTGGTGGCGGCCAACAAGAAGAGAGCCCTCGATGACGCTGGCAAGGTCATCGAGGACCTCCAGGCTAGAGTCGGTGACCAGGCCGCGGAGCTTGTCGACGTCCGCCGCCGACTCGAGAGGACTGAGCAGGGCTACGCCACCCTGGAGGTGCATGCCCAAGGTAAGCTTTTTGAAAGTGTTGCTAAGTTTGCCCGGTCTCGACCCTTTTCCTGCTATTTTGGTTTTGACCGAGTTATGTGCTTGTTTTGGAAGAGCTCGCAGCAGAAAAGGCCTGAGCCCACGAGGACCTGACTAGTCTTCAGGGTCTCCTCGGGGCGGAGGCGGGCCTTAACGAGAGGCTCGAGGGCGCCATCTCCCCCTTCTGCGATGACCTCGGGGTCGAGCCGGAGCCAACGGTCGAGGGCGACGCTCGAGGAGACTCCCTGCTGCGCCGTTTCTACTCCATGACGTAGGAGGTGACGGAGCAAGTCCGTGCTGCCCTGCATGTGGGCGTGAAGCGGGCGCTCGCGGTCGTCCGCTCGGGCTACGTCTACGACCTCAGCGTCATCGCCAGCGGGTTCGTCACCGACCCGAGGCTGACTGACGAAGAGAACGAGGCGAGGTGCCATGAGCTGATCGAGCTTGTGGAGGTGTCGAGAGGCGAGCTGGCGAAGCTCTTCGAGCCTGAAGTGCTCCCTTCGGCGGACAGAGATGGCGCCGAGTACCCTAGGCCTGCGAGCCAAATCTGGACAAGAAGGTCCATGTAATAGTTAGGCTTTTGTAATGATACAATGCCGAGCCCCTAGGGCTTCTTATATCTAATGCATTTTGTTCGAGATGCGTCTTGTTATTTTATTTCTCGAGTCGTCTGTGCTTTTCTTTGCCTGAGTCGTCGCTCATGGACTAAGTGTTCGACACACGCTCGTATCCCTAGAAGGGGGAGGAGCGAGTGGGGATACCATAGCCCTGTGGCATAGGAGATTCCCCGGCTCGATGACCCTCGACCCTTAGGGAGTTCGAGGCGTTTTTCACTTAGCCGTGAAGCATACTCGAGGCAAAGATCGAGAGGGAAAGCCAATTTTTGACAAAACGTTCAGGTTTTTAGGGGACTCAGGAGGGGGGTCCCCCCCTGTCAGCCCCCGAGGGAGGCTTGCCTTTGCCGGGGCAGAGTTGAGGCTACCTTAGAGTTATGAACGAATGTAGAATGTATTTCGAGAACATTTTATTTATTCATGATACGATAAGTGTTCATAATGCGGGAAATGTACAAGGCGTCGAGGCCTTAGGGATAGAAACGACGTAGCTGTTCGATGTTCCATGCGTTGGTGAGGATCTCGCCCTTTTCGTTCTTCGGCTTGTAAGTGCCGGGCTTCAGCACCTCTGCCACGATGAAGGGTCCCTCCCAAGGTGGCGTCAGCTTGTGACATCCCTTGTTGCTTTGTCGGCGGCGCAGAACGAGGTCGCCGACGTCGAGGTCCCTTTTGCGTACGTTTTTGTCGTGGTAGCGCCGCAGCGTCTGCTGGTACTTTGCCGACTTGAAGAGGGCCACGTCTCGGGCTTCCTCGAGCTGGTCGAGGGAGTCCTCTCGAGCTGCTGCGTTGGCTTGCTCGCTATATGCCTTTAGTCGAGGGGACCCGTACTCGAGGTCAGTGGGGAGGACGGCCTCGGACCCATAGACCAAGAAGAACGGGGAGAACCCCGTGGCTCGACTTGGTGTCGTTCGGAGACTCCATAGGACAGCGGGCAGCTCATCGACCCATCTCTTGCCATTTCTGTTCAGCCGATCGAAGATCCTTGGCTTGAGGCCCTGCAAAACCATACCGTTGGCGCGCTCGACCTAGCCGTTAGTTCGAGGGTGGGCGACTACAGACCAATTCACCCTGATGTGGTGGTGGTCACAGAAGTCCAGGAACTTTTGGCTTGTGAATTGCGTGCCGTTGTCGGTGATGATGACGTTGGGGACCCCGAAGCGGTGGATGATGTCGATGAAGAATAGCACAGCTTGTCGAGACTGGATGTTGGCGATGGGTCGAGCCTCGATCCACTTTGAGAACTTGTCTACAGCCACGAGGAGGTGGGTGTGGCCACCCTTGGTTCTCTTCAGGGGGCCGACCATGTCGAGCCCCCATACTGTGAACGTCCAAGTTATGGGTATCATCTGAAGAGCTTGGGCGGGTAGGTGGGTCTGCCTGGCGTAGAATTGGCACCCCTTGCAAGATCGGACGAGTCTGGTGGCATCGGTGACGGCTGTCGGCCAGTAGAAGCCTTGTCGGAAGGCGCTTCCTACCAGCGTTCTTGGCGCCGCGTGGTGGCCGCAAGCCCCCGAGTGTAGATCCTTCAGCAATGCCCTCCCCTCCTCGAGGGTGAGGTAGCGTTGAAGGATCCCGGAAGGGCTACGTCGATACAGCTCGCGGCCATCCCCATACAAGACGTAGGTTTTGGCGCATCGGGCTATACGGCGGGCCGCCGTGCGGTCCTCTGGCAGCTCGCCCCGTGTCAGATACTCGAGGTAGGGTGCGCGCCAATCCTTCAGGGGGGGGGGGTTGGCACCGCGGCTGTCCCGTCGATCTCCATGACTTCTTCCCCGTTCGAGGGGGGATCAGTCGAGGGGGGTGGATCGACCCCTTGCTCGAGGGCGGGAGCCCCCGAGCCTAGGTCGACGGATGGCTCGTGAATGTCCCTCGAAAAGACGTCGGGAGGGACTGTTCCTCGAGTGGACGCAATTTTGGCCAGCTCGTCGGCAGCTTCGTTGTGTCGGCGGGCGGTGTGGTTGAGCTCGAGACCGTAGAATTTGTCCTCGAGCTTTCAGACCTCCTTGCAGTAGGCTTCCATCTTGGGGTCGTGGCAGCTCGAATCTTTCATCACTTGGTCGATCACCAACTATGAGTCCCCCCGCACGTCGAGGCGTCGAACCCCGAGCTCGATGGCGATGCGCAGGCCGTTGACGAGGGCCTCGTACTCGGCTACGTTGTTGGAGGCGGGGAAGTGGAGATGGATGACGTAGCGCATGTGAACCCCTGAGGGAGATATGAGTAGCAATCCGGCGCCTGCCCCGTCTTCATCAACGATCCGTCGAAGTACATGGTCCAGAGCACGGTCCGAACTTGTGCCGGGGGTAGTTGGGTGTCGGTCCACTCTGCAACGAAATCTGCCAATACCTGAGACTTGATGGCCTTCCGAGGGGCGTAGGAGAGAGTTTCCCCAATGAGCTCGACCGACCACTTGGCGATTCTTCCAGACGCCTCCCAGTTCTGGATTATCTCTCCGAGGGGGAAAGATGAGACCACAGTAACCGGGTGGCCCAGGAAATAGTGCTGGAGCTTGCGCCGAGTGAGGACGATCGCGTACAACAGCTTCTGGATGTGGGGGTATCTTGTCTTGGTCTCGGAAAGTACCTCGCTCACGAAGTAGACAGGCCTCTTGTTGACACCAAAAACGTCAAGATTTGCGAACACCTCGGGCTATTACCCAAAGCTCGGTATTCCGGAGGCGTGCCAGTCGATTTGACCAGTTAATCGACAAGGACGATAACTAGAACAAGATCCAATCCAAACAACAACGATGTGCCCAGATGCTGGGATTGAGGCTTGATCAGGATAACTAGAGCAGAGCTGAACGAGGCAACAGCGATGCGCCCGGATGCCAAAGCTCAGAGGTACTCCCACGCGGAACTTGCAAGGATTTGACGGAGATCAGGGTGATACAGCCCGTCGAAGCTTGAAGAACTCGTTGATAAACTACAGCTAATGCGGTAAAAGGTAAATTGTGATAAAAAGTAGAATAAGAATAAAATTGGTTTGTTTGATATTGGATTTTTTTTACACGTATCCCTCGGGCACATATTTATACTCCCGCATGGAGAGTTGTACAAAGACACGACTCGTATCCTTCCTAAAACAAACTCCCAACTTTAAGGAAACTGACTCATGCAGGAGTCGGATCTAAAACAATAATATTATTTTTCCTAAACAAACACACCTATTTTAACGGAAAACAAACGACTCATGCAAGAGTCAGACTCAAACTACTATAATAATACTGGTATAAAACCACCAGTTCCCTTATGCCTTTCCTTCGATGGAAACTTTTCATCAGCAGACCCCTTCAATCCGCGACTTCCTTCTCTGGCCACCCGTAGTCTTCTGCTGCCACTAAGTGCTAAATCATGCCCATCGGCATCGGCAATACTTTCCCAATCGGCAATTGGCAATATCCCCTCATCGGCAACCTTGCACAGATGAATTGTCTTCCATCTATCAGTAATCGGCAACCACTCTTCATCGGCAATCGGCAATGTCCCCTTATCGGCAATCGGCAATGCCTCCTCATCGGCAATCGGCAATGTCTCCTCATCGGCAATCAGCGTCAGTAAGACTTCACGGATTAACCTTTGTCGGCAAAGATCATCCAGCCTCCATCGGCAGCGCACTTGGTCTTCCCGCAGCACCCTCATCGACAAGGTTGACTCGTGATTTCCCGATGCCTATAGAAAACAGCCGTTGACCAGCCAATCCTTAGCTCATTTGACACGTGCTGAAAAACGGTGTCAACACATGCCCCCCCAGTTTCGAGATGTATAATACTTTACATGCCGAAATTCTCTCCACTATAGCCGTTGATGTAGCCGTTACCTCCGAGATAGATGCACAATTTCCTCGATTTCCGTGCGTGGAACTGCAATTTAATAAAAAAATCCCTCGATCGTAGCACAAACAGTTGCAGACCACCTCGATCACCGCGCGTATCTACCGCGGACCTCTCCACATTCCTGCACAGTGCGGATCGCAACCCCAAAATACCCCTGAGCAAGCTTATAAAAGTTACCGGATCAACACTACCTTTTTACCCCGAGTTCATTTCCACTTTCACCTCCCTTCCTTCATCTTCAACCTCCAGCCGCACCCTCGAAGAGCACCTGTCCGAGTAAGCAACAGTTCTTCTCCGCAATCCAAGGACGAACCGCAAGCACTCCTTCGACTCCAATGACGATCCAAGTCGACATCCCCAAAGTGAGACCTACTTTCCTCCTAATCCAACCTTCTGCTGGTTCTTTTCTCGCACAGATCTGGATTTATCCCCTTCCCCTTCTGATTTTTCCTAGGAACTATACAACAAGGTAGTGATCCCACTTGCTGGTTCCACCTTTAGCTTCTTAGGCCCCATGGGCAATCCGGATCCCACCTTCATAATCAATGCAGAAACCAACCGGGTACCCTTCAGATCTGAGTGCTTCGGCTTAGGACTATGGAAAGATGCTTTCCGATCATGGCCCAAGCCCACCAAGGGGTGGAAGAACTGGTACCTCAGGGTTGCTAGGGTGCAGCAAGTTTATTGGCAAGAGCGCAACTTGGATCAATGCATCCGGCTTTCCATTGCCGATACGGAGAGAAATGAGAACATGCTGATAGCTGCCTCCTACTTCTGGTCTGACACTATGAACGCTTTCCTTTTCCGACACGGACCAGCCACCCCGACCCTTGCCGATGTCCATATGTTGACCGGCTTGGACGTCTCTTCTGCCGATACCTTCACCTTATTCAATAGGAAAGCCGAGTACAAAGTGAATACTCGGAACATCGGCGGCTGGACAGGCTATATTCACGAGTGCCAGAAAACAGGATCGATAAACCAGAGAGAGCACGCCACTTTTCTGAATATGTGGTTAGAAAAGTTCATCTTCTGTGGCAGAGCAGTTGGACCCACTACCATGCATCTTTCAGCAGCTGAGCTACTTGCCGATGGGACGAGACTTCCCCTAGGCAGATATCTTCTAGGATCAGTATATCGCCTTCTCCATCAAGTATCCCAAAAGTTACTGCTAGGCGAGCACATCGGCAATCTTGGGGGTCCCTAGTGGTTTATCAATATGTGGCTGAACGCACAGATGCAGAAAGCGCTTCAATTCGACTTGTTCGCTCAATGATTCCTGAGAGACTTATCGGAAGACCATCAGTGTAGGGATGATGAATCGGCAACTCGCCCTCCACTCAACTTTGGAGAGGCAATTATAGTGCTGTCAGGGACCAATGCCGATGTGGAGCAATTCGGTTTATTCTTTCAGAAGTTTTATAATGGAATTCCTGCCACAGAACGGCCCTGGTGGCCATATGCCGATGAGGACAACTAGTTCCCACTGCTGTTCAACCTTACCGATGGAATGTGCCTGAGAACCAGATAATTATGAAGGCCAACATCACTCCTCGAGCTATTCCAGTGAACATCTTCGGATTGGGAAAGAACGCCCCTCCATCATTTGAGTTCTACTACCCATCGGTAGCGGCAAGACAACTGGCGTTCGGTCAACTGCCGATCAAGCTTTGTTACTCCAAGGTAGTGAAGCCTAGGCAGACATTCTGCAGTGCTCTAGACTGGAACAAGGTGGTCAACCTTCCTCCCAATGCCGATGTGTTAGACCTTGACCTGTCCTCCTGGTCACCAACTTCCTTTATTACAAATGAGTACAAGTCCTGGTGGCAAGAATGGAGGTGTCAGCTGTTTGCCAAGTCGTCGCATTATTATCGGCACATGATTGATGTCAATCACATCGTCCCCGATGACGCAGTAAGTTTTATTCCGATGCATTCCTTATTACTTTTTCCCTGTCATCGGCATCTGACCCCTTCACACTTAGCAGGTTGACGATCTGATTCCTCCGATGAGCAGGAGTGGCAAGCCCTTTAAACTTCGAATGATGAGTCCTGTATCACTCATCGGCAACAAGGCCCCCACATTAGCCGCCTTCACTCCTCAACAGGTACCTACGCCGACACCTGCGAAAACCAAGGCTACATCGGCCGCTGCTGCTGCCCTGACGCGGGTGTTTGCAGTAAACCCATCTTCACTCACGCCGATTACATAATACCTCATCGGCAATATTCTATCTTGTATAACTTGCATTGAATACTTTCAGGCTATGAGGTCATCGGCAGCTGCTCCAAGCAGACAAGCACCTCCAAGTTCGGCTGCCGATGCCCCCCAGTCCTCGTCGAAACGGGTTGGCTCCCCTGCCGCTGCACCAACGAAAAAGAGGCGCCTAAGGCTGGCTTCTCCTTCGCCACTGGCTCAAGTTGCACCACCAGCTGTCGGCGCGTCATCAGCAGAAACTCCCCCGACTCATATCCCTGATCAGCCGATGGACAACGTCCTCGGTCAGGAGACAGTTCCACCCGCTGTAGCAGCGGAGGCGGCATCGACATCGGCACCGTCAGCCGAAGCTCCCGATGAAGAAACACCCGCAATGGCAGTGGAGGCGGCATCGGCATCGGCACCGTTAGCCGAAGTCCCCGATGAAGAAACAACCGCAATGGCAGCGGAGGCGGCATCAACATCGGCATCGTCAGCCGAAGTCCCCGATGAAGAAACACCTGCAATGGCAGCGGAGGCAGCATCGACATCGGCACCGTCAGCCAAAGCTCCTGACAAGAGAGCGGCGTCGCCGCCACAAGAACCAGGCACTACATCGGAAGCGACGCCAACAACAACGTCACCAGCACCGACAGCGCCAAGTGCTTCCCTGATGGGAGTTCCTTTATCGGCAACTGCCGCCACTCTTCAGGATGAAGCTGGACCATCCACCATGTCGAGCCCTAGGCAAGAGATTCACTTCAAGATGGTAAGTTAATCACTTAAAAATTCTAGTATAATCTTTCGATCGGCATATTTTAACCCCTCTATTTTCAGGCCCAAGATTCTCCGGATAGTCTTTTCTCCTTCAGCCTCAACCCGCAGGATGAAGATGGACGCCAAGGCCTCCTCCAAGCAGACAGCCTGTTCTCCTTCGCAGTCGACATACCCGATGACGATGAGGAGGAAGAGAGCTTTGTCCCAGCTCTATCAGTAGAGATCAAGACCAAGCTTGAAGCACTGCTCTCCTTGCTGCTACAAGACACGTCCCAGCTCATTCAGGACTCATCAGCAGCAAGGGTCGCTTTCAAGGATATCCAAGGTCATCTCCCTGCCGATATGGAAGAAATCCTCCTCCAGGCAACCTTCCTCGACATCAAACAAATCCAGTACCAGAGGCTCTCCCGTCGCATTACCGATAGGGCTGCCCAATCCAAAAGCGAGGAAGAGAAGCTCAAGTTCAAAAACATTGCCGATGAAAAGCACAAGGGTATCGGCCAAGCAGAAGTCTCCATCAACGGCCTCGATCAAGAAATCATCCGGCTATCGGCCAAGAAAGAAGAGCTATTGGCCGAGTTACAAAAGGTCGAGGAGGATCTGACTGCAGCCAACCAGCAAAAAACTCAATTATCCGATACCATCAGGGTTCTGCGACAAGAAAGAGACCAGAATGCTCGACAAGCCATTTTGTGGAAGAAGAAGATCAAGCCAGTCGAGGGTTTTGCCGATGCCGACGCCAAGGAGATGGACGAGATAGAACAGATTCACATGCGTGCGATATCGGCCATTCACTCCTTGTTGTAATCCATTTGTTGTATCGGCAAATATAACTTTGATACTTGATTCTGACTTGTAACATAATATCAGTATGTTTCTACCGATGCGTATATAAATTTTCTTTCATCGGCATTCAACTGAGTACTATGCATCTACCCATATACTAGGGTAATACTTCTTTAGATATTTACCATTGATCGCTCTAGAAAATGCAACTCCTTCGAGAGTTTCCAAAATATAAGCATTGCCAGGAGCAGATTGTCTTACCCGATAAGGACCCTCCCAATTAGTAAATCGTTTTCCAACCTTAGAACATAGTCCCAATCGGTAAAATCAACTCTCATACCAGAGTACCATCGGCAAACTCCTTCGCCCAGTTATCGGCAACCGACACCATGACTTGTCGAATCGGCCAAAATCCTCCTTGAGTGAGCAGAACCTGGCGTTCAGCCCGACTGTTCGTTGAGGCAGCAATAATCGGCAACGAGGTTTCGTACTTCCGTTGGAACAAAACTGAGATGATACCGATAGACCCAACAAGGAACAACTCCTAAAATGCTTGTACCACATAATTAATCATCGCACGCAAGCACAGCAGAATCATTCTTCTAATCATTTCCCTCTGGCAATTAACAAATTCACCGGCAGTACCATTTCTAATACACCAACTGTTGACTCAACCGGCCGGTGCCCCCCAAATATAATAATTGGAATCGCCAGAGTTTGCCGAGTGCTACTCCCAAGTCAAACTGTCCAAGATCATTGAGCCCAGTTATGCCATCGGCAATATATCGACATCCGCCGATGGATCTCCATCCTTGCGCTTCAGCCTCCACTGCTTTTCCCTTGAAGGAATTTCACTGCCACATAAATCATTTCGGCGCTCGCGCTGAATTCTTCTTTTCTGAGTCTTTGTTAGACCCTTAGGGCACCACTGAGGGAGTCTGGTCTTCAAGACAGACTGGCGCCGCCTTCCATTGTTGGCATCGGCTTCTCTTCCGATGATTGGACCTCTGGAGAGTGCGTCTTCATCGGGTATCCTTGCTTTGGTACTCTCCTTGTTCTCCTTTTGATCAACCTGCCTGCCAAGCCTACGACGTGCACTGAGCTTGCCCCCCAGTCGGCTGTGTACCGATTTCTTCTTTCTGAGCGGCTTGTCGTACCTAGAAGCTCGATCATCAAAGCAAGGTTTCTTACCTAACCGATCGGCAGTGTAGTACCCGTTGCATTTAGGACAGTTATCAGCAGTGGGTAGCTTAATGCCCTCTTCCCAACAGTGAACGAAGAAAGGACACCTCCAGTGGTCCTTCTGCCGAAGTCGTTCCTGTTCCTTCTCTTCCTGCCGATGTCGCTCCTTTTGCGATTACTGATACTCCTTCCTTGGCGGTTTGTGAGTGATCACAATGCCAGGAGCCCTATTGGCACTGTTACCTTCATCGGCAACCCTCTTGCCCTTCTTGTCATCGGCAAACCTTTCTACATCACGTTTAGCCACTTGATGATCAGGATCTACCGATGCACTTTTTCTGGCAGCATCTGATGTCAGTACCTTAGTCTTTCCACTGGTTTCCACCATATTATTTGGAAACGGGCGCTGATCAATTTCCATCGGTTTCTGAACTTTAGGATTTTCAAATTGGATTTGTCCAGAGTCAATCTCTGACTGCAACTGCTGCCTGAACATTTTGCAGTCATTGGTACTGTGAGAAATTACATTGTGCCACTTACAGTACCTGGTCTTCTTGAGTTCCTCGGCCGATGGAATTACTTGATTAAGGGCTAGCTTAATTCGCCCTTCCTGAAGCAATAAGTCAAATATCCCATCGGCCTTCGCGACATCGAAGGTGAATTTTCTAGTCTTTTTCTGGTCACGCGTAGAAGGTACCGACTCCTCATCTTTTACCCATTCAACAGTGCCGATGTTCACCCCCTCATCTGACTCGGAGTCCCCTTGTCCAACGAAGAGCACTTTTGCGCTCAAAGTCCTCTTGGGCTCGAACGATTTAACATCCTGATCGGCCTCTGTGATATCAAAGGTGAAACTTTCCAATTCAGCATCGCTAATACTTGGTTCTCCGTCCGAGTCTGAAACTTCCATTTCCTTGGTCGAAAATACCCTTGCATTTTGATTTTGCTGATGCGCAGACTCATCAACCGACTGAGCAGGTTGATGTACCTCTTCATATCTCCATGGTGAGCAAGTTGGAGCAATCGATACATCAGCAGCACCAACCTGTTGAACATTATGCATCGGCTGCTTAACCGATGGGCAACTCTGAACGCCTACTGGCTGAGTAGGTTGATGTACTGCTTCAGATCTTTGTATTAAACAGGCCGGAGCAATCGACCCATCCACAACACAGATCTGTTGAATATTATGCATCGGCTGATTAACCGATGGGCAACTCTGAACGTCTATTGGTTGAGTAGGTTGATGTACTTCTTCAGGCCCTGACGTCAAAGTACTTGAAGCGCGCCCAATACCGGTCATTAGAACACCATGCATCGGCTGTGTTGCCGATGGGCCATTTTGTACGGTTGCTAGCTTGTGTTGTGGCGTTACATTTATCGCATTCATCGGTTGATGTACCAATGTCTCATTGTACACTTTTTCTTGCGAGTATTGCAGTGTAGTACTTATCGGTTGATGTACCGATACTTCATCCTGAAGACTCGCTCGATGCTGCGGAACTCCTGCCACTTGGTGTTCAGGCTGCACATATTGCTGCTGACTCGGCAACTGACCGATCCAACCTACATCAGGTGTCATCGGCACATGACTTACCGATGGCTGATAACTAGCTGACTCTTGCAGCCCTTGTACACTCGGACGATAGCCTCGACTTGCGGGTACCATAGGCTGAGCAGCTATTGCCGATACAGATTGATTGACACTCGGCATGCTTTGTTGCATCGCCAAAAATTTGCCGATGGCTGATAGCCAACTGACTCTTGCAACCCTTGTACTCTTGGATGACAACTTTGATTTGTAGGTACCATGGGTTGAGCAGCCATAGCCGATGCAGGCTGATTGACACTCGACATGCCTTATTGCATTGGCTAAGAATTCGCCGATAGCTGATAACCGGCTAATGTTTGTTCTCGTTGTGCCCTCGGATGATCGGTAACTTGAGCAATCATTGCCGACACAGATTGATTGACAATCGGCATACCTTGTTGCATCGGCCAAGACATTACCGATGGCTGATAGCCAGCTGACGCCTGTCGTTCTTGTGTCGTCGGATGATCAACAGCATAGCTACCTTGATTAGCAAGTGTTCCAGTTTGAAGAACCATTGGCGCCATGGATTGACTCGCAACTGCTGGGCATTGTTGTATCGGCAAGTGATTTGCCAGTGGTTGGACGTACGACATTCTGGGTATTGCCGTTTGGAGATTCCCTGTCGGCAACTGCACCGTTGGAGACGATGTAGCATAATGCATCATTGGAACCATTGGCTGTACAGATGTTGCCGATGCCATGGGAACCTTCCACCCTGCATGGTTATCTTGGACCAATCTGGAATCACCAGATAGACTTGGAGACATACCGTATCCCCAGCAGTTGGCTGAAGTTGGCTGATTCTGGATCACAGGTCCAGACATTGTTGAAGCCACCAGATTTGTGTTCACCTGAGTAGTACTTGTTGGGCTTAATCTTGGTGGCGCGATCTCATCGGCAGATCGGCTCATAATTGGTGTAAACACCCTTGGAACCGCTGATGGAGTCGCGGCAGATGCTGATCCGAGCTGACGATACTCTGGACCAACATAATATGGTGCCTCTCCCTTGAAAGCTTGCTTAACAGCATTGCACACGGTATCGGACAGCACGTTGGATTGGCTAATTAATACCTCATTAAATGCATAATTAACCGTATCTTGTACTTTACCAGGATCGGCGTACAAAGTAGTCTGCCGTGGCGACGACGGATCTTGCTTCTGTACTGCTTCGCCGATCCCGTTTAGGCCGAAGGATCTAAGATATAAGCGCTTGTACTCCTTCATCGCCTGCTCCATAGCCTACTTCTGATGATCTGTCAGATCTGCTGTGGAGACTTCAATGACACTCCTTGGATTAACCATGATAGATGTATAAATTTATATAATCGGGTCCCACTGGGCGTGCCAAAAGAGGTGTTGACACAAAAAACGTCAAGATTTGCGAACACCTCGGGCTATTACCCAAAGCTCGGTATTCCGGAGGCGTGCCAGTCGATTTGACCAGTTAATCGACAAGGACGATAACTAGAACAAGATCCAATCCAAACAACAACGATGTGCCCAGATGCTGGGATTGAGGCTTGATCAGGATAACTAGAGCAGAGCTGAACGAGGCAACAGCGATGCGCCCGGATGCCAAAGCTCAGAGGTACTCCCACGCGGAACTTGCAAGGATTTGACGGAGATCAGGGTGATGAAGCCCGTCGAAACTTGAAGAACTCGTTGATAAACTACAACTAATGAGGTAAAGGTAAATTGCGATAAAAAGTAGAATAAGAATAAAATTGGTTTGTTTGATATTGGATTTTTTTTACACATAGCCCTCGGGCACATATTTATACTCCCGCATGGAGGTTGTACAAAGACACGACTCGTATCCTTCCTAAAACAAACTCCCAACTTTAAGGAAACTGACTCATGCAGGAGTCGGATCTAAAACAATAATATTATTTTTCCTAAACAAACACACCTATTTTAAAGGAAAACAAACGACTCATGCAAGAGTCGGACTCAAACTACTATAATAATACTGGTATAAAACCACCAGTTCCCTTATGCCTTTCCTTCGATGGAAACTTTCCATCGGCAGACCCCTTCAATCTGCGACTTCCTTCTCTGGCCACCCGTAGTCTTCTGCTGCCACTAAGTGCTAAATCATGCCCATCGGCATGGGCAATACTTTCCCAATCGGCAATTGGCAATATCCCCTCATCGGCAACCTTGCACAGATGACTTGTCTTCCATCTATCAATAATCGGCAACCACTCTTCATCGGCAATCGGCAATGTCCCCTTATCGGCAATCGGCAATGCCTCCTCATCGGCAATCGGCAATGTCTCCTCATCGGCAATCAGCGTCAGTAAGACTTCACCGATTAACGTTTGTCGGCAAAGATCATCCGGCCTCCATCGGCAGCACACTTGGTCTTCCCGCAGCACCCTCATCGACAAGGTTGACTCGTGATTTCCCGATGCCTATAGAAAACAGCCGTTGACCAGTCAATCCTTAGCTCATTTGACACGTGCTGAAAAACAGTGTCAACACCTCTGAACCGGCAGGGCGTGTCCTTCTTCCGCCCTCTCGACCACTACGGCAGCGCTGACTACCTGGGTAGTCGCTGTGACATAGAGCAAGAGGGGCTCAGCCGGGCTTGGGGGTACCAAGACAGGTGTCGAGGTGAGCAAGGCTTTGAGCTTCGAGAGCGATTCCTTGGCCTCGGCGGTCCACGCGAAGTGTTCCGTTTTCTTCAGGAGGCGGTAAAGGGGTAGTGCCTTCTCTCCGAGCCTCGAGATGAACCGGCTGAGGGCGGCGAGGCACCCCGTAACCCTTTGTACGCTTTTGAGGTCGTTGATCGGGCCCATCCTTGTGATTGCGGTTACCTTCTCGAGATTGGCCTCGATCCCGCGTTGGGAAACTATGTACCCTAGGAGCATGCCTAGAGGAACTCCGAAGACACACTTCTCAGGGTTTAGTTTTATGCGATTTGCCCGGAGGCACCCAAACGCGATCTCGAGATCTCCGACCAGGTTTCCGACTGTTTTGGACTTGACCACGATGTCATCGATGTAGGCCTCGACGGTTGGCCCTATGTGTTTCCCAAAGACATGGAGCATGCATCGCTGATACGTGGCCCCAGCGTTTCGCAAACCAAAGGGCATAGTGAGGTAGCAAAACATGCCAAAGGGGGTGATGAAGGAAGTCACGAGCTGATCGGATTCCTTCATCTTTATTTGGTGGTAGCCAGAATATGCGTCAAGGAAGCAGAGAGTTTCACATCCCGCAGTGGAATCTACTATTTGATCGATACGTGGCAATGGAAAAGGAACCTTGGGACATGCTTTATTTAAACTAGTGTAGTCTACACACATCCTATCCTTCCCATTATTTTTCTTGACAAGTACGGGATTTGCTAACCACTCGGGATGATGTACCTCCTTGATGAATCCGGCCTTCAAAAGCTTGTCGACCTCCTCCCCGATGATCCTGCGCTTCTCCTCGTCGAAACGGCGCAGCCATTGCTTCACCAGTTTGGACCTGGCTCGGATGTCCAAGGAGTGCTCGGCGACCTCCCTCGGAATGCCCGACATATCCGAGGGGCTCCATGCAAACACGTCGGCATTCGCACGGAGAAAGTCAACGAGCACGGCTTCCTATTTAGGCTCGAGGGTGGCGCTGATCGTCAGCACCTTCCCATCCGCGTGGCCGGGGTCGAGCGGGATGGTCTTGGTGTCTTCCGCCGGCTTGAAGTTGCCAGCGTGTCGCTTGGGGTCGGGGATCTCCCTGGACAAGTCGCCGAGGGCCGCGAGGACGGCCGACTCTGCGACGGCTTTGGCGTTTTCCACGCACTCGATGTCGCAGTCGTATGCGTGCTCGTAGGAGGTGCCGACGGTGATGACCACCGTGGGCCCTGGCATCTTTAGTTTGAGGTAGGCGTAGTTCGGGATTGCCACGAACTTGGCGTACCCTGGTCGACCGATGATGGCGTGGTAGATGCCACGAAACGCAATCACCTCGAAGGTCAGCTCTTCCTTTCGGAAGTTCGAGGGGACGCCAAAACAAACGGGTAGTTTGACGCCGCCGATCGGGAGTGCCTTTTTTCCCGGGATGACCCCGTGGAATCCTCCTGCGCTGGGCAAGAGCTCGGTCCTCGGGATCCCCATGAGGTCGAGGGTCGCGGCGTAGATGATGTTGAGGCTGCATCCCCCATCCATGAGTACCTTTGTGAGGTGGGTATTGAGTACGATCGGGTCGACGACGAGTGGGTAGATCCCTGCGTTGGGGACGTGCTCGGGGTGGTCGTCCTAGTCGAAGGTGATCGGCGTGTGTGACGAGTCGAGATATCGAGGAGCCTGGGCTCGAACGGAGAAGACCTCTCGACGCTCCCTCTTGCGCTGGCGCGTGCTGAGTCGAGTCGAGGGTCCCCCGTAGATCATGTAGCAGTCGTGAATTTCGGGAAAGCCCCCGTTCTTGCCGTCGTCCCCGTCGTGTGGACCCCCCTTCTTGTCGTATTTCTTGAAGCCGGGAGGGTTGAAGTGCTTTTTAAGCATGCGACAGTCCTCGAGACGGTGGTTGGCCGGTCCCATATGATAGGGGCAGGGCTCCTTTAGCATCTTGTCGAAGACGCCCCCGTCGAGAGGGGGCCCTCGAGGCTTCTTCTTGTCCACCGCAGCGACAAGATCGTCGGGCTCGACTTCGGGCTCGACGTTGCGTCGACCCGGCTGGTTCTTCTTTTTCTTCTTCTTGCCGCCGTTGTCGTTGTTGTTCCTTTTGGGCCCATTGTTCTTCTTGGGCCTATTGTCCGAGCCCCCGGGCTCGTCCGCCTTGCCCTTCCCCTTGTCTGGAGGTATCTGGAAGAACGCGCCAACGGCTTCCTCGCCGGCTGCGTAGTTGGCGATGATGTCCATGAGCTCATTGGCGGTCTTGGGGTGTTCCGTCCCAGCTCCCGCACCAACTCCTTGCAGGTTGTTCCGGCGATGAACGCCGTGATGACGTCGTGGTCGGAGATGTGGGTTAGCGCGGTACGCTGACTCGAAAACCGACGGGTGAAGGCGCGGAGGGTCTCCCCTAGCTTCTGCTTGCAACTGCGGAGATCCCAGGGGTTGCCTGGCCGCTCGTAGGTGCCTTTGAAGTTTCCCTCAAAGATCCTAACCAGGTCGGGCCAGTCTTGGATCAAGTCCGGGGGTAGCTCCTCGAGCCATCTACGAGCAGTGTCGGAGAGGAAGAGTGGGAGTTGCCGAATGATGACGTGGTCATTGTCGGTTCCTCCCAGCTGACATGCCAGCCTGAAATCAGCAAGCCAGAGCTCTGGCTTGATTTCGCCGTTGTACTTGACCAGGCTGGTGGGTGGACGGAAACGGACAGGCAAGGCAGTTCGCCGGATGGTTCTGCCGAAGACTCGGGGCCCTGGTGGCTCCGGAGACCGACATCGATCTTCGTCGTTGTCGTAGCGCCCACCTCAGTGAGCGTTGTAACCTCGAGCCTCGGCGTCACCATACCGGCGTCGATTGTTCACCCGCGATGGTCGATCGTCGACGATGCATTCTCGAACTGGTCGTCGCTCTACATGGCCCTAGGGTGCTTTTTCCTGGTGGACGGATACCTCTCGATTTTGTCGAGGGGGTACTTCCTGACGCTTGGAGGCAGCTCCTCGGTGCCTCGAGGCCGAACTCTCTGCCTGCTACACGGCCACAGTTTGGAGAAGCCCCTGGATTTCATTCCTGATGCGCCGTGCTTGGGGTGTCGATGGCGCCGGCATGTCGCGGAGCAGCATTGCGGCCGCAACGACATTTTGGCTGGCGCGGTTGTAGACGCGGGGTTCGTTTGCCCCCTCCTCGATGATTTGCCGATGGACTTCCTGGGCCTGCTCATGAGCTACTCCACCCTGTGGGCGCCCGCGATCTCGCTCGAGGGCGTGCTCGAGCTGCTGAAGTCGTAGGCGCTCCTCCTCGAGCTTGCTGAGCAGCTCTTGGACTTGCGTGATCTGGACGTCCGGAGGTGGATCGGCTTTGTCAGGACTCGAGGGTCGGCGTCTCATGCTGGTGTAGCGTTGCCCCCTCCTCCTTCATCTATGGCCGCGGTGTCGTCGATGTCGTCCTGGGGGTCAGCCGGACCATCGAGGTGGAAGCATTCCCGGGTGGGATCGTAATCCTCATCGGGGGAGTCCGAGTCGGGGTCGTCGTGGTAGAAGAGGGGGAGAGATCCCCTGCACTCCACCTCCAGGTGTCGCCGCAACATGCCCCAGGTCGGGGCTCGTCTTGGCTCCGGGCGCTCGTCCGGTGGAGGGGTGGTGACGTGGTTGATCGTCGCACGCAGCGGGGTCCCCGGAGACCCGCAACGTGTCTGTATCTGCAAACCTGCGAGGGCAGAACAGAGTCTGGCGCTGTTGTAGAGCCCGTGTGGGAACGGGTTATGCGGTGGTGGCGGGGTCGAGTGTGTCAGAGAGGCCACGGGGACCCTCTAGGATGACGATATGGTAGAACCAGAGTCACACTCAGAGAGGTGCCCGCCTCGACCCGCAAGCATGGGTCAAACAGGCTCCCGAGGGGAGGGACTGTGTCGCCAGCTTGAAGAATCATTACCCTAGTTGGTTTCGGTGATTAATGACAATTAGGGATTATTATGGCTAACGTGTGTTTTGCAGAGGCTATGCGTAGCTTAGCCATAGTGATCAACAAGAATGGGCACTAATGGTCATCACTTACCCCCCAAGATGGATATCGTTTCGGATTTCAAGAAGACATGATGAAGACCCTAGAATGATAGGCTAAGTGCCATAAGGTGATGAAGGGCACTTAGAAATAGATAGGGCTTCTCTTTTTATCTTTGACCGTACTATTAAGAGGGGTTGAGACTAGTAGCTTGACTTAGGAAAGCTTCATGACTTAGGTGTGGTGCACACTTGACTTCCTTAGCTCTAAGCAAGCCTATGGTGACCGTAAGATAGCCTAGAACGACTTCCATATTCATCGCGACGAAAAACGAAGTTGTTAAAACTGTTTTCTGGGCGTCGAACGCTCCTGACAGGGGCGCCGGACGCTGTCCGTCGCATCGGACAAAGGTGCCGGACGCTGGGTGGCTGAGTCCACAGCGTCCGTCGACCTTCCAGTAGAGATGTTTTCTAGCTAAGTTTTTCAGGGTCCGTCGGACGCTGTCCGTCGGCCAGGCGTCGAACGCTGGGAAGAGCGTCCGTTGACCTTCCAGAGAGGGTGTTTTTCAGCCCGAGCCAGAGTGCAGCGCCGGACGCTTGGGGATGAGCGTCCGTCGCCCAGTGACGTAGCGTCCGTCGCTGGGAACAGTGTGTCAGAACTAGCCGTTGGGCAGGGCGTCGGAGCGTCCGTCGCCCAAACTATGAACAGAAACTAGTCGTTGGGGCATGCGACGGACCGTCCGTCGCCTAGTCGACAGAGCGTCCGTCGCCAACTTAAGTTGCCAGCCCGAGGCAGTTTTCAGAGGGTCTATTTATAGCCCCTCCCACTTCTCTCCCACCTGGCCTTTGCTCATTTGAGTTGCTGAGTTTGTTGACAAGGTTGGGAAGAGAGCAAGAGCCCTAGAGAGAGAGTGATTCGCGAATCCATCCATCCTCTCTCTAGTTCCTCCAAGAGTTCAAGTGTGCATCCTCTAGTTGTGAAGTTTGAGTGAGTCAAGCGAAGATCGAGGCTTGTTACTCTTGGTGATCGACATCACCTAGACGGTCCGGTGGTGCTCGGAGGAAGGTGATCGCCGGAGGATTGTCGACGGCCCTTCTCCATCGACATTTGTGATCGGTTGTGGGCGATTCACTGAGCCGGAGTGGCGAAGAATCAGCCCGTAGAGAGCACTCATCCCTTGCGCGGGATTGAGGGGGAGCTATACCTTGCGAGGTGCTCCAACTAGGACTAGGGGGCAGTGTCGACTCCTCGATACCTCGGCAAAACATCGCCGTGTCAAGCATCTCTTTCCCTAACTCTTACTTACCGCATTACTTTCCACACTTGTCTTTCAATTCTTACTAGAATTGTGTAGGAAGTTCTTGCTTTCCATTGACTTGTTGCCGCTTTCTAGCTAGGACACACAAGCGGTAGGCACTAGGGGGTTAATTGGCTCTTTATAGGTTTAATTCTTGTTTAGAAATTAAAAAGAGCCCAATTCACCCCCCTCTTGAGCATCTTGATCCTTTCAATTGGTATCGGAGCAAGGTTTGCTCTAAATTAGGCTTCACCGCCTAGAGCAAGATGTCCCATGGGGATGGACCACCTCCCATGTTCGATGGAGACGACTTTTCTTATTGGAAAGTTCGTATGGAGGCCTATCTAGAGGCCGTTAACGTGGGCGTGCTCAAAGCCGCCACAAAGGGAGGCACCCTCTTCGCGGAGGACCTCAACTTTGATAAGCACAATGCCAAGGCGAAGAACATTATCTTTCGTGGCATTAGCAAGGATGTCTTCAACCGAGTGCGTAATGCCAAAGACGCATTTGAGTTGTGGACCACTATTTGTGCTCTTCACGAAGGCACAAAAAGTGAGCGTGAAGAACGCTATCACTTGGTTATGGCTAAGATCAATTCTTTCTCCATGCATGCAAATGAAAATGCAAATGAAATGTACTCACGACTTAACATTATTGTAGAGGAATTGAATGGGCTCGGTCTCAACCAAATAGAACCGGCCGATGTGGTACACAAGATCCTTTGTGTCTTGCCCATTGAGAAGTATGGCCACATCGTCACGGTCCTTCACCAAGGAGATCTCTCCGCCGCTACACCAACACAAATTTTGGGCAAGATCAATGCCCATGAGATGTACATGAAGATTGGTGATGGTGGCTCTTCTTCCTCCTCCAAGAAGAAAGAAAAAGAGAAGGAGGAAAAGAAGGACTTGGCACTCAAGGCATCCTCCTCGGAGAAGTATAAGATGCAAGTCATGTATGAGAGTACAAGCGATGATGATGATGATGATGATCTCGCTCTCATGGTGAAGAAAACAACCAAGATGTTGAAGAAGCTAAGCAAGAATGGAGTCAAGTTTGACTCAAAGAATAAGAAATTCTTCACAAGCTCTTCAAGAAAGCCTCTCTCCAAGATGGATTGCTACAATTGTGGCAAACTTGGACACTTGGCTCATGCTTGCCCCGAAGAGAAGAAAGACAAGTACAAGAACAAGAAAGCAAATAACAAGTTCAAGTACAACAAGGGCAACAAAGTTGAGTCAAGTGATGAGGAGAAGAAGGATGACAAGCCATTCAAGAATAAGAAGAACTTCAACTTCCACAAGAAGAAGAAGAATGGCAAAGCCTACATTGTTGGTAATTGGCTCACCGACATTGAAGACTCAAGTGACTCATCCGGAGATGAAAGTGAAGAAGAGAAGGTGGCCGCCTTGGTGATTGGTTCATCTACTCCACCGCCACCCCCTCCATCATCTCCGGGCTCATCCTCTACACACCTATGCCTCATGGCTAAAGGTGACAAAAAGGTACAAAAAGAGGATAGTGATGATGAGGCTAGCTCTAGTGATGATAGTGATGATGAGTTTGAGGCACCTTCCTATGATGAGCTAATTGTAATTTGCAACAAATATACTAAGCTCATTAGGAAGTTTAAAGCTAAAAGTGAATCACTAGAGAAAGTCAACGATAACTTGCATGCTAAGCTTGATGACTTGTCTAGTGCTAATGATGAATTGAAGCTTGAGAATAAATCTCTCTCATCTAGCACTAGGGAGCTCAAAGCCTCACTCAAGCAAGCAAATGAGAAACATGATAAGCTTGAGAGGTCAACACAAGAGCTCCATACAAGATACAACATGCTAAAAGATGACTACAACCAAGTTAAGAATGAACATGGCACACTTGTAATAGCTAATGAATTGCTTTCAAATGATCTTGCTACACATGTTGCTATTAACCCGGTTGTTAAGTGTGATATAGCTACTTCTTGTGAGGACTTGCTTGATGAAGTTGCTAGTGAGCAAAATGCTAAGTGCAAGGGCAAGAAGGTAGTTGAGGTCAAAAAGCATGATGACTATGTGAAGATGAGGCAAGAAAACTCCAAGCTCAAGGAAGAGCTAATCAACCTCAAGGCAAGAAAGCCATTCACTATCAAGTCGGCCAAGCAAGATGACAAAGATGCAATGACCTTGATTAACTCTCTCAAAGAGGAAAATGCAAAGCTCAAGGTTGAGAAGATCAAGGTTGCAAGTGGATTGGAGAAGTTCACCAAGGGCCACAATCTCCAAAGTGAGCTCTTGATGAACACTATCATGAAGACCGACAAGACTGGCATTGGGTTCAAGGAGAAGCAAGTCATGAAGGCCAAGGTCAAGATAGAAGCCAAGAACTACTACAAGAACAAGGCCATGAGAAACAACTATGACACACCAAAGCCCAAGCCCAAGAAGTGCTTTGGATGTGGTCAAGAGGGTCACTTTCAATCCCAATGCAAGACTCCACCTCCCAAGACCTTGCCCAAGCACATAAGGCCTTTCGCTCATGATGCACACTTCATCATCAACAAGGACTCCAAGGGTAGACCTCAAGTTGTGTTTCTCGGTCCTAAGATGAAGAACAAGCCCAAAGTGCTATGGGTTGCTAAGGAGTTGGTGGACAAGGCTATGGGACCTCGCCAAGTATGGGTTCCCAAACAACAAGCTTAACTTCAAGTTGCTTGTGTGTAGGTGAACTACAAGACCGGTGGAAGTCATTGGGTGATTGATAGTGGATGCACTCAACATATGACCGGTGACTCTCGGATGTTCACCACACTTGAGGAAGATTGTGAAGGGCAAGACAAGATTACCTTTGGGAACAATTCAAAAGGCAAAGTGCAAGGCCTAGGCAAAGTGGCAATCTCAAATGATCAATCAATATCAAATGTCTTGCTAGTACAATCTTTGAGCTTCAACTTGCTATCGGTGGGACAACTATGTGATCTTGGTTTCCAATGTCTCTTCACTCCAAATGAGGTAGTTGTGTCCAGGATTGAAGATTCATCATTAATATTCAAAGGGTTTCGGCACAACAATCTCTACCTAGTGGACTTCACCTCAAATGAAGCTAGTTTGCAAACATGTCTATTCTCCAAGAGTTCTTTGGGTTGGCTATGGCATAGAAGATTAGCACATGTGGGAATGTCAACTTTGAAGAAGCTTGTCAAGAAGGAGTTGGTTAGAGGTGTGAAGGATGTTGTGTTTGAGAAGGACAAACTTTGTAGTGCATGTCAAGCCGGCAAGCAAGTGGCAAACACTCATCCAACCAAAGCTTTCATGTCAACCTCAAGAGTCCTGGAGCTACTTCACATGGATCTATTTGGACCTACCACCTATGCTAGCCTTGGTGGCAATCTCTTTTGCTTGGTGGTTGTTGATGACTACTCTAGGTACACTTGGGTATTCTTTCTTTAAGACAAGGGAGAAACTCAATCAATATTCAAGAAGTTTGCAACTAGAGCCCAAAATGAGTTTGATGTGAAGATCAAGAAGATAAGAAGTGACAATGGGACAGAGTTTGTGAACACCAAGATTGAAGACTATTGTGATGAAGTTGGGATCAATCATGAAGTATCTGCCACCTACACTCCTCAACAAAATGGTGTAATAGAGAGGAAGAACCGGACACTTATCACTCTTGCAAGATCAATGCTTGATGAATACAACACCCCCGAGAAGTTTTGGGCCGAAGCAATCAACACCGCATGCTATGCGGCCAACCGGCTTTTTGTCCAAAGGCTTCTCAAGAAGACCCCCTATGAGCTTGTGAATGGGAAGAAACCGGATATATCCTTTTTCCGAGTGTTTGGTTGCAAAGTGTACATCTACAAGAAGCGCCAACACTTGGGCAAGTTCCAAAGGAGATGTGACATTGGTTTCCTTGTTGGATATTCACTTAAATCCAAGGCATACCGTGTATTTAACAAAGCCACCGGCTTAGTTGAAGAAATGTATGACTTGGAGTTTGATGAAACTAATGGCTCTCAAGAAGAGCATGAAAATCTTGATGATGTAGGTGATGAACCCTTGAGGGAGGCAATGAAGAATATGCCAATTGGTGCTATCAACCCGCAAGAGGTGGAAGAAGTTGAAGATGAAGCAAATCAAGATCCTTCTCCACCCCACACGCCTCAAGTTGATGAAGGAGATCAAGTGAGGCAAGCTCTGTTGACACCGTTTTTCGACATGTGTCAAATGGGCTGAGGCTTGATTGGTCAGCGGCCATTCTCCATCGGTATCAGGAGTCGATAGTGCCGGTGGAAGGGTGCTGCAGGAAGACTAAGTGCTTTGCCGATGGAAGCTGATGGGCTTTGCCGACAAGATCGATGAAGTCTTGCTAAAACTGATTGCCGATGAAGAGTCCTTGCCGATTGCCGATGAGGGGTCATTGCCAATTGCCGATGAAGGATGATTGCCGATAAAGGCTCATGGCCAATTGCCGACAAGGGCTCGTTGCCGATTACCGATGGAAGATAGTTGCCGATTGCCGATAAGGGTTCACTGCCGATTGCCGACAAAGAGATGTTGCCGATTGCCGATCGGGAAAATATTGCCGATACCAATGGGCGTGACTTAGCACTTGGCGGTAGCAGGGGACTACAAGTGGCCAAAGAAGGAAGTTGCAGGGATCTGCCGATGGAAAGTTTCCATCGAAGAAGAGTATAAGGAAACTGGTGTTTTGTACCAGTATTATTATAGTAGTTTGAGTCCGACTCTTGCATGGGTCGTTTATTTTCCTTTAAAATAGGTGTGTTTGTTTAGGAGATAAATATTGTTATCCGGCTCCTGCGCGAGTCAGTTTCCTTTAAAGTAGGAGTTTGTTTTAGGAAGGATGTGCGTCGTGTCATTGTACAACTCTCCATGCGGGAGTATAAATATGTGCTCGAGGGCTATGGAATAAGACAATCCAATTCAAAAACAAATCAATTCTACTTTTTATCTTACTTTTATCGCAATTTACCCTTCCTTATGCATTAGTTATAGCTTTAACGAGTTCTTCAAGCTTTCGACGGGCTGCATCACCTTGATCTCCGTCAAATCCTTGCTAGTTCCGCTTGGGAGTACCTCTAGGCTTTGGCAATCCGGGCGCATCGCTGTTTGCCTCGTCTAGCTCTGCTCTAGTTATCCTTGATCAATCTGAGCCTTGACGTCCGGGCGCATCGCTGTCGTCTCGTTCAATTTGTCATAGTTATCATCCTTGTCGATTGATTAGTCAAATCGACTGGCACGCCCTCGACATCGAGCTTTGGGTAATAGCCCGAGGTGTTCACAGATCTGACGCTTTTTGTGTCAACACCTCTTTTGGCACGCCCAGTGGGACCTGATTATATAGATCTACACATCCGGCATGGCTGATCACGCCGATGTCGACCAGAGGAACGTCATTGCAGTATCTGAGGCCGATCTGAAAGATGATCAGAAGCAGGCCATGGAACGGGCTATGGAGGAATACAAGCAGCTGTATCTCAAATCCTTCAGCCTCAGCAGGAGCGGCGAAGCAATTCAGAAGCAGGATCCGCCGTTGCCACGGTAGGTCACGTTCGACGCCAATCCTGGTAAGCTACAAGAGATGGTTAATACTGCTGTGAACCAGGCATTGATTAACCAATCCAGCGTGCTGTCCAATACCGTCTACAATGCCTTCGCGCAAACATTCAAAGAAGGGCACGCACCGCGATATGTCGGTCCAACGTACCATCAACCTGGATTGGCATCTGCAAGCCCATCGGCGGCCCAGATGGCGTCTTCCACTCCTGTGGAACCGTCTGCCGATGTGGCTACATCACCAAGACCGAACGCCGGCGATACTACCAAGTTCAACGCAGATCCAGCCGCGTCGGCAACTTCAGGACCAGCCCCACTAACTGGTGGGGATACGGTATGCCTCCGAATCTATATGCTGGCTCTAATCTGGTGCAGGGAGACGGTTCAGCCTGGAAGAACTCTACGGCATCGGCAGCACAGCCACAGCCGATGGCTCATATGATGCACAAATCCGCGCCTGCTCCAACCATACAAGTGTCATCAGATGATCTCCAAGTAATCCCCAAGATACCTCTGATGCCACCATCGGCAAGCTCTGTGCCGATGCAACACATTATAACCACCGGCAGTCAATCTCTGGCGGCAAACTCTCAAGCTGGAGCTCCGTATCCCAAAGGTAATCTGGTGATCAATTGCTCTAGAATTCAAGAGCCGCATGCTCCGGTCAGCTATCA
>CM039133.1:6665893-6867823 GCA_022036555.1 Microstegium vimineum
GGTAACAGGGATATCCAAGTGAGAACTCGTGCCCCCTTCGACGGGGGTCGACAGAAGCTCTGAGGCGTCCTCATTAAGCAAACCATGTGGATTACCTAGGTGCCAACTCTGTTCGATGAGAGTTGGTGGCTCGATGCCTCCCGTCGAAGGGATCCTTGGGTATTCCGTGGTTATGCCTCGGATATGTCCCGGGGGGACTCGAGAGTTCGTTCTCGAGCTGGGCTTCGTACTTGCTCCCCTTGGGTCATCCCTGACTCGGGTACTTGAGGGCGGCTGGCGAACACCGTTCGTGGGGCCAGCCTTCGCCTCCTCGAGGTTTGGGGGTGGACCGGAGTCCGTTTTACCCTGGGTCCTCCCTGACCTCGGGGTACTCGAGGGCGGCTGTCGAACCCTGCTCGAGGGCCAGCCTTCGCTCCCTCGAGATTTCGACGGGCGAGTCGACGTCCGTTGCTTACCTCCGAAGATAACGCCCCATCGTTGCACGTTGTCCGCCGTAGGCACGCCTTTTTAGGAGGTGTCCGTTCGACTGCAACCGTAGCAGGCGTAGGGTGCGGCGGGGAGCGCGGTGAGTAGGCGAAGCTCTTCAAGCCTGAGGTGCTTCCCGCGACGGACCGCGATGGCGACGGGAGCAACTGAGGCCTGTGAGCCAAATATGGACAAGAAGGTCCATGTAATAGATTAGTTTTTGTGACAATTTTATGTCGAGCCCCTAGGGGCTTCAAAACTTTAATGCATTTTATTCGAGATGCATCTGGGTGTTTTTATTTCTCGAGCCATCTCAATTTCTCTTTGCCTGAGTTGTTGCTTTTAGACTAAGTGTTCGACGCGCGCTCGTATCCCTCGAGGGGAGGAGCGAGTGGGGGTACCATAGCCCTGAGGCGTAGGAGAGTCCCCGGCTCGACGACCCTCGAGCCTTAGGGACTTCGAAGCGTTTTTACTTTGTCATGAAGCGTACTCGGGGCAAAGATGGAAAGAGAAGCGTCGAGTTTCGAAAAACGTTCGGGTTTTTAAGGGACTTAGGGAGGGGGTCCCCCCTGTCAGCCTCAAAGTCATGAGCGAACGTGAAATGTATTTCGAGAACATTTTATTCATTCATGATGCAATAAAAGTACATAATGTAGAAAATGTACAAAGCCTATTCATTTAGATGTTTCTTGTTCAGCTCGAGTTTCTTCCTCTTAGCTGCCCTTACTTGTCTTCGTTTAAGCTGTTAACGAACCCATGGGCCTCGAGGGGGGAAAAGTCGAGTGAAAGTAACCGTAGCCCTGAGGCGTAGATGATTATGTTCAGCTCGACCCGTCCCTAGCCCTTTTTCCAGCACGAGTTGTTTTATTCTTAAGCGAGACGTGAGTTCTAGGTAGCGAAGAGGAGTTGAGCGACTTCAAGCTCATTTGAAAAAACTGAGTGATTTTTTTCGGGGACTCGAAGGGGTTCCGGGACTCGAAAGGGTTCCCCCTTTGTAGCCCCGAGGGAGGCTCGTCTTTATCAAAATAAAGTCGAGGCTACCTTGTGCTTTGTGATAAAGAAAAGTACGTTACGAGTAGCTCGATTATCAGAAGACTTTTTATTTTACTCATTCGAGACATGAATATAAGTAGACAACCCTGAGGCTTAAGGGTAAAAGCAACGTAGCTGTTCGACGTTCCACGCGTTGGTGTAGCTGTTCGATGTTCCACGCGTTGGTGTAGAGCCCTGAGACTTAAGGGAAAGATCCCCTACGCTCCTCCTCCAGTCGTTGTCACCTCGTGCCTAAGGTGTAGTGCCCGGGGATCGGGGCTCGTCGCGATTCCGGACGCTCACCTGCATCTGCGAGTCTACGAGAGCAGAAAAGAGTCTAGCGTTGTTGTAGAGCCCGTGCGGAAGCAGGTTGCGCGGCGGCGCAGTCGAGTATGTTGGAGAAGCCACGGGGACCCTCTGAGATGATGATTTGGCAAAGCCAAAGTCAGGCTCGGCGAGGTACCCGCCCCCGACCTGCAAGCATGAGTCAAACAGGCTCCCGAAGGGATGAACTGTGTCACCAGCTAGGCCCGGGGAGGCGGCGTCCGGTGTCTCAGGATCCGCGTGGTGAAGAGTGCGGCGGCGTAGTTCACGCCTCCTCCTGGTCGCAGGGGAAAGGCGTGAGTGGTGGGACCGTCATCTGGTCCTTCTTGGCTCCGGCGTACCGGAGCTGCTGCTATCCATGCCACTACTGGAGAGTAGAACCATGTCGTGGGCGTAGCCGTGGCCCAGGGACATGAGCTCTAGACTCCCGAACCAGATGATTGTGGCAAATGGAAATGGTGGGACGGTGGAATCCATCTGGAAGAGTAGTTCGGAGTTGATCGAGACACAAAGCTCCCTACCTGGCGCGCCAACTGTCGGTGTTATGACCCAGGGGGTCAAGACCACCAACTAGTAAATTTGTATATTGTGTGCTCCCTCTCCCGTATGTGATGCAAGAAGAACACAAGATTTATCCTAGTTCGGGCAAAGAAGGCCCAACGTCCAGCGGGGGAGGATGGATTGTATTATCTTGCACCGAAGTGCTCGTACAGGGGGGTACAAGCAGGTTTACACGGGGGTGCTCAGAGTGAGCTAAAGCCTAGGACTAGCAAGGTTATCCTAGGTGAGCTGGTGGATTGCTTGAGATGTTGATCAAGCAATCGGGTGTGGTGTGTGCGACTTGGCTCTTGGTGTATGCGGGCAGAGCTGATGTCTCGGCTCGTTGAGAGATCTCTGATGTCCGAATGCGTGAGCCGATACGAATGCGTATGCATTTTCTTCTATCCAGGGTCCCCTTTTATAGACCAAGGGGAAGCCTGAGAGTACAGAGGTCCTAAACTGTAGCGGCATGGGAGGCGTGTCCGTGGCGCCATGCTTACGATGGGACGTCGATCGTTGTAGCGGCGTGACCTTCCCGTCCTTCTGGTGCTTCAGGGCATGGTGATGGCGGACTGGACGTTGCTGAACGTCATGGTGCAGTACGGTTGGCCTCCTGTAGATGGGTACAAGCTCCACAGTTGAAGCGGGACGGGGCGGACGGGCCCCATACCGTAATGGTTGGAGACGGGGGTCGAGCCCCCGGGTCGAGGATTATCGAGGCCTGTGGGACCCTGACTCATCCCTGGAAACGCGGTCGAGGGCTTGTCCCATTTAAGACTCGAGGGGGTGCCTTTGACCTCCGTACTTGAGGCGTGGCCACAGTGGTTGTACGATCAACGGAGAGTCGAGGCATGGGCGACGAACTGATGGATTTGACCGTGGTAGTGGGCACCCATGGCGTTAGGCGGGAGCAGGTAGGCGCATTGGATTCTCTTTGCCCCATATTGGGAGTAGGTGAGCTGATCGATCCTCCTGCTCGCGGGTCGTTTGTTCGACCCCCTGTTCGTCATTCGAGGGGTCGAGGCGGAGGGGTCGTTCGTTCGACCCCTGTCCGTCAATCGGGGTTGAGGCGGAGGGGTCGTTCGTTCGACCCCTGTCCGTCAATCGAGGTCGAGGCGGAGGAGGATCCCTCCTACTGTTTTCCAGTAATGGGCCGGCCCATGACTGGTCATTTTGTCGGCGAGGCAGACCTTCGCTTGATGGACCTTTCTCCATTGTTCGAGTGGCTGGTTGGATTTTGCCTTAAAAAATGATTGCTATGTTGAGCGTTAGATTATCGCAGGTCAGGGTACCCCTTACCTTTGTATCCGATAATAATTGCTGATGTTGAATTTTTTAATGAAATCTCATTAATATCTAAACAAAGATTATGTACGTATTATGTTTCTTACTCAACTGTAAACGTCGATGTAGGAGATTTTTTCCATACGTACGTCAAATTTGTTTTTATACCCTACAATGAGATTCGTTTGTTTCTTTTATCTACGCATTGCTGAGGTGGAATTAAAAAAACAAAATAGATCTTGAAGTGAACGCCGGTCCATTCCCCTGTTATGTAGGCGTATGTACGTATTATTTTTCTTACTCAACTATAAACTTAGATGTAGAAGATTTTTTCTATAAGTATACCCAACAATGAGATTAGTTTGTTTTTTTTATCTACATATTGCTGAGGTGGAATTAAAAATCAAAATAGATCCATTGAAATGAACGCCGGTGCAGATTTTTTCCCCCTGGTATGTAGGCTACTGTATCTATCGTGAGGTGCATAATTTCTTTTTTTAAAAAGTAGATCCGGTGGTTGAGGATATTTGGAGTCCGTGAGGTGCATAATTTCTTTTTAAAAAATAGATCTGATGGTTGAGGATATTTAAAGTCCTTTGATTAACTGCCAGATGTTTTAAAAAATAGATCCGGTGGTTGAGGATATTTAGAGTCTTTTGGTTTTATTAGGGTCTCCAATTAGTAATAATAAGATTTTGACCGCAGGGAATATTAATTGACATGATATCTTGGAGGCCTACTCGGTCAGGCTCGCCATGGTTGGTGCGCATTCCACATCAAACAAAGTTGCTCGTGGAGAGAATCGATATGATGAGGACAACATATACCACTCATGCACCTGGAGTGTTGAAAGTTCTATTGAGCAGCTAGCACGAAAGAACATCTGGATGCGATATATATGGCCAAACGGCGGGTGTCGCACAGGCAAAACATGTTTAGACACAGGTATATATCACGATGCCAGAACACTCACTGCAAGGGGCATCACAGTTAGGTGTGTTTGTACCGGCAATGACTACTAATCTGAAAGGATTAAGATGCTCAAGAGGGGAGGTGAATTGAGTTTATTTCAAATTTCTAAAGCAAATATGAAATCTTAACCAATGTCAATTCCCTCGTGTCTACCGGATGTGTGCCTTAGACTACGAAAGCGGTAGTAAGAAAAAGAAAGCAATAACACTCTACACAATTCTAGTATAAAGTAGGAACAAGTGTGAAATGTAATTGGGGAGAGTAAAGAGCTTAGGGATAGAGAATCTTGACACGACGACGTTTTACCGAGGTATCGAGGAGTCGACACTCCCCCTAGTCCTCGTTGGAGCACCTCGAAAGGTATTGCTCCTCCTCAACCCGCGCAAGGGTTGAGTGCTCTCTACGGGCTGGTTCTTCGCCGCTCCGGCTCGGTGAATCACCCACAACCGATCACAAGTCGATGGAGAAGGGCCGCCAACAATCTTCTAGCGATCACCGTCTAGGTGATGTCGATCACCAAGAGTAACAAGCTTGAACTCTCACTTGACTCACTCAAGCCTCATGAGATGGATGGATGCACACTTGAACTCTTGGATTCACTAGTAAGTGATTTCTATAGATGGATTCACAAATCTCTCCTACTAGGGCTCTTGCTCTTTTCCCAAACCTCTCAAAATGTTTCTCAGCTATCCAAATGAGCAAAGGCAGGTTGGGAAGGAAAGCAATGGGATATAAATAACCCCTCACAACTCTAGCCCGCGGGCTGTGCAAAACAGATGTTTTAAGTTCGCATCGGACGCGCCGATGCGTGGCCCAATGGCTAGTTCCTGTTTGAAACTGCGTCCAACGGACGCTCTGAAGCTATGCAATGGACGCTGCCTCTCAGTGTCCGATGCGAACTCGTTGCTCTTGGGACACTGGGAAATTCAAATAAATAATCAAACAGACGTTGCCTAGCGTCCGATGGCATGCCGACGGACACGTCTGTTGCAAACCGAGCCTCTATGGAACCTTATTGTACGTCCGACGGACGTTGCTAGGGTTTGACCCTAGTGTCCGTTGCCAGCGTCTGATGCATCATACAGTGTCCATTACCATGGCCGCCAACGTTCGATACCCATAGAAGGGCTCTCTCAACTCTGAAACTCATCGCGATGAATATGGAAGTTGTTCTAGGCTATCTTAAGGTCATCTAGGGCTTGCTTAGAGCTAAGGATGTCAAGTGTGCACCACACCTATACCATGAAGATTTCCTAAGTCAAGCTACTCATTCAAACCCTCCTTTATAGTACAGTCAAAGATCAAATAAAGCCCTATCTGCACTAAGTGACATTCATCTCCTTATGGCACTTAGACCTATCAATCTAGGGTCTTTATCATATTTCTTTGAAATCCGAAATGATATCCACCTCGGGGGCAATAGATAAACATTTGATGCCAATTCACATTGTCACTATGGCTAAGATATGCATAGCCCCTGCAAAACACACATTAGCCATAATAACACTCTAATGTTATTAATCACTGAAACCAATAGGGCCATGATTATTCAATCTCCCCGTTTTTGGTGATTGACGACAATATTCCTCGGGTATAAGATATAAGAAGTTTTGTTTGAGGGACTTGGTTGGAGTGAGAAAGGGTTAGTGAATAAGAGTGAATGATACTTGCTCATCCTAGCCAAGCCACAACAAGTACTCAAGAGATATGAAATAGAAGCATAAGTACCATATGATATTCTCAAAGGATACATCGGAGTATGTCGTGGAAGCATAAGCCATTAAGCACAAGCATGTCATGATTAAGTGACAACTCACAAACATATATTAGTGAAAAACATAGAGTATGCCACAAAACAAAGTATCTCACAAGATAAGCATCACACATATATACAATGCATGAAAGTAAACATGATGCATGAGAGTTGTTGAGCGCAAGAATCGGACCCTTGTTGAGATGCCCAGGACGATGCTCGATGAGCATAGGACTCCTAGGCGGTATTGGGCCGAAGCGATCAGTTTTTCTTTCTATGTTTCCAATCGCATTTTTATCCAAGCTTTCAAAACAAAGACCTCTTATGAGTTGCGATTTGGGAGACCACCCAAGGTAAGTCACCTACGGGTGTTTGGGTGCAGGTGCTTCATCCTCAAAAAGGGCGGTAAGTTAGATAAATTTGAGTGTAGGTCTTCTGACAGTATCTTTCTCGGTTATTCTACTCACTCTCGTGCTTATCGTGCTCTTAACCTTGAGACTAACCGAGTGATGGAGATCTGTGAGATTACATTCGATGAAACTATGCCTTCTAGTACAACTGCTTTTGAGCTTGCAGGTGAGGATGAGTTGCACTCTAGCATCTCTATGGAGGAGCAGGACGATGCCGATTGGGGTGATCCCGAGCCGACTCCACTGGCTGCCCCCGTCGACCCTGTGATGTCCACTTCGGCTCACGGCCCCGACCCATCTACTTCCTCTACATGGGGGCCATTCGAGCAGCTTCCTCAGTCGGTGCCCGTTGCACCTGAGGGAGCCCCAGCTGCTGTCGAGGGGAAGGCCACTTCGTCCAGGCAGGCTCCCCGCTACATGCAGAAGCAGCACCCGCCGGAGAACATCATCGGCAACATCGACCATCGAGTCACGCGGTCTAGGTCCTATCTCTCTCACTTTGCTCATTCGGCTTTTGTCGCTTCTTTTGAGCCCCGAGATGTTGGACATGCCTTGATGGATCCGGATTGGGTCAATGCCATGCATGAGGAGTTAGAAAATTTTGAGCGAAACCACGTTTGGGTCTTAGTGCCACCACCACCTAGTTGCCATCCCATAGGTACCGAATGGGTTTTCAAAAATAAACAAAGTGAAGATGGGGTGGTAGTGCGTAAAAAGGCTAGGTTGGTAGCGCAAGGCTTTTGTCAAAAGGAGGGAATAGATTATGAGGAAACCTTCTCTCCCGTAGCTCTTTTAGAAGCAATTAGAATCCTTCTAACTTTTGCGGCTTCTAAGGATTTTAAACTTTTTCAAATGGACATTAAAAGTTCTTTCTTAAACAACTACATAGAGGAGGAAGTGTATGTTAGACAACCTCCCGGTTTAAAAAATCCCAAGTTTCCAAACCATGTTTTTAAACTTCACAAAACTTTGTATGGTTTGAAACAAGCCCCTAGAGCATGGTATGATAGATTGGGAACCTTCTTGCTTGCTAAGGGTTTTAAAATGGGATCAGTAGATAAGACGCTTTTTCTCCTCAAGCAAGGTAAAGACACTCTCCTAATCCAAATTTACGTGGATGATAACATCTTTGGTGGTTCTTCTCATGATTTTGTTGCTAAGTTTGCAGATCTTATGAGCAGGGAATTTGAGATGAGCATGATAGGAGAGTTGACGTTCTTCCTCGGGTTGCAAATCAAGCAATCCCGGGAAGGGACGTTTGTGCATCAAGGCAAGTACACAAAAGACATTCTGAAGAAGTTTGACATGGGTAAGGAAAAGCCTCTTTCAACGCCCATGTCGACTACGACTGCCTTGGATGCAGACGAGGAAGGAGAGGGGGTGGATCAGACGGAGTACCAAAGCATGATCGCTTTTGTACTTGACGGCGACCCGGTCGGACATACTGTTCGTCGTCTGCTTGTGTGCGCGCTTTCAGGCGTCTCCACGCACTTCGCACAAGCAGGCGGTGAAACGCATCATGAGGTACTTGCGCTTCACTCCTGAATTTGGTCTTTGGTTTTCCGCCTCCTCCTCTCTTGTGCTTTACGGTTATTCTGATGCCGATTTCGCCGGTTGTCGTCTTTATCGGAAGTCCACTTCTGGGACTTGCCAATTTCTCGGGTCTTCTCTTGTGTCTTGGTCTTCTCGTAAATAGTCTAGCATGGCTCAGTCGACCTGCGAAGCTGAATACGTTGCCGCCGCTAGCTGTTGTTCGCAGTTGATTTGGATGATTGCAACTTTGAAGGATTTTGGTCTTGTGCTTACTAAGGTGTCTCTGCTTTGCGATAGCACGAGTGCAATTAGTGTGGCCAAAAATCCCGTGCTTCACTCTAAGACCAAGCACATTGACGTTCGCTTTCACTTCTTGCGAGATCACTACGAGAAGGGCGACATTGACCTCCGGCATGTCGAGACCCACAACCAACTTGCGGACATTCTCACAAAACCTTTGGATCAAGCTGTGTTTTCTCGCCTTCGGGGCGAGTTGGGTGTTTGCTTTCCTTTTTAGTTGAGGGAAGCTCTTTGTGTGTCATAGTTCTTTTTATTATTATTTGTCTTTTCTTTTACCTTCTTTCTTTGGTGTCTTTTTAGCTTTTATTTGGTGTCATTGCATTTTGCATCTCTTTGCATTTGTGACATAGTTCTTTTTAAGCTTCATATCTATAGCCGATATAACGAATCTATGCTCTGTTTGAGGTGATTTATGTGTCAACTTAGACTCTTTGATCTCTTGATATGCAATAGAGATAAGTTAGAAAAGCTTTAAAACTAAATTTAATTCCCCGTGTCACCTCTGAAATGACACTAGCATGTGTAGGCTTTTTGAAGATCCTTCTTGGCTGTTTTGTATATAGCTTGTAGCTATGGCTCTTCATTGCTTCATTAACTTCCATTGAGCACCATGCTTAAAATTGATCTAAAATGAAATAGCTCTGTGAAATGTGAATTGAAAAGATCGAGTTGGATTCGCATTTGTGAGCACTTCACCGTTTGTTCGAGACTGCTTCCCATACGGGTTGAACTTGAGCGGTGTCCTGCATGACCGTAACCGGTGTGTCAAGACCTTTGGCTTTGCCCGGTTGATAAGTGGCATCACTTTGCTTACAACCACTCGCATACACATGTAATGTGCCTAAAATTGAATTTTTGTGCTGCAAAACTCCGAAACTTGAAATATTTGATTCAGTTGGGTCGTTGGCTTGTTGTATGAACTTTGCTAGGGATAGTTTTACTTGCTATACATGCGATAGTTTTGAGGTTGATCCTATCTTGTTTGTCATGTTTAGTTGTCTCTAGGAGCTGATACCCTTTCTCTGCTCACACATGTAATCTTCTCTAAAATAGCTTCTAAAGTGATCTTAAGCTCAACTTGAGTCTTTGTTGGGCACGTAGAGCTTTTTCTATTCTCACAGGATCACATCACTTAGAGCATTCATTCATTGTCTTAGCTCTATGTATGAAGCTTTTGCACTCATTTTGCATTTCCTGGCTTTTGTGACTGAAACTTGAGTTCTGAGCTTTGATGAGCTACATGTGTCAACAAGGGGGAGAGTTTGTGCATTTCACCTTCTTTGCCTCTTTTGTTGAGAGCTTCTTTGGTCAAGGGGGAGACTTTGTGCTTCTTTGCCATAAGGCGTTCAATTGGTATCTTGAGTATGCTTTTCTCAGGGGGAGCTTTTGCTAGATGTGTTGAGCCCTTGCCTCTTCTGGAGGGTCTTGCTTTGTTGGCTCCGACATGTTTCGATTGCTCTTTTTGAGCCTCTTTTGGTTTGATTGGTATCTTTGAGCTATGAGAGCTTTGTTTTGCTTGGTTGCGTCAAGCCATTGCCCATGTCTTTGGGAACCAAGTTTTGGACTCGTTTTGCTTCTCTCAAGTGACCCCGTTTTGGCTTTCTTAGCTTTTAGTCATTTGGAGAGCTTTACCTTGTGGCTCAAATCAAAAATGCACTTGTGTTGACAATGCACTCATCAAGGGGAAGATTGCGAACACATGGTTGAAAAGTACACATGCATGTTCAGTTTTGTGATGAGTGATCGTCCAACACTTGAGTGTTTCAATTTGTGTGGCTTAAACTAACCATTTGTGAAAGCAAAAGTGTGCCTGTTTATCGGCTTGTGGTGTGTAGGTGCTATGCCTAGTGACAGTAGTCAATGGCGTGGAGAAGGTCGAGTAGAGGCTTGCCGTGCCGATGGACTGAGAGCGGTGAAGGGCGGAAGCGGGGCTCGAACTGAGGGACCATGGGCGCCGGCGGACTAACTGTGGTGGCTAGTGCTTGGCACCGGTGAGTGCGACAAGACATGGAGGTAGACCGAGTCAACCAAGTCAAGACGGTGGACGAGCGGGTTGAGCGGAGGCTCATGGGACTCGGAGTCTGACCGGGCGAGGACAAGGTGGCTAGAGTCGAGCGGTTTGGTGGTTTGGGCCTCAAAACCATCGGAGGAGGCTTTCCGAGTTTGGGCCTCAAAACTCGGGGTTCAGTAGTTGAGCCCAAAGCTACCGGTGGACGGTTTCCGAGTTTGGGCCACAAAACTCGGGGTTTGGTAGTTGAGCCGAAAGCTACCGGTGGCGGGTTTCACGGGTTTGGGCCTCAAAACCCGGGCGGAGCTTCCGAGGAACCGGGGATGGCACGTGGCGGAATCCTGGAGGTTGCGTCGAGGCGACGGCAACTCCCGGCAGGAAGCGGGGCCGTCCATTCAAACGAGTGGCTGAGGTTTACCAACTTGGATTACAATGTCTTAGGGCTAGGTAATTCGGTCTTGTATCTAGGGGGGGTCTTTAGGAAATAGCCAAAGCCCGTTAAGTAGGGGATGAAGGGGTATCCCTCATCCCACCTCTTGAACACTTAATCCATCCTCTCTCTCTAACCTCTCTCTAGTTCATGAGGTCCCTAGGTTGATCTCTCCAACCTTTGTAAGAACTCGCAATCTTTTGGTGGGAATCAGAGGCCTTACCCTTCGTAGGCCATTGCGCCTTTGATTTCTTGATCGTGTCCCCGTTTTGCTTGTGTTCTTCGTGTTTTGCTTTTGCCCCTCTTTTGATCTCGAGTTGAGATCTTTTTGTAGGTAGTAGTTCTTGCAAATCCGTTTGAACCAAGTTGTTCGTAATCGAGAGGAGCATCTTTGCACCGAAGAATCCTTCCTGAAACCTCTCGAGTACGCAGATCGGACTATTTCTTTGCCAAGGGTTCATTCTTGATTTTTCCCCCGAATTTCCCTTCTTCTCGTTGATCTAAACCAAATTGAGCAATGATTTCTTCGGGATAGCTCCCCAACTGCACTAGGATCATGCCTACAAAGTTTGGTTGCAGTTGGTGATCATTTGGTTAAGTTTTGGGAAGATTTGGCGGAGAGAAAATCGCTTTCCGCATTTCCTACGCTCTGCTCGGGGGCGCCGGACGCTCTGTCGAGAGGCGCCGGACGCTATGTTGTGCTGACGTCACCGTCCGTCGACCACTCTGTCTGCGTGAGTCAAGTTGGCGTCGGACGCTCGCCAGCGTCCGTCGACCACGCGCCAGAGGGTCCGTCGGTTTTTGCGCTTTCACACGCTCTCTGTTCGTTTTGCGTCGGACGCTCCACAACGTCCCTCGGCTCCGCGTCAGACGCGTCCGACCGTTTTGAGAGTTGCAGAGCTCTCTGTTCGTTTGCGTCGGACGATCACCAGTGTCCGTCGCCTGTCCGCCAGACACGTCCATCGCCTGTCCGCCAGACGCGTCCATCGCCTGGAGGACCTCTCTGTTCGGCTCTGTGTTGGCGTCAGACGCTAGCGCAGCGTCCGTCGGACCCCAACAACGCGTCCGTCGCCTTGGGGTTCAGCGTCCAACGCCTCCGCTATCTGCCTGTTTTACCCGTTTGCTCCGTGGTTTGTTTCTCCGGGTTCGTGGCTAGCTCCGCTGTGTTCCTAGGACATTTCCTAGAATATCCACCCACTTGTGGGTCGTGAGCCTAATTTTCTCTTTGAGTCAAGATCTTCCGAAAGAAATTTTTATTTGGCTCTCATTCACCCCCCTCTGGTCGCCGTTTACGGTCCTTCATTATTAGTGAAACGCTAAAGGCATGTACTCGTTGAGTAAATTATCTCAAATTTAACCAAGATTATAGAGAAGATATAAAAAATTATCATATTGAATATGTATACTATGGAAATATAATTGATAGAAAATCAAATGATATTTAGTTAATATGATAAATAATATTATGATCATATAAGTTTGGTTAAATTTGAAACGACTCTCCAGGATTTTTGAAAATTTTAAAATGTCTTATAGTTTTGGATGGAGAGAGTATATATTACGTGAGGCTTTGGGTTCCGGCGGCATGATGATAGATATGATGCAAGCAGTGGGGGCGCAAGATGCAAGGGTGGGCGGAGCCCTGATGAGATGGCCTGTGGTCTGCATCGCAGCGGTGGGAGGCATTAAATTACTAGCTGCGGCAGCGCAGAGGTAGGAGGAACGATATAGAATGGGGTGTGGGATTAGGTTTGAGTGGGCAGAAGGCCATAGTTGTCTTTCGTGGTACTACAATTTTGTCGACAATTAATAATTGTCTTGATGATTTCGATAAAGCTTTTTTGGTAATTATAAAATTACAGTTACAGTCTACGGGAAGCAATGCGTTAAGGAAACACACAGACACACACCGATATATGTAATTCAACTGCTGGAGACTTAGCTTGATGTGAGACATGAATATACATAAGAAACCACATCAACATTATACATACTAATCGAAGGGAACACGTCCAGATCAGTTTGTTGATTGCTGCAGCTTTATATTAATTAGGTCCTTTGATGCAACAAAAGCTTGCGTTGATCATGTTGTTACATGTCGTCCACATAGGTGACTTTAAAAGTTACCGTTTTGGACACCATTCCCTCAGTAATCAATTTGTGTAGGCTGTCCACCGCATGTTGGATTTTTTCTTTCCATCCAGTGTACTGCACCTCTTTAAGGTTCTTCAGCTTCTCAATGCCAACGACGTCCTTCCACTGGTCACCAAAATAAACCACTAACTTCTCAAGCTTTGGCATGGATCCCTCCTCAAAAATGTATTGTTTAGGAACCTCAGGAGAATACCCCAAAGTCAGTTCCTTGAGTTCCTCTAGTGTTTTGTGTTCCTCTGATGGTGTTTTAACAACCATGTTTTCTCCTTTCCGAATAAAGTATCCCTCCAGGGACAGCCTCTCTAACCTGGGCAACTTACAGAGGACGTTGAATAGGTCTTTACATCTAATGTGCGTCCATGATATGTCGATCTCAACAAGATCATTGAGTGTCCCCACCCAGTCAGGCAATCTGCGGCTCATGTGTCCACATATCTTAAGATAACGGAGCTGCCGTGGTGGTGACTTTACTTCATGTAGAAAGTCCATCACCGGAACAAAGGGCCATTTACCGCAACCAAGATTGCCGATGTCAAGCCATCGCAGGGAGTACAACTTGCTCAGGGAGCAGGCAAGTTCCTGGGGAACCTTCTCCTCATCCATCTTGGCCTCCTCTCTAGTGTCGACATAGATGGCTAGCTCTTGCAATTGGTACAGATCACCAATCTCTTTAGCGACCTCTGGATCGCGTGTCACAACTACTTTATTCAGTTGCCGTAGTGCCTTCATTTTGTTCATCCCTCGACGCAACATCAGACAAAACCAAAAATTTTCCTTGTTGGAGAACAGCAGGTGCTCCAGCTTTTCCAGCCTTTTAATTTCTTTTGGCAAACACTGTAGGCGTGTTCGACGCACATCAAGCGTCTGCAAATGCTCTAGATCGCCAACTCTCGAAGGCATCACCTTGATATCTGTACCTTTCAAGCTCAAGAACCTTAAAAGGTACATCCTGCATATATAACTCATATGCTTCTCTCCTAGGCCCTTGCAGTCTTCCAGATCCAGTACCCTTAGCAGGGTGAACTCGCCTAGGCGAGCAAGCAGCTTGTCCGCTTCAGCATCAAATATGCTCAGTGATATGCTCCATCATCGTCCCTTGATGCCATTCTGTGTGCCATGGCGCACTATCACTGTACTTTTTGTTGAAGAGCTTTTACTATGAGCCTCTACTTGTGCTTCACCATGTATGGAGAGACGGCGAATTGTGTTAGTATAAGACATCCCTTCATACTGCCCACCAACTAGGCTAACAAAGTTGGCCTCTAGGGATTTGGAGACTAGGATCTCAAGCATCATGTCATGAACTCGGCACATCTCTTCCTTGCCATCGGCCCAGTCAATCATGCTTCTACTCATTAGCTCATTGAAATAGCCTTCTGCAAGATCCATCTTGGTCAACCCCCGCTTCTCAGCAATCAATCCTTCTGCAATCCATCTATTCAATAACCGGTCCTTAGCAATCCTATAATCCTCTGGGAAAATGCTAAGATACAACATGCAAGCCTTGAGGTGATGAGGTAGATGGGTATAGCTCAGTGCGAGTATTTCCCTCATCCCCTCTAGGGTAGGGTTGCTCTCCATCTGTGAACCAATTGATTTCTGAACTGTTTCCCACATTTCCTTGCCTTCTGGAAGTTTATAGCTTGCCAAAAGGCCAGCAATGCTAACTATGGCCAATGGTACCCACCACATTTTTGTAAGATGCTTGTCATTATTGCACCATCCAAACCTTGAGGGCAAGCGCCTTCAGAACCAAATGCTTTGCTCTTGAACAACTTCTTGGACTCATCCTCATCAAGCTTCTCCATACGATAGATGTTATTAGCATCACTGCATGCTCTGGATGCTACAGTCTCTATCCGAGTCGTCACAATGATTCTACTGCCACAGCTGCTGGTTGGTAACTTAGACCGGATCGCATCCCAAGCTGATATGCTCCAGACATCATCGATCAAAATGAGGTACCTAGATTTGTAGAGATGCAACTGTTAGAGGGCCGGTTTTTCTTAAAAAAAACGAGGTTTAATCTTCTTTTGACTGCACAAACACCATTATATACAAGTTCAGTATATCAATAAGGTGAAAATATCTTAAGAAATGTCAAAAAAAATTCTCCATCTATTGTGGATGAGAAGCGTATTGTGACTAGAGTGAAATCATATACCAACTACGTTTTGAAGCTCAATAAATTATCCATTTGTCATTGGAAGCGCCTGCTTTGATGTACTGTGTTGTTTTCAGGAAAGGCAGCTAGATTGATTGTTGCTATACAGTCAACGGCTAGATCAGAGGCGGTTATTCGTGTGTCAGCCTTGTGGCTTGCACAGGACTATGGCGGCTATCCCAGCACGAATACTAGTAGAGTTTTCGTAGGTGGTCTTTTTTGCTTTCGAAGGTGGGCACCATGTCCACCTCCGATGGAAAGTCTTATATAATTGCTATATTTCCGGAGCAGATGAAATGTCTGCTCTCAAAAAATAGATTAAAAAACAAAAAGAAATAAAATGTCCGTGGCCCGGGCTTGGATCTGGGCCTAGCACCGTACCCCAATCTACTACACAAGCTCAAACACACCGACACTGCTAGATCTGTGTGCGGGCCGCTGGGGCTAGAGGTGGTAGTGGAGACCGCTGCTGGATTCAACGTCTCCCACGTCTCCTCCGCCACCGTAACAAGCTCCACAAGCACCGTGATCACTAGATCTCCTGCACAATCGCCGCCTCCAGCCGCATGAGCACCATGTTGCACGTGCAAAATATTGAAAGAGAAAGAAAGCATCTATATATTGTGGCATTTAGATAGAGAGAAAAAGAGAGGCGGCGGCTGAGATGACTTTGCGACAAAGCATCCTGTGACTACTGAGATAATAAGAAGAAAACCATAGATACCATATTTATAGTCTTAGTGTCATATGAGCCTAGATGGGCCTCACAAAATTGTAATGGGCTGGGCTCGGGCTATTAATGGAGGTGGGCTTTTTAAGAGGTCCACTTCTAAAAGTTGTGGCATCTCGATCTTTAAGAGGCGGCCCACCTCCGTTAATGATTTTATCATGGTGATGATACTTTTTCAGTGCCTCCAAAATTGGTCTGTCCCCCTATGAAAATAAGTATGTATATTGGACATGACAACATCAGCAGTTGGTGCAAGTAGCAATGATGCCACCATAGCTACACAGCTTGCACCATCCTGCTATGACTGCCTTGCATGGCAGTGGCTTTGCTTGGTGTGAGACATCATCTTTGACGATGGCACAAGTAGTGATAATGGTGTGTCAATAAGGATGTTTCATCATCTACCTTCCTTCGCTGACAAGGTCCGGGCAGTGATGTGGTTTTTTGTGATGCATCATTATTGTGTGAGATATGTTGATGTCTCAATCCAACTACCTAATGTAGTCATTGTAGTTTTGAGTTGTTAGATCATAGTCACTTTTTTTGGTATTTAGAATGGCGCTCTGAACTACCCAACGGTAAATTTGTATCTGCGTGCGCGTCTGTACTTGGATGGATGTGCAAAATGGACAGGAGAATATATATACTGGATTGGGCTGCGTCCAGTGGTCCATGGTTCTCCTATTATTCTACACCAATGTTCTCGTAGCAGGGGTTACAAGCGATCGAGAGAGGGAGGGGGTCCATAGTCTCTCGTTTGAGCAAGAGCTCGTTGTTGGTGGAGGTATTGTGCTTTCATGTGCTTTTGGTTCGATTGTCTCCTCTCGTCCCCCTCTTCGGGGTCCTTGCCTCCCCTTTTATAGCTTGAAGGATTGGGATCGGATTATAGTGGTTTGGGGAATGTAAAGATCATGCAGGGAGAAGAAAAGGAGAACAAAAAGGAACATCTAGAGCATGACATCTTCCCCTTTTCCTTGGATGGGTCTCTGGCCCTATAGCATCAGGATAGCATGGTTGTGAAGTCGGAGCCACTCCGTTCACTGGAGCGATAGGGTTCCGATCAACTCGGTTGTGTACCTTTGTACTATCGAGGATTGGCTGGATGTGCGCTTTGACTTTCATGGAAGACGGGGCAGAAGAGTAGTCGTTACTCCCATCATTGTCGGATTTTGGACTCTGTGTCATGGCGGATCTGACCGAAGCCATACCTGGTGGTACCGGGGCACCCATGTCTTCGTCTATAGACCTAAGTCTCATTCGTCCTCCCCCCGAGGGTAGCTTGTTGGGACCCATGTGATCCTTTTTCCTTCCAATGGGGGTTAGCGGGTCCCTCGGGCGAGGCGGAGAATGCCCCCCGAGGGTTGGACTAGCGCGAGAGATCCGAACAGGGCTCGAGCGAGGCGGAGAGCTAGAGAATGCCCCCTCTGAGGGCCGGACTCGGCCGAGGAACCGAGACGAGGCTCGGGCAAGACGAAGAGTGTCCCCAGAGGGTCGTACACGCCTGGCGAGGGGTCCAAACATAGCTTGGACGAGGCGGGGAGTACCCCCGAGGGACAGAAGCAGCCGAGGGGTCTAGACAGAGCTCGGCAAGGCGGAGAATGTTGCTCGAGGACCCTGCGCCCCGGGGGGGATAGAATTTTTTGTTGGTGCTCACTTACTACCTTTGATTGGGTATCATGATGGATATCGATACCTGATACTTTTCTTGTTGGAATCACATTGCTTTTGTTGTAATTCTGTTGTTTTATCCAATCTAGGTTCATCTTCTTTTTAATATAATCAGCGGTTCTCCTATCTGATTCGTTTAAAAATAAACTATCAATATTGCTTCCATCTGCCAACACGCGTGCATTTACATGTGCAGCGAGAGGGCCCTGACTCTAATACATATGTAACCCCTCATGTTTAAAATCTACTTATGTTCTATATCTCCAACGGCAAACAAGCATCTACGCATAGCACATCAATTACATTTTTTAGATTATAGTATATATTAGATGAGATAACCAAAAAGTAGGTTGTTCATGTTCGGGGTGGCTTGAAATACGAAAACAAAATCAAATCCCTAAAAGTCTATAAGGTAGTACCGGAATCGTGTGTATTTACTGGTAAATGTGCCTGATATGGTGCACGGAATCTAATTAATATATGTGTTGAAATCAGACTTTGTATCATTTCTAGATGCGAGTTGTTCTAACTCATACCATACAAGTATGGGTCGGGGTTATGAAATCCAGATCATATAAGTACATGATACAGAGGGTGGTAAGGCAGTTTGGGAATTAAAAAATTGAGATGTTAATATTAAAAAGAAGTTTTGGGGAAATAAAAGAATCAAGGGTTTTTTTTACTCCTTTTCTTTTTTACTTCTCAAACTTTTCTCCAGCCCTCGGTGTCTATCATATGCAATTGATTAAGACTCACTAGTCTGTCAACCCGTGCTCTTGCACGGGGTAAAATTTTATGTGACATAAACATTAGTTACTCTTTAATATTTCTAACTAATAAAAATTCTTTTTATTTAATTGTATATTTTTTTTTTTTGAATTTCTAAAATAATAGACACGATAGACACATACTCTATAATCTCTGTCTAGTCATGATAACCATATCAATCACTTATCTATACCATAATGTGATCCATATCTAGAGTTATTTTTCCTTTTCATGGTACCTTTGTGTATTTTCAATACACACTGAATTTAAGCATTAGCACAAACATGGAGGTTTTTGTTGCAGCACGTATATTGTGATTCATGAACCTATGTTTTGATTTTTTTTTCAAATTATAATGTTCTCAATGGCTATAGATTTTTTATACTCAAGTTAAACTAAAGCCCTTGTAGATATTGCATCTTTTATTAACTCTCCTTTGTAATCTTTGGTAATAAGGACTTTGTCATATAATGCACTCTTAAGTAGTACAAATGTCCTAGGCGGTCATTTAAAATTGGCAGTTGTAGAGCTTGATGTGAAATCTAGAATGACATATTAGTGCTAATCTCAAGAGAATCTTATTATCTGTGTCTGCCATTTAACACTAAATAAAAGAAAAAGGAGTAAGATATAGCCATATGTTGTCTGCACTAACCTCTCTTACATTTCAAGATGTATGAATTTCTTTTCAAGAAATTATATTTGTGTTGGGGCTTCCTCTTGTTATGATTTGGCATATCTAAAGTGTGCCATTTCGGGAGCCTTCGTTGATCGCTCGAGAGGGAGGGGGCTCTTCAGAGGACCTAATCCACATGGGGGTGATTCCAATATATATGCATGGTTTTAGCTTCTACTTTGTATGAAAGTGTCTTTGTGTCCTTTTAATGGCAAGAATATGCCTAAGATATAGCTAAGAAAAGATCAAATCAATCCACCTGTTATAACCCAGACACTATAAATAAAGAACATCTCCACTAAGGCACCTCTCCTATTTAACTTGTGTCTTCGACACCTGTTCACTCGCAGCCTCAATTGTAAGCAACAATTTGCAATAATATATATGTATATATATGTATATATATATATATATATATATATATATATATATATATATATATATATATATATATTGACTGAGTAAAAACATATAAAAATGTCATGGTTGTTAATATAATTTTAAACCATTTGTTCGTATAATATAATAATATTAACAAAATGAGGGAAATGTTATATATATGTGTGTGCATTTGATGACCATTTAAATTTATTTCATAATACATACTTGTTATTTATATTTAGATTTTAGAGATTTTTATTTTTTTATAAGGTCTAAGGTGGATAATTTAATTTATACTATATTTTGTACCAACATATATGGGTAAATTGAATCAAAACATAGTGGTGACATTGCATTATCTTTTCATATGTAGGTAATATTAAAATATTAAAATTATTTTTCACATTACTCAAGATCTATATATTAGGTAGAACTTTAGAGGGTTTATTTTGAATTATCCTTCATAAGGGAAAAATGGTTAATTGAGTTGTAGCTTTGGGTGTTATTTTGAATTATGTTTCAAATAATGATGTGTTTATTTTATAAGAAAATCTGTGAGTTATTTTGATATATGCTTCAATAAATCTCGATGAAAACAACATACTAATGTAGATGGATTCCTTGTTCAATGTGGCTCACAAAAAATGTCTCATTGGCTAGAGAGTTGGACCTTATTTACCACCGATTGGGCACATGTGTAGCTTATTTATTGAGGTTGACTGTTAAATACGATGTTTTACAATAGATTAACCACTTTCCTTAATTTTATTAAGGGGTCATTTGGGTCCCTTCATTTAGATAAATTGAAATCTACTTGAATAACTTAATCTATTTGACTTGAAATTTGATATTTCGCCACTTTCTAAAGTTCACATATAAGCTTATTTCAAACTCATAGGGTGGAAGATGAAAAACTGATTCTATAGACCATCATTCCATGTTTCTACTTTATAACTTATAACACATTCTTCAAACTCGTCCTCCTATAATAGAAATACAACAAATAATTATATCTCTAATGTAGTGAAAAATGGTATGCAAATATAGTCCATATACAACCATAGCAGCTTAATTAATATGTCTCTAAATTATGATTATTAAAATAAATTTAATTCTAAGGGTCCAAACATATGGATTTTATTTAAAAGACTAATCAATCAAATGTGAATATCAATGGCCGACCACAGTTTTTGTGGGGCCAAAGTTTCATTTTGTGGGTAGTTAGATTTTAAGCTAATTATTTATCTATGTAACCAAAAGGTTGATTATTTTTTTATAAAAAAATAGATCAAGTGAACACGCCGATCAGGATCTACACATATAGCCGTAGTTTGTTTTTGTGGGATATTAGATTTTATATCTATCTATTTATCTATGATGGCAAAAAGTGATTAATTTTTCTAAAATATAGTTCATCGTGAATAGTAACGGCCGATTTCCATGTGACCGTTTGTTCTGTGGGATATTAAATTATTTATCTATATAATAAAAAAAGGTTATTATTTTTTTCTAAAAAATAGATCAATGCCGGTCAAGATATCTACGTGGCCGTAGTTTTTTTTTGGGGATATTACAATTTATATCTATCTATTTATCTATATAACGGAAAAAATCACTTTTTCCAAAAAAAAAATAGTTCCACGTGAACAGCAACGGCTGATTTCCATGTGACCATAGTTTGTTATGTGGGATATTAATTTTTTAGGCTATTTATTTATCCGTATAATAATGAGGGTACTTTTTTAAAAAAAATAGATCTAGTATTTACTTATCTATATGACAGGGGAGGTGACTATTTGAAAAAGAAAATAGATCTAGTGGTTAGAGTTAGCTATAGTCTTCCGATTAATGGCGAGATGTTTCTGATTAACGTGAGAATTTGTAGTATTTATCTTTTTTCCTAGCGCGTCTGGTGAGAATTAACGTGGACTCTCCATTGTGTCTGATTAACGTGAAAATTTGTAGCATTTATCTTTTTTCCTAGCGCGCCGGGTGAGAAGTCCTAAAAAAAGAAGAGTTTTCCAATAGACTTGCTATTTCTCATCTTGTGTATTTCACAAGATGGCAAAGCCAGGTTCGCTTGCTATTTATGTCCAACGAGATTTTAGGGATAGCATACATGTTATTATACAAAACCAAATAGAAGACCTGTTGAAGTTCATTTTTTCCTATAAAATGGTAAATATATAATACAAAACAAGGATAACATATCTCTTGGAGATGCTCTTAACGTGGAGCCTCCGTTGGAGCCTCCAATTAGTAATAGTAAGATAAGATGTCATGTGCTCAACAACTCGTGTCTAGCGATGATACGGAATGTGACCTAACCAATGACTCGTATCCATACAATTTAGAGCACAACATCTCCAACAACTACTTAAAATTTACTTGCTATATCTTGAGTTATAGCAAGTTGCTATTTTGTTTGGCAAGGGAAAAAAAGATGTATCTCCAACAAGTTGGTATTCTCACTTGTTAAAATTGAAAAAATAGGCCCACCCCTCCAAACCGGTACTGGGCCCGGCCATCCTTTCTTGCACGCGAGTCCACGACGGATCGACTTTTTTTCGATCGCGTCTGGCCGCCGCCGCTGGTGAGGCCGCGACGTTACTCGTCAAGGACCGCGCCGGCCATCACCTCCTCCTGGACCTCGTCAAGGTAGTCTGGCCGGCCAACCCGTCCTCCTCGACCTCGTTCAGCTACAGCAGGGAGACGGCGGACGGCATGGCTTCAAGTCTCGCGATTGCGGACGGATCGGGGACGGGGAGACGGCGGACGGCGGGGCTTCAAGACTCGCGATCGCGGATGGATCGGGGATGGATCGGAGACGGCCCGAGAAGAGTTTGGCGCGCGCGGGAGATGCCACGCGGGCGCGGGAGGGAGCCGGCGGAGATTTACCATGTTGCTATCGAGTGCGGAGCTTTACCAAGTCCGGGGCGATGTTTACCAAGTTGCTAAATATACCAAGTAGATTTAAGGAGTTGTTGGAGAGGTGTTTTCGTGTTTTTTCTAAAAAAATAAGAATAGCAAGTGGATTTGAGGAGTTGTTGGAGATGCTCTTATGACTAGATAATATGGAGTAAGATCCTAAGACATTTTAGTATATAATTGTATTTCTTATAGCTTATAGTACTTGTAGTAATTCTGAGATGGGAGTATACCTTTTGTCGTTGACCCTCTTCTCGAGATCGGTTTTCAGTTCTTCGACAGTCTTGGCGTCGATATCACCCAGGGAATCGGCCGCTTGGTCGTCGTTGCTAGTTTTCTTCGGCTTTGCGATTTGACGAAGCACGCTCTTGAGCAACCCCTGCAGGTCATTGGCGCTGAATGTCTGCGAGACGGACACTATCGCTTGTCGGTCGATTTCCGTCTGCAGCTGCCGGCAGACCTGTACTGCCAGCGTGGTCTTCCCGAGCCCTCCGAAGCCCACGATGGAGAACACCTTGAGCTGCTTGTCGTTGTCGTTGTTAACTTGCTTGACCTGGTTGGCAAGGACAGTAGCCCGGGCCTTGATGCCGACGAGGTGATCCTCGTCAGGCTCGCCGCCGCCGCCGCTGTCAGCAGCTGAGCGGAGAGCACCCGATAATGGTGGTGGTAGGCGCACATGGCCTGCCGAAGCAGCAGCGGCAAGAGGGCGGCGCAGTGTCTCCAGGCTGACGCCGTAACTAGCATGCTGCTCGTTGATGTCGGAGGCGTGGGCGCGTAGGCCACGGATATCAGAAGCTAGGCGGCGGCGAGATCAGAGGGTGGTGAGGAGGCGCTTGCACCACACGAAGAGGTGGTCGCCGGGCCGGGTCCTGACGCGGAACAGGTAGAGGTCGACGCAGTCCTCGGCGTCGTAGCCCACCTCCCGCAGCTGCTTCATCCACTCGCGGACGAAGTGGTCCACGGCGTCCTCGTCGGCTTCCGACTGCATGCGGAGGAGGGCGTTGATGGTGGCCAGCTGGTTCCTCAGCCGGGCCACCTCGCCGCCCACGCCGCGGAGCTGCCGGAACTCTGCCCCCACCAGCTGCCCAACATTGCTCACGAGGGTCTGCGCCGCGCCCTCCATTATTGTTAGCTAACGAGCTACTTCTCAATCTCTCGATTAATTGGTTTATCACTTCTTGTCACAAGAAGAATGGAGGATTTTGCTACGTATCTTATAGTTAGATAGCGAACACCAAATGACAGCTATGCCTAGCTATGTGCGCTGGACATCAAAGCAGGGCTGATCCTAAAATGAAAGGTTATTTGGTAGAATCATTAATTATATATTAGGTACACGTACCTATAGGGCTCTCTTTTTTTTGTCTTTTTCCAATAATTCCTATTATTAAATGTTCTCTAAAATAAAATAAAAAATAACAGACATGATAATAAGCCGTCATTAAACTTGTCCCTAGGTCACTAAACTTTTCAAATGCATTTTTAGGTACTCGAACTTGTCTTAGGAGTCTTCTTTAGATCTAGAACTCTCAAAATTTTATTTCTAGGTCCTCAAAGTTGTCACAATGCGTCATCTAGATCTGAGCGACCCTCCAACAAACCCACATGTTGGTCTCTAATTAAACTCTAGCGTTCTATGTACACATGCGCTCTCCCTCCCTTTTCTTGCTGCATCTACAATTCTATGCTCTACCCGCTCTCCCATATTCAATCTATCGTCACCAGAGCTCGCCTTCCCCACTCAATGCCTTCATCATCCTCCACATAAAAAAGATCATAACATCATTAACAATACAAGTGGCAACAAGACCAAAGTGAGTGCTTCTTAGGCTTAGGAGGTAGGCGAACGATTGCCCTTTACCATTAAGGCATTGTTCGGCTTATCGTTTCAGTGGCTAATAAGTCGGCTGATACTAATTTTTGGTTGTTTTAAAGTGAGATAAAAATATTATACCATGACTGATAAGCTAGACTGATAATAAGCCAAGCGAATAAGAAGTAAGTTTCTTTCTCGGACAAGGACGAGGTGTGGATCCAATCATTGTGGCATGTGTCATTTTGATGTGAAGTAGGCGGGGTCTTTCAGACCTAAATGGCACACTGGGATAAGTTCAAGGACTTGTATTACACGCCATGGCAAGTGTAGGGACCTCTACATAACAATTATTTAGAGAGACTACACATGGTTAATATTTTTTTCCTTCTGGACAATAATCAATGCAAGCATAGGGAAACACATCTCGTGCTAGTGGCCAGCCGTCCATTTGTTTGTGCCCTTTGTCCCTCTCCCAACGGGTTTTGATTCTCCTTAATTATATAAGTTGTCAGTATTCTAAACAAAAATCTAATGATACATGTCACTAGAGTTATGAAGGGAGAGGGTGAAGAAGATTTGTCTAGATAAGTTGCTTGTACTACTGTTTTTTCAAAACATGCGCCATTGTTTTTTTAGGTAAACAGGAGGGGTGAGGCAACCTTTGTACAAAAAATGTATAGAAGAAGATCAGGAGACAAAGAAGGCCGGGGTCGGATAAAATAAGGAAGATCACAATCCGAGGGAAATATTTCTTTTCTGGCCGATGCAACAACAAGGCAAACTCTTGCAGGAAGACACGTTTGAGGTTTGGTTGTGGCCACCATCGTGCAGCTCCTTATAAGATGGCATTATTTCCGACTATCCAAATACTCCAACAGAGGAGGATAATGATTTCGATGTAGAAAGGCACGGCTTGAAGCTGATCTTTGAAAGACATGGGAATGTCGATCGGTGTCAAACAAGGGCAAAATTAACCTGTACCTCTCACTACTCCAGAACAGGCTATCAGTGACGGTTCAAAACCCCTCTTCACTGGCGGTTTTTGAACCACCACAACCAACTCGGCAGTGATGAGCTGATCACATCACTGCCGGTTATGCCAAACCGGCAGTGATGCTTGAGCTATCACTCCCGGTTCTTGTGCCCAACCGACAGTGAAGGGGGTTATATTAGTGCCGGATTTATTTGAACCGGTGGTGATATTATTTTTACAATTTGCATTTTATTAATTGTTTTATTTTCATTTGGGGTTTACGGTTTAGGGTAGAGGTGGTGGGTTTAGGTTTTAGAGGTGGTGGGGTGGGAGGTCGGGAAGGTTTTTGCTATCGAACCATTTGATATCGATGTGAAGGTGGTTGAGGACCAGCGATAATACAAACACATTAATATTTATATTAATTACAAAAGATCCAAACAAAACTTAAAGTACCGAATTAATTGTCGCATTACAATAGCCTATTGAGGCGGTCTTTTCCGTAGTTCGCCTTGAACTTCCGAGTCTTCGCAATGGAGAAAGATCATTCCCTAAACATTATCTCGTCCAGAATAAGCTTTGCTATCTCCTCTTGAAATCCTCTTATCTCAAAATCTAGCAACTTGTTGTGCTTCTGTTCTTTGCGCTGTAAATTGATACAAGATGATATTGAGATGCACATACGTAAGACAAAACAATAGAAAATGAGACGCCTACGTACCATGACATCTCCTATTGCAATCGTTGAAACACGTGAGGATTTTCTCAACCTCGAGGCCAATTGGGCAAATCATTTGCTTGACTATGTAAGTCTTTTCTGCTAACTCACTACCCTTCGGGAATAGTTTATGTAGTATACCTAATAAGTTATCGAAGCCTTTATCTCTCAATCCATTCGTTGATTTGAACTCCAATAGCATGATGTTGGCTTCCAGTTTTCTTATTGGGCAGGTCGAATACAATGGTGTTTTTGCATCCTTTGTCATGATCTCTAGTTTTTTCAACTGTGAAGCACTAAGGAATCCCCCATGCATATCATGTAGAAGTTGTGAAATGTCATCATTTTCATCTGTGTCGTCAACTAATGTATTCATAAACACATCATCATTGGTAAGCACATGTTCTATATAATCATGAACATGCAATAATGCATTCAGGGATACACTAGGCATGGGCACATCATCATTGCTTTCTTGTGCAACATTTTGACCAACCTCCCCATGCAAAGTCCAAATCGTGTAGTTTCTCATGAACCCCCTTGTGATCAAGTGCAATCATATATGCTCCACGTCGTCCCATTTTCTCGTATTCTTGCAGTCTTTGCATGGACAGAATACAAGTTGTGAGTCCCCGGCATTGGCTCTAGTGAGCTTGATGAAATCATAGATGCACGTCAAGTACCATGGGTCTGTACATGACAGATCGTATATCCACCCTCGCATGACGGATCGTATATCCACCTTCGCGTCTGTAGGGTCGAGATGGTGGACTAGAGGGGGGTGAATAGTCTTTTCTAAAACTTAATCGCTTTGGCTAACCGAAACTATTGCGGAATTAAAACTATCAGTCTAGATAAGACTACACCCCTCTATCTATTACTTTAGCACCTAGCAAAAATGTCTATTATGTTACTTAAGGTGCCAAGCTAGGAGGCTCACCTAAATAAGTCTAGGTTGCAAGGTCACACAAACCTAAGCAACTAGTACTCTAAGCAAACCGGGGATCTCCTACACATACTAGTAAGCAAAGCACAAAGCACCTAAGCTCACTAGCAATGCTCTCTAGCAAGACTACACAAGTCAACTAGAGAGCTCAACTTACTTAGCTACACAAACTAAGCAATGTGACTAACAAGGCTACTCAAGCCAATTAGCCACTCAAGAGCTACTTCTATGCTACACAAGCTAGAAGGCAACTAGTTAAGCTACACAAACTAACTAGTTACAAGAGCAACAACTAACCACTTGCACAAGTAAGAATAAGTAAATACAAGCTAGTGATTTGGAGAATGCAAACCACCAAGAACATGTACAAGGTTGACACGGTGATTTTTCTCCCGAGGTTCACTTGGTCGCCACCAAGCTAGTCCCCGTAGTGTCGACCACACACTTTGGTGATTCGGCGGCTAATAGGCGTTCACAAGCCTAGCCCACTAACTCGGGCGCCGCAAGAATCCACCCACAAGTGAGGGTACCTCAATGACATTCTCAACTAGAGTTGCTCTTCGTGATCTCCCGCGGGGCGATCACAATACCCCTCACAAGCACTTCTCTAGAGCGCCGCACAATCTTCTTGCGCGCTTCAACGGAGCCTCAAGCCACCAAGCCGTCTAGGAGGTGGCAACCTCCAAAAGTAACAAGCACTCCAGCTTGCAACACGATCACCTAGTGCCACACGATGCAATCTCTCAAAGCAACGCACTAGAAATCGCTCTCTCACTCAATCAGATGAACACTATCGAAGTATGAGTGAGTTAGAGGGCTCCCAAACCAAGCACACTAGAGGCAACAAATGCCCAAGGTGCTCACTCAGCCCCAAGGGCCGGCCAAGGGCTATAAATAGCCACACCATCAAAACTAGCCGTTTTGCCCACTCACTGGGCCTTCCTGCGTACCTCCGGACGCAAGTTCATAGGGGGTCTGGACCATCACGCGCGTGTCCGGACCCTCCTAGCCGTTTGAATTCGCCCGTTGGCGCGCTCAACACGCTCTGCCACGCGTCTCCGGACGCTACTGTTCACTGGGTCCGGTTCAACGCCCTGTGCGACCGGAGTCAACACAGAGAGCTCCCGAAGGCAAAAACCAGTCCGAAATGCGTCCGGATCCTTGCGTCCGGACCGCATACAGCGTCCAGACCTTCACTCTGAGCGAATATAGAGAGCTCCAACCTCCAGATGCTGCGTCCGGAGTTCACCATCCAGACGACGAACAACGTCCGGATCATCTCTGTCAGCACAGCTGAAAGTGCAATCAAGGCCTAAAGTGTGTTTTGGTGACATGACAACATATTTAGGAAACTAATGAGACTTTGTGAGTATGACAAGTAGGTTAAACTTAAGGAGGTTGATGAACAGGTTGGCGGACCCCTCCAATTACAAAAGTGCATGGCAACAAGCTCAAAGGGTTTAAATTCTTTTATACTTTGAATTTGAGTTAGGTATGCCATACTATTAAGAGGGATTCAACACGCATGCCAACAAGTGAACCAAATGCATCTATCCTTTTACATCACACCTCCACATATAAAGAGGGCAAATCAGCCAGCTTATTGAAGATCAAATCCTTGTTGTTCTGCCCAGGCCGGCACTGCCGCGACTTGTTCAGCCAGTGGGCAGTAAGGAGGTATTTCATACCCCCTCACTCTCCCCCAACGGCTAGTTCTGTCATTCACTCATTCTTACTTTGAAAGAACAGAAAGAGAAGCCTCTCTCTTGCTCTCCCTTCTTCCTTGGTGCTCATCCACTCTCCTTCATTGATTTCCAATCATTCTTTGAGAGGTTGCCCTTGAGCTTGCCTCCTTCGTGTGGCAGCCTAGGGAAGTTTGTATCACCCATATTTTGCTAATACACTTCTCTCATCTCAAGGGTTCATTCTCTTGACTTCGGACCGAGGAAAGAGCTAGCCTTTGTGATGAGCTTGAGCCTTGTGTGGCGCACCTCAACAACATGGACGTAGGCAAGCCTTGGTGGCAAGCTGAACCACGGGTCAAATCTTGTGTCACCGTGTGCTTGTTACTTTATTTTCATATATCTTGTGTGCTAGGTGATTTCTAGGGTTTGGACCCGATCTACTCAGTGGGTGTGTTGCTACCACTTTCAAGTGGTGCTAGAGGTTTCCTACACCTCTAGAAAGGTTTCTATTCAAGCACAATTTGCATTCTCAGTTTAATTTTTGAATTGTGCATTTATCTGATCTGGTGACCAGCACTGCTGCTCTAAGTCCAGCAGTGCCGGCCTCAAGCCCGGCAGTGCCGGCCTCAAGCCCGGCAGTGTCGGCCTCTCTGCTAACAGAAACTTGTCAAGTTGTTTTAAACAGGCCTATTCACCCCCCCCCCCTCTAGGCTAATCAGGTCCTTACAACAGCGCAGTCAGAGGGGGTGGCGTCCGGACGCATAGCCAATGGTCTGGACCGCCCAAGCCCCTGCGTCCGGACTCTCAGACTCGGCCGAGACCTAGGGTTTGGTTCCGGACGCAAACGCAATGGTCCGAACCCCCTAGGCACTTGCGTCCGGAGCTCGGTTTTTAGCCGAGACTCCTCCGCACTTCTTCCTTTGCTTCTCAAGTGCTAACACAAATGTGTTCACCACCTTGTGCATGTGTGTTAGCATTTTCACAATCATTTTCAAAGCATTTTCCACTTGCTTCTCACCACGCCACTCGATCCTAATTCATCGCAAAGTTAGATCGCTCACAGTGGCACTAGATAACCGATATGCAAACAAGTTTGCTCCTCTTGATAGTACGGCTATCTATCCTAAACCCGGTCATAATCTTCTCTACACACCTATGACCGGTGAAATGAAATGCCCTATGGTTATACCTTTGCCTTGCGCATTCCATTCCATCTCCTTCTCCAATGTTAATGCAACACATGCACCAACCACTTGTCAAATGATATGATCCACTTCATATCATCACATGACCGTGTTGGTTCATCGATCTTGACCTCACTTGCTCTTCACCGTTGCCTTGGTCCATCGGCGCCAAGCATCACCCGCTTGCCCTTCACACTTGCAAGCCTCATCTTGATCTTCTCCACCTTGATCACATGACTCCATGTCATGTTTCATGTGCAATAAGCTCCTTCATCACACAATCACATGTGAACTAATCTCCTGTGTATATATCACTTAAACACATATTGGTTCACCTAAGTTGTCACTCAATTACCAAAATCTCATAGGAACTCTCAGCGTCATGTCTGCACAGGTAAAATGGGCAGGGCGGAGGAAACATAGGAACGTATTAATAAGAGTCTTTCTGAACAATATTATTTGATGAAGCACATAAACATAATGTATGATCTGTCGCGGACATTTAGGGTTTAGGGTTTAGGGTTTGAATCGGAGCGTTTTTGAACAATATTATTTGAAGCACATGAGCATAATGTATTGTTCGATATAATTTGGAATTGGTCACGCTATAAAAAGTGAGACTACATATAGAAAACAATGGAGGCTTCATCGTAAACAACATTAATTGCACACCTTTTTGAACAAAAATGTAGGCGCTTGTTTAATTCTTTCCAAATTCCAAAACTTTACAATATTCCACATCCCATCAAATCTTTAAACGCATGCATGGAGTATTAAATGTAAGTAAAAAAATATAACTAATTACAAATTTTATCCGTAATTTTCGAGACGAATCTTTCGAACCTAGCTACTCAATGATTGGACAATAATTACCCAATAAAAACAAAGTGCTACAATTTTTCCAAGTAATTTTGGATCTAAAAGCTACAAAAAAAATGGACACAAATTGCAACAACCCTCTTCTTGATTATGAACAATAGTATAGCTCCAAACTATGGATTTGCACACAAAAGCAATGTAAACCTACAATTCTAAAGAAGTATGCTTGTTACTAACCAAGAGCTAGAAGATGTGAGTATCCAAGAGCATCCAAGAGTGAAGAGGAGCCGCAACAATGGAGGTCAAGAGATCCAGCATCCGCAACAATGGAGAGGAGCTCACTGTTATGTTTCTGTTGGGACAGAGGAGGCAGAGGAGATCGAGATATTTATACAACAGACATTTCACTGTCGGTTCCAACCACGAACCGGCAGTGAAACTCATCATCACTATCGGTTCGTGGCTTGAACCGGCAGTGATACGGCAGAGAGGCATCTCTGCCGGTTCAAGCCACGAACTGGCGTTGATGATGAGTTTCACTGCTGGTTCTGCCCCTGCTCCCAATCATTCGGGGCCTGTCAGAGCTTGAACCGGCAGTGAAACAGCATCATCCGCTGGCCCAAATAAAACTGTCAGTGATGGGCCGACAGTGATGCCTGATTCTGTAGTAGTGTCTATCAGGTTTCAGCAATATGCAAGAAATGGACAGTCCAGAGATAGGTGCATTGCAGTCTCCTCTATATCATTAGTGCACAGAAAACAAGCATCAGATTTTAAAGCCTTGTTTCTTCTCTCCAGAATGTTTCTACTGCTAAGCTGGTCTTGGAGAAACAACCAAAAGAAAAAAAAAAAGAAAAGTTTGTGCTTGGGCATCATTTCCAGCCTATATGAAACATCAAACTAATATAATGGCTATGTATTGGAGGTGATTTTTTCAGTAGTGAACTAAAAACAAACTCTATGTGATGTGGTATTTTTAGAAACAACAAATTAAAACTCCCAATTGAGATTGGCCTTTTCACGCATCAGCATTACAAGCAGTCAAACGTTTTTTAAAAAAAAATCTATGATTAGTTCTTATAATGGGATGTATAAAAGTTAGACGGTTGTTGTCTATAAGTGTTTGCACATCACAGAAGGATAATAATCAATAGCTTTTGCAACTGTCCATTAATTAAGGTGTATTCCATGGCCAGTCTCAAAATACATCAACTTATAGAGTGTTGTCCTAAGTTCATTTTATTTTGAACAAATTTATAGAAAAGAGTGTCACAATTTATGACATCTAATTATAGTGTAATAACTAGCTAGAATACTAACTTGATTTTTTATAGTATGCGCCTAATCTACTTCATAACTTGATTTTTGGGGGGGGGGGGGGGGGGGGATACTCTATACACTAGTACTAGACTCAAAGAGGTCACACCAATCCGACTCATCGTTTTGTCGACGCATGCGAGCTGGTTCATGCACTTCTGCTCGATCCGTCCGTGGCTTTGTTCTACTAGCTAGCTAGTACACGTACTCTTATACTATTTGGTAAATAAAATCATGCACTTTTAGACTTACTTAGTATATATATGCAGATCAAATTTAAGGGCAAACATCCAAAACTAGAACTTATATATTGTATGGGTCACTATCGACACTCTTGCATGCCGTGTCAAAAGGGTCGATGTTTTGTCCATGAAAACCGCAAAACTCTAAAGAACTGTGTTGGTGGTTCAACATCTCGCTAAATACGTGTTGCGGTTTGGTGTGTGTAGATCAAATTTAGTGTAGATATATATGTATATTCCGCTTGCAGTCCGGCCCATTGTTAGGGGCATTTATTTAGTGGGTGCTTCACTGTCGTCTCGCCAGCATGTGTGTACTCGTTGATAGGCCCGCCAGCATAGAGAATTACGTGAGCAAAAACGTAAATATATAGTATTCTTTCGAGAGACTATATGCATGGTCATTAACTACTTTTTCCCGGCTGGCCAATAATGCAAGCATATATATATTCTCTAGCTATGCCGGACAGCGGCCGCTGACTTTGGAGCTTGGCCTTCAGAGACGTAACAACGGCCGGGGTTTGAGGTGTCACTGTAGTAAGCAAAATTTATAGTTAATGATACATGTCATTAGAATTAATCTCTAAAGATTCTTAAGAGGCCACACCAACAATGGACTCGACAAAACACATGAGTTGATTCTACTAGTGCACTATTGTTGGTCAAATCATCTGGTTTTAGAATTTGTGTATAATATGTACATCAATTTTATTGAAAACCTCCTCCATAACTAACACTTCTTACTTGTATTGCTGGCGACACTCTTGCCGTGTCGTTACCAGAACTTCAAAACTCTAAAGAATTGATGGTGGTTCACCATCTCCCTAAGCTTGTGTCGTGATCTATATATATATTTCATTGCGCCTGCACAGCTGGCTTGTTGATAGGCATGTTTAGCTCAGCTCTAGTGTTATTTTTTCGCATGGATTTTACAGATGCCTTCTATGAAAAATGTGGAAAAAGAAAAGGAGACAACAAGAAAATTAAAAGGAAACATGGAGATCATGTGCCGGATTACTTGAAAGATAATTAATAACTTATTCATCTGGAGCGAACCCTCGCTAAAATTTTCTTTACCCTTCGCCCAAGGGGCACTACCTGCTGCTTTCTTAAATATTTATCAACACTAGCTAATTAGTTACATACTTGTGCTAGTTCATTAAAAAATAAATTAGTCTTGTGACCCACATGCATTTGAAGGTATGGTTCTATGGGCCGATTTTTTTCCTTTTATTTGACTAGTTGTTACTAACCGATGTAAACATGTTTCCCCTTAAAAATTGCTAATGATCCAGAGACCAAATGAAATAATGGACCGATCCGGTCTGGGTCATAGTGCTCACATTTGAAACGGTAGATATTATAGTTGATAACCAATTCACGTCACACATTGTAGACCTCTCATCCTTCCTCGCACGACTTGCATCTATAATCGCTAGAGTGCGAAACCAACACCGTTGCACCACATTGTGTGGTGCCACGTGGCATTATATATCAAGACAGGTAGAGAGAGGGAGAGAGAGATATACATTGCCAAGTACAATAAGGAAACACAGTCATTACAAGATCTGAAATCATCATATGAAACACTAAGAGAGGAACCCTAGCGCAACACGAAAGGAAATGACTAAAATAAACTAAATAGTTTGTTTCACCATCCACTGAAAAACATGACCCTGTAATATACGTGGGAATAACTTATCCTTATCTCCATATGCATATGCATCTCGATCAAAACACAACAACAATATCCAAAGGGGAAAAAGTCGTTTCAATAAAACCTACTTGTCGATGGCTAGAGTCGCTGCAACATCTAAAAATACATCTATATACCCATCTCTGTCTCGATGAAAACATATAAAATCCTATTATTATGTGGTGTAACATAAAAAAGGGTCATTGCAACAAAATCAACTTGGTGGCGAGGCCAAATAGACAAAGACCCATGGAGACCCCCGCGTCGCTCTCACGAGGGGCGACACGGGCAGCACCGCCGCCTCCCACCCCCCGATCTCCCTCCTTCTGCCGCCTCCTATCCGCTGCAGGAGTCCGACGCCGGCTATCCGGACAAGGTCAAATGAAAGCTCCTAGATAGCTAGAGGGGGGTGAATAGCCTATTAAAAATTCTACAAATCACTAGAGCAAAGGTTAGATTAACACTTAATCAAAGCTTTTTGCTCTAGCTTTACTAGGGGTGCAAAGCCACCTATTCAAGCAATTCTAGTTAGTTAAGTGTCTAACAAACAATAGCAAGAACCTAAGGCACTCAACACAACAAAGCAAGAACAACTAACAAGATAAGCTAACAAACTAGCAAGAGAGCTAACCACGCAAGATATGAAAGAATGTAAATACAAAGAGGATAGGGTGATTATATCGATGCCTTGTGATGAATGAATGTCAATACGAAAACTAATCACAATGAATACCCAAGAGTACCCGGGAGACAAGATTGACACAAAGATTTTCTCCCGAGGTTCACTTTGTTGCCACCAAGCTAGTCTCCGTTGTGTCGACTACTCAAATGGTGATTCAGTGGCTAATAGGCAATCACAAGCCTAGCCCACTACTCAGGCGCCACAACAATCCACCCAAAATAGAGTAACTCAATGACACAAGCAATCCACTAGAGTTACCCTTTGGCGCTCCGCCGAGGTGGGTACAAGCCCTCTCACAATCATCAAAGTCGGCCATGAACAATCACCAACTCGCGCCGAAGCTTCCTCAATCGCCCAAGCCGTCTAGGTGTTGGCAAACACCAAGAATAACAAGAAATCCCGTGGTGATGATGATGACCAAGTGCCACTAAGATGGATCAAAGCACTTGGATCACTCAAACTCTCACAAGAATGCAATTGAAGCAAAGAGAGATGAGTTGGGGGCTATCTCAAGCAAGCACAAAGAGTGAGAATGAATGGGAGGTGCAAGAGAGTGCCCTAGGAGCCGGCCAAACCACTTATATAGCCTTCACAAAGTAGCTAGCCGTTTTGCCCCAACTCCACGCTTTCCTGCGTGCCTCCGGACGCAACCTGTATGGGGGTCCGGACCAATGGCCCTGCGTCCGGACCCTCCTCCATTTGAATCTTCCCGTTGGCGCCTTCACGTGCTGCTGCCGTGTGTCTCCGGACGCAAGGAACAGTGCGAGTCCGGACCATCGTCGCCCGCGTCCAGACTCTATGTAGAGCCAGTCCAGAGAGTTCCAAATGCCCGGACGCTCGTCCGGACGACACTTAGCGTCCGGACGCTCTGCGGAGAGAGTCGAGTAAGCTCCAACACTCCGGACGATAGTCCGGAGTCCTGCGTCCGGACGACAAACAGCGTCCGAATCTCTTGTTCACCGTCAGCTGAGGCTAGGGTATGCCTCCGGACGCGCCGTCATTTGTCCGGACAGCATCTTGCTAGCGTCCGGACTTGCATCCGAAGCTCTGCCTCGATCCAAACCGAGCTGCCTCTTCTTCTCCAAGCTTCCATATGCTAACACAATGTGTTCCAACTCTTGTGCTCAAGTGTTATCCTTTACAACATATTTTCTTGGATTTTATTTTATTACTTGTCACTTAGGTTCATTTTAGATATGCAACACAAATGACCTAGTGGCACATGATAACCGCAATCGACACGAGTTTTCCCTTCTTGATAGTACGGCTATCTATCCTAAAGGTGATCACACTCTCTATAGTGTCTTGATCACTAAACCAAAAATGGCCCTATGATATACCTTTGCCTTGAGCCCATTTTTGTTTTTCTTTTTCTTCTTTTCCTTGTCCATGGAGCACTTGATTCATCACGATCATCCATCTATCTCCATATCTTGTGTTGGATCGCCCTATCTTGATTCCACACTTAGAACTAGGGTTAGTCCATAGGTTTCATCAATTATCCAAAACCAAACTTGGGCTTTCAGCAAGGATGGTGGCGGCTAGGTATTCCTCCTCCGATCCCTCCCCCTCCCTCTCGTCCCCCCCTCCATCCCACCTCTCTGGCGATGTCCAGCGGTGGCGGCCGGGCGGATCCGGCCACCTACAGCCGGGATCCGGCTCCCGAGGTTCTCCCGTCGCTCGGTAGCCATGGTGGCCATCCTGACCCACGCCCGCCTCCCTGGCAGTGGATCTGGGTGGGCGGATCCGGCCACCTGCAGCAGGTGGCTGGGATCTGGCGCCCGAGGTCCTCTCCAAGCCCGATGGCACACGCCCCCCTCCCCACCCCCCTCCCCCGTGCGGCAGATCTGGCTTCTTGGTGTGACGCCACCGGCCTCCTTGACGTGGCGGCGGGGCAGCGGCTGGTTGCTCTACTTGCTGGGCGTGCCTCCTCGTCGTTGGGAGTGGGGCTGCGGATGTGTAGTAGAGGTACAACAGTGCCGTCGTGGTGGTGTGGCCGGTGGCGGTGTACTTGGCCTCTTGCATGTCGCACCGTGGTGGTGTGACTTGTGGTGACCAGATGGCGTGCAATCTTTGCCATGGTGGCATGGCTGGTGACGCCGCCGCTTCGTGCACCGCAATTTGTTCTTGGGCCATGCTCCAGTCGCGTGGCCATTCCCGGCCTATTGCGGGGTTCCAGGGCCGATGACGGACAGGGGTGAAAACCCCGCCAGGCTTCTCTAGCCAAACTGACGACGGTGGCGCCCCTGCGTCATCACCTTCTTGGAGCCGTCATCCTCAGTCCGTCTTCGGTGCCCGCCGAGGCTTGTGCAGGAGTTGTGTTGCGCCTATTTGCACTTCATGTTTCTCCTCACCTTAGTATGTCTAGTTAGTGCTAGTGGTAGTCGTAGACGTCTATTTGGGCGGGTGCTTTGCCGCCGGTGTTTCTTCAGGTAGGTCATCCTCGCCCTTGGTCCCGAGGGTAGTGGCTTTAAGTGACTCGGAGGAGCAATCGGAGTGCGGCTCCGGCCGCCGAAGTCATGTTTTCCGGTAGATGCTTTGCCACCGAGGTCGTTGTCTTTTCCGGTGGATGCTTTGCCGCCGAGGTGATTTCCGGTGGATGCAATGCCGACGAGGTCGTCGTGCTTTCCGGCATATGCTTTGATGGACGTATATATGCTTTGCCGTCTAGAGGTTTAGCGGATGCTTTGTCGTTGTTATTATCTATGGCTCTTACCACTACTGGCTTTTAGGTGTTCAGATATTTTTGCTTTAGACTCAGTTGTTGGGGTTGTTAGGTGGAGGCCCCCCACCCCTCATGTTCTTGCTTTCGTTTGGTGCTGAGGACTTCGTTGGTAATCCAAGGATTACCCATGAATCCTTTTGTATCAACTATGTGTAGGTCTATTGACCACTCTCTTCTGCTTAATGAAACACACGCGAGAAAAATAAATAAAATCAACTTGATGTGGAACGTCTAGTTAGAACTGGTACAACATCAGTGTGTTGACACAAAAAGCGTCAGGATCTGCGAACACCTCGGGCTTATACCCAAAATTCGATATCCGGAGGCGTGCCAGTCGATTTGACCAGTTAATCGACAAGGACGATAACTAGAACAAGATTCAATCAAGACAACGGCGATGCGCCCGGATGCCAAGATTGAGACTTGATCAGGATAACTAGAGCAGAGCTGAACGAGACAACAGCGATACGCTCGGATGTCAAAGCTCAGAGGTACTCCCACGCGGAACTTACAAGGATTTGATGGAGTCCAGGGTGATGTAGCCCGTCGAAGCTTGAAGAACTCGTTGATAAACTAAGACTAATGCAATAAAGGGTAAATTGCGATAAAAGTAGAATAAAAGTAAAATTGATTTGATTGATATTGGATTTTTTTACGCAGCCCTTGGGCACATATTTATACTCCCGCATGGAGAGTTGTACAAAGACACGACTCGTATCTTTCCTAAAACAAACTCCTAACTTTAAGGAAACTGACTCGCGCTGGAGTCGGATCTAAAATAACAATATTATTTTCCTAAACAAACACACCTATTTTAAAGGAAAACAAACGACTCATGCAAGAGTCGGACTCAAACTGCTATAATAATACTGGCATAAAATCACCAGTTTCCTTATGTCTCTCCCTCGATGAAAACTTTCCATCGGCAGATCCCTTCAATCCGTGGCTTCCTTCTTTGGCCACCGGTAATCCCCTGCTGACATCAAACGCTAAGTCACCCTGTGCTCATTGGCATCCCATGCCCATCGGCATCGGCAATATTTCCCGATTGGCAACCTTGTACTGGTGACTTGTCTTCACCAATCAATCCCTATCAGCAATCGGCATCGGCAACACCTCCTCATCGGCAATCGGCATCAGCAACTTTGCAATCGGCCTCTGGTGAGCCATTTCAACTCTTATCGGCAACATCTGAGACTTCTAGCTTCCATCGGCAGCACACTTAGTCTTCCCACAACATACTCCCATCGGCAATACTGACCCATGACTTCCCGATGCCGATGGAAAACGGCTGCTGATCAACACAAGTTTTAGCTCATTTGACACGTGCCGAAAAACGGTGTCAACACATGCCCCCCAATTTCGGAGTGTATAATACTTTACGCACCGAAATTCTCTCTACTGTAGCCATTACCTCCGAGATAACTGCACAACTTCCTCGATCTTCGTGCGTAGGACCGCAATTTATTAATAAAATCCCTCGATTATAGCACAAACAGTTGCAAATCTGACAATATCTCCTTGATTATCGCGCACATCCACCGCATGCCTCTCCACATTCCTGCATAGTGTGATCCAAAATCCCAAAATACCCCTGAGTAAGCTTATAAAAGTTACCAGGATCTAACATGCCTTTTTACCCCGAGTCCACTCTCATTTTCACATCTGTCTTCGTCTTCAACCTCCGGCGGCGCCTCCGAAGAACACCTGTTCGAGCTCGAGCAACAGTTCTTCCCTCAAGCCAAGTATAATCCGCAAGAACTCCCCAGCTCCAATGGCGATCCAAATCAACATCCCTAAGGTAAATCCACTTTCCTCCTCATCCAATCTCCTGCTAGTTCCTTTGTTTGTACGAATCCCGTAATTTTTCCCCTTTTTCTTCCTTTGATTCCTTCTGTTTCTTCTTTTTTCAAAACCTAGGAACTGTACAACAAAGTTTTAATCCCTCTCGAGCAGTCCAGCTTCACCTGCTTAGGCCCAATGGGGAACCCTGATCCTAGCTATATAATCAACGCGGAAGCCAATCGTATCCCATTTAGATCTGAAAGCTTTAGTCTAGGATTATGGAAGGATGCCTTCCGTTCATGGCCTAAGCCCACCAAAGGGTGGAAGAACTAGTACCTTAGGGTTGTCAGGATGCAGCAAGTCTATTGGTCAGAGCGCAATCTGGACCAGTGCATCAGGCTCTCCATTGCCGATATGGAGAAAAATGAGAAGATGCTGATAGTTGCCTCCTATTTCTGGTCTGACACGATGAACGCCTTCCTATTCCGACACGGACCAGCCACCCCTACCCTTGTCGATGTCCATATGTTGACCGGCCTGGACGTCTCTTCTGCCGATACCTTCACTCTGTTCAATAGGAAGGCCGAGTACAAAGTGAACACTCGGAATATCGGCGGCTGGACTGGCTATATCCAGGAGTACCAGAAGACTGGATCGGTAAACCAGAGGGAACACGCCATATTTCTGAATATGTGGCAGGAAAAATTCATCTTCTGCGGCAGAGCAGTCGGACCCACCACTATGCACCTTCCGGCAGCTGAACTCTTTGCCGATGGAACAAGACTTCCCCTAGGCAGATACCTTCTCGGATCGGTATACCGTCTTTTACATCAAGTATCCAAGAAGTTACTGCTAGTTGAGCCCATCGGCAACCTTGGGGGTCCTTGGTGGTTTATCAACATGTGGTTGAACGCACACATGTATAAAGCGCTTCAGTTTGACTTGTTCGCTCAACAATTCCCGAGGGACATATCAGAAAACCACCAATACAGGGATGATGAATCGGCAACTCGTTCTCCACTCAACTTTGGAGAAGCCATCATAGTGCTGCCAGGGACCGATGCCGATGCAGAACAGTTTGGCTTGTTCTTCCAGAAATTCTACAACGGAATCCCTGCTTCGGAACGGCTCTGGTGGCCATACGTTGACGAGGACAACTGATTCTCGCTGCTGTTCAACCTCACCAATGGGAATGTGCCTCAGAACCAAATAATCATGAAGGCCAGCATCGTTCCCCGAGCTATTCCAGTGAACATTTTCGGATCCGGGAAGAATGCCCCTCCATCGTTGGAGTTCTACTACCCATCGGCAGCGGCAAGACAACTGGCATTTGGCCAACTGCCGATCAAGCTTTGTTACTCCAAGGTGGTAAACCAGGCAGACTATCTCCAGCGCTCTAGACTGGAACAAAGTCGTCAATCTTCCTCCCAATGCCGATACATCAGATATTGACTTGTCCTCCTGGTCACCAACATCCTTCATCATGAATGAGTATAAATTCTGGTGGCAAGAGTGGAGATATCAATTATTTGCTAAGTCATCACATTACTATTGGCACATGATTGACGCCAACCACATCATCCCCGACGACACAGTAAGTTTTTATCCCGATGCATTCCTTATTACTTTGCTTTTATCATCGGCACTTAACCTCCTTATGCTTGACAGGTCGACGATCCTATCCCAAAGATGAGCAACAGTGGCAAGCCCTTCAATCTCCGAATGATGAGTCCTATATCACTCATCGGCAACAATGCCCCAACGCTAGCTTCCTTCACGCCTCAGAAGGTACCCAAACCGACGCCTACAAAAACCAAGGCTACATCGGCTGCTACTGCTGCCTTGACGCAGGTTTTTGCAGTAAACTCATCTTCACTCATACCGATTACATATTGTTTCATCGGCAACAAGTTACTTTGTATAACTTATACTAATATTTTCAGGCAATGAGGTCATCGGCAACTGCTCCAAGTACACGAGCATCTCCAAGCCGTGCTGCCGATGCCCCCCAAGCTTCATCGAAACGGGCTGGATCTCCCACTGCCGCGCCAAGGAAGAAAAGGTGCTTGAAGCTGGTTACCCCATCTTCGCCATCGACTCCAATCGCATCACCAACTACTGATGCGCCATCGGCAGGACCGTCATCGGCTCCAATTCCTGATCATCCACCAGACGATATTCCCGATCAGGAGACAACTCCACCCGCTGCAGCGGCAGAGGCGACATCGGCATCGGCACCACCAGCCGAAATCCCTGATAAAGGAATGGTGTCGTCACCACAGGAGCCAGCCACCACAGCGGAAGCAACACCGGCGACAGTGCCACCAGCACCAACGACATCAGCTGCTTCCCCAACAGAAGCTCATTCATCGGCAACTGTTGCCGATCTCCAGGATGAAGCTGGACCATCCAACATGCCAAGTCCCAGGCAAGAAATTCGCTTCAAGATGGTAAGTCGGCTACCTAAAAATTCATAGTATAACCTTATGATCGGCACATTTTAACTTCTTCCTTTTTAGGCCCAAGACTCCCCAGACAGCCTCTTTTCCTTCGGCCTCAACCCCCAGGACAAAGAGGAGCACCAAGAAGGCCCTGTTCGAGCAGACAACCTATTCTCCTTCGCTATCGACATTCCCGATGAGGATGAGGAGGAAGAAAGCTCTGTTCCAGCTCTATCGGCAGAGGTCAAGTCCAAACTCGAAGCACTTCTTTCCTTGGTGCAACAAGATACATCACAGCTTGTCCAAGATTCAACCGCAGCAAGGACAGTCTTCAAGGATCTCCAAGGCCAACTACCTGCCAATGCAGAAGAGATCCTCCTCCAAGCAGCCTTCCTTGAGAGTCGCCGACTCCAATACCAACGGGTCTCAAGCTGTATCGCCAACAGGAACGCCCAATCCAAACTCACGGAAGAAATGCTTCAGTTTAAGCAAATTGCCGATGAGAAGCACAAGAACATCGGCCAAGTGGAAGCTTCCGGCACTGATCTCAAACAGGCATTTATCCAATTATCGGCAAGAAAGGAAGAGCTGCAGGCCGAACTGAGAAAAGTTGAAGAAGCTTTGAACGCAGTCAGCCAGAAGAGATCCCAACTTCCCAACACCATCACGGCTCTGCGACAAGAGAGGGACAGCAATGCCCGACAAGCCATCGCTCTAAAGAAAAAGATCAAGTCGGTTGAAGGATCTGCCGATGAGGATGCTAGGGAGATAGAAGAGATAGAACAAATTCGCCTGCGTGCGATATCAGTTATCCAATCCCTGTTGTAACTTGTTAAGTTCTATCACATTGGCAAATGTAATATTGATACTTGATTTTGCTCCGTAATATAATGTCAATACGCTTTTACCGATGTATTATAACTTTTCTTTCATCGGCATTCAAACGAGCACGCTATGCGTCCACCCAAATACTAGGGTAATATTTCTTCAAATATTTACCGTTGATTGCCCTAGAAAATGCAACTCCTTCAAGAGTCTCCAAAATATAGGCATTGCCAGGAGCAGATTGTTTTATCCGATAAGGACCTTCCCAATTAGGAGACCATCTTTCAAACTTAGAACTCTTAGTCTCAATCGGTAAAATCAACTTCCAAACCAAATCACTATCGACAAATTCCTTTACCTTCACTTTCTTGTCATACCATCTGGCAACCCTCTTCTTGTTCTCCTCAATGCTGATCAATGCCCTCAACCGATGACATGCTAAGTCCTCTAACTCATCTTTCATTAGAGTAGCATAATCATCGGTCGTCAATTGATCTTGAAAAGATAATCGCCTAGAGCCAGTTTTAATTTCCCAAGGCAGGACAGCATCGTGTCCATAGACCAACTGATACGGTGATACTTTGGTTGCACCATGACAAGCCATCCGATACGACCATAAGGCTTCGTTTAACACCACATGCCACCTTCTAGGGTTTTCTTCAATCTTGCACTTTATAAGCTTAATAACTCCCTTATTAGTCGCTTCAGCCTGACCGTTGGCTTGAGCATAATAAGGAGAAGAGTTTAACACCTTGAGCCCCATATTAGCAGCAAATTCATCAAACTCTCCCGATGTGAACATGGTTCCTTGACCGGTAGTAATAGTTTGAGGAATACCGAATCGGTAAACAATGTGTTCTTTAACAAAATCCACCATGTTTGCCGATGTCACCTTCTTCAAAGGAATCGCCTCAACCCATTTAGTGAAGTAATCGGTAGCAACAAGTATAAACTTATGCCCCTTACTCAATGGCGGATAAATTTGGCCGATGAGATCAATAGCCCATCCTCTAAACGGCCAAGGCTTGATTATAGGATTCATTGCCGATGCAGGTGCCCTCTGTACGTTACCAAACTTTTGACAATCCTAGCATCCTTTGAAATAGTTGAAGAAATCTTCAAGGATTGTCGGCCAATAATATCCATTCCGCCTAATCATCCACTTCATCTTGAATGCTGATTGATGTGCCCCACACACACCTTCATGGATTTCACCCATCACCTCCTTTGATTCCTCTTTACCAAGGCATCTGAGCAAAACTCCATCAATCGTCCGATAATACAATTCGTCGTCAAGGAGCACATACTTGGTGGCTTGAAACCTTAGACGCCTTTCAACTTTCTTAGATGGATTCCTTAAGTAATCGGCAATCTCGCTTTTCCAGTCATCGGTAACCGTTACCGATGTCCTGATTTCTTGAATCGGCTGATATCCCGAAGCATTCTGTGCTAACCGATTGGCCTCTTCATTATGCAATCTAGGAATATGCTCAAGGCGGTATTCTTTGAATTCTCTTAATAACTGCAGGCACCTTCCATGGGCTGCAATTAAAGCTTCACTTCGGCATTCATACGTCCCAATCAACTGGTTGATCACCAACATAGAATCACCGAAGATCTCAACAGCATCGGCACGTACTTCCCTGAGTAATTCCAAACCCTTAAGTAAAGCCTGGTACTCAGCCTGATTATTTGTTGAAGTAGCAACAATCGGCAACGAAATTTCATACTTCCGTCCTCAGGGTGAAATTAAGAGAATACCGATACCTGCTCTGTCCTTGCACGTAGACCCATCAAAGAATAAAGTCCAAGGAGAAATCTCCACAGAGCTTACCACATTGCAATGCTGAGTAACAAAATCGGCCATCACTTGACTTTTAACTGCCTTAGCCGATTCATACCTTAAATCAAACTCTGAAAGTGCCAGAATCCATTTGCCGATTCTTCCACCTAATATCGGCATTGACAGCATATACTTAACCATGTCATCTTTGCAGATAACAGTGCATTCAGCCGACAATAAATAATGCCTTAATTTAATGCAAGAGAAATATAAACATAAGCACAATCTCTCTATGGCCGAATACCTGGTTTCAGCATCCACCAACCTCCTGCTCAGATAATATATCACATGTTCCTTTCCCTCAAATTCTTGAATTAAAGTCGGTCCGATAACACTGTCATCGGCAGACAAATACAATCTGAAAGGCATCCCGTGCTGAGGTGGAACCAAGACTGGAGGTTTCCCCAGATATTTCTTGATCTCCTCCAAGGCTAACTACTGCTCTTCTTTCCATGTAAACTCTTGATTGGCTTTCAACTTTAACAAAGGGCTAAAGGACTTGATCTTACCAGATAAGTTAGATATAAACCTTCTGATGAAATTAATCTTGCCGATCAAAGATTGCAGCTCAGTTTTGTTTGTAGGAGCAACCACCTTGTTAATCGCATCAATGGATTTCCTGCCGATCTCAATGCCTCTTTGATGCACCATAAAGCCTAGAAACTGTCCTGCCGATACACGAAATGCACATTTGTTAGGATTCATCTTCAACCCATGCTCCCTTGTGCACTCCAATATTTTTTGCAAATCGGCAAGATGCTTTTCAAAATTTCCAGACTTAACCACCACGTCATCAATATAGATTTCAACTATCGTGCCGATATACTTATGAAAGATGAAATTCATTGCTCTCTGATAAGTAGCACCGGCATTCTTCAGGCCAAAAGTTATGACAACCCACTCAAATAAACCAACATGACCTAGACATCTGAAAGCAGTCTTGGATATGTCTTCTTCAGCCATGAATATTTGATTATATCCAGCATTGCCATCCATGAAGCTAATGACTTGATTTCCAGCAGCAGCATCAATCAGCAGATCGGCAACAGGCATCGGATAGCCATCCATCGGCATGGCCTTGATGAGATTCCTGAAATCAATACAAACACGAAGCTTTCCATTCTTTTTATACACAGGAACCACATTAGAAATCCATTCGGCGTATCGGCATTGCCGAATAAACTCAGCTTCGATTAACTTTGTAATCTCAGCCTTGATGTCGGGTAGAATAGTAGGATTGCATCGGCGCGCAGGTTGCCGATGTGGTTGGAAACCAGACTTGATGGGTAACCGATGTTCGACTATCGATCGGTCTAAACCAGGCATCTCTGTATAATCCCAAGCAAAACAATCTTTATATTCTTTTAATAAAACTGTTAACTGTTGTTTACATTGGAAATCTAACTTAGCACTAATAAAAGTAGGCCTAGGTTTACTACCATCGCCGATGTCGACCTCGAATAAATCATTAGCGGACGTGAAGCCCTGCCCCAATTTTCCGTCGTCAGCGAACCGATCCATTAAAACTCTTCTTCAGGACCGACTGCTTGGATCGGTTTTATACGGTAATTGGCAACTTTGAGGAACTCTGTGTCCCAAGCTTCACCTGATATACATCTGGTCTGCTCATAAGTTTCCGATTCTGCCGATGCAACAGTAGATGGGCTTCACTTCGGACGACTTCAATTCTGTCCCTAATCCACTGTACAAGGCTTCGATGCATGGTGGAAGGAATACAGCAATTGGCATGGATTCAATCCCTTCCTAGCAGCAAGTTGTAGGTACCTTTGCCACTGATTACAAAGAATGTTGTCGGCCAAGTTTTACTGCCGATGGTTAAGTCAACACACACGGCTCCCATAGTTGTCGACACATTGCCTTCGAAATCTTTAAGCTTCATGTCGGTCTTGACTAAGTCTTGGTCGCCCTTCCCAAGCTTTCTGAACACGACATATGGCATTATATTGATCGACGCGCCGCCATCTACCAGCATCTTTGTCATAGGCTGTCCATCCACTTTGCCCTTGACGAACAAAGCCCTTAAGTGCTGCCTCTCATCATCGGCAGGCTTTTCGAAGACAGCCGTCATCGGATCCAGCACCAATTGTGCCATCTCAGCAGTCTCCTCATCATCGCTGACAGGTGCCATGAACTCCATCGGCAACATAACGACCATATTGATTTATGTCGATGGATCCCTGTCCTTGCGCTTTGGCCTCCACTGCTTTTCCCTTGAAGGATCCTCATTGTCACACAAGTCATTTCGGCGTTCGCACTGGATCCTTCTCTTCTGAGTCTTGGTCAGACCCTTAGGACACCACTGGGGAAGCTTGGTTTTCCAGACGGGCTGGTGCTGCTTTCCACCGCTTGTATCGGCACTTCTTTCGATATTGGGATCTCTGGAGAATATCTCTTCATCAGACACTCTTGCATTGGCCATCTCCTCCAGCTCCCCTTGATCAATACGCCTGACAAGCCTGTTATAGGCACTGAGCTTGCCCCCGCCAGTCGGTCATGCGCCGACCTCTTCTCTCTGAGCGGCTTGGCGTACTTGGATGTCTAATCATCAAAACAAGGTCTCTTACCTAACCGATCGGCAGTGTAATATCCATTGCACTTCGGGCAATTATCGGCAGTAGGCAGCTTGATGCCTTCTTCCTAGCAGTGAACGAAGAAGGGACACCTCCAGTGGTCCTTGTGTCGAAGCCATTCCTGATGTTCTTCTTCTTCTTGCTGATATTGCTCTTCACGTGATTGCCAATAGTCTCGCCTTGGCTACTTGTGCGTGATCACAACACCAGGAGCCCTTCTGGCACTGCCACTTTCATCGGCAACCTTCTTGCCCTTTCTGTCATCGGCAAACCTCCTTTCATCACGCTCAGTCACCTGATGATTAGGATCTACCGATGTGTTTTTCCTGGCAGTTTCCGATGTCAGCACTTTGGTTTTTCCACTAGCTTCTACCATGTTGTTTGGAAACGGGTGCTGATCAATCTTCATCGGTTTCTGGACCTTAGAACTCTCAAATTTAATACGTCCAGATTCAATCTCTGACTGCAATTGCTGCCTGAATACCTTGCAGTCATTGGTACTGTGGGAAGTTGCATTATGCCACTTGCAGTATCTGATCTTCTTGAGCTCTTCAGCCGATGGAATTACCTGGTTAGGCGTTAACTTGATTCGCCCTTCTTGAAGTAATAAGTCGAACATCCTGTCGGCCTTGGTGATGTCGAAGGTAAACCTTTCGGTTTCTTTCTGGCCGAACGGACAAGACACAGGCTTCTTATCCTTCACCCATTCGGCCGCATCGATGCTCAGCTCTTCATCTGACCCAGAGTCTTCTTCTTGCCCGATGAAGGTCACCTTCTTGTTCCATGTCTTCCTGGGTTCAAAGGTTTTGATATCTTGATTGGCAATCCTTTGCACCAGATGACTTAGGCTTTTAAATTCTTGGGATGCATACTTGTCCTTAATGTGCGGCAGTAACCCTTGGAAGGCCAAATCTGCCAGTTGCCGATCATCAAGCACCAGGTTGTAGCACTTGTTCTTCACGTCCCGCAGCCTCTGAACAAAGTTTTCTACCGATTCATCATTGCGTTGCCTCAGTTTGACCAGATCGGTAAGCTTCTTTTCATGTATGCCAGCGAAGAAGTATTTATGAAATTGTCTCTCTAGATCAGCCCACGTGATTACAGAATTTGGAGGCAATTATATAAACCATGTGAATGCCGATGCAGACAATGATGAGGAGAACAATCTCACCCTCAATTCCTCCCTGCTGGCAGCTTCTCCACACTGGATAATGAAGCGGTTGATGTGCTCCATCGTTGACATGCATCTTGGCCGGAGAACTTGGTAAAATCAGGCACTTTGTACCGATTTGGCAAAGGAATCAAGTCATATGCAGGAGGAAACGGTGTCCGATAAGAATATGTGTTAACCTTGGGTTTAATGCCGAATTGTTCTTTCATAACTTCGGCAATCTTACCGGTCCAATATGCATCCTGCTCTGCCGACTCATTGGCTGGTGGTTGACTGGTGGAGCCGGCTGATGCGCCTCTTGAAGATGATGCGGAGTAATCACGGGCGCGGCACTAGTCATCTGAGCACTGTGCATCGGTTGATGTACCGATGGATAGTTTTGCACACTTAGCGGATTAGGTTGAGTCATCGTATTCATCGGTTGTTGTACCGATGGTCCGCTCTGAGTGCTCGTTGGGCCTCCATAGTGATATATTGACACGCCATGCTGTTGAGCTGGCGGCTGGTTGGCCCATCCAGGATTGTAAATCATCGGCATGTGACTTACCGATGGCTGATAGCTAACTGGAGCGTGCGGCTCTTGTATCCTGGAACAATCAATCATCAGATTACCTTGGGGAACTAGCGCTCCGGCTTGAGAGTTTGAAACCACAGGTTGACCTCCAGCTGCTATAATGTGTTGCATCAGCACAGAGCTTGCCGATGGTGGCATCAGAGGTATTTTAGGAATCATCTGAAAATCCTCTGATGGCACTTGTACAGTTGGAGAGGGCGTAGAGTAATGCATCATAGGGGCCACCGACTGTGATTGCGTTGCCAATGCCATAGAGCCCTTCCAAGCTGAGCTGTCTCCCTGCACCAGATTAGAACCAGGAGATAGATTTGAAGGCATACCGTATCCCCACCAGTTGGCGGGAGCCGGTTGACTCTGGATAGCAGGTCTTGAATTTGCCGACGCCACTGAATCTGTATTGAGCTTGGTGACGCTTTCAGGGTTCGGCCTTGGCGGTGCAGCCACATCGGCAGACGGCTCCACAGGAGTAGAAGACGTCATTGGAGCTGCCGATGGACTTATAGATGCCGATCCAGGTTGATGATACGCTGGACCAACATATTGTGGTGGATGTCCTTCTTTGAATGATTGCATGACAGCATTGTAGACAGTATTGGATAGCACGCTAGAGTGGCTAATTAATGCTTGACTTAGAGCAGAATTAACCATCTCTTGTAGCTTACCAGGATTGGCGTTCACGTGACCTGCCGTGGCAACGACGGATCTTGCTTCTGGATTGCCTCGCCGCTCCTGCTTAGGCTGAAGGATTTCAAATATAACTGCTTGTACTCCTCCATAGCCCGCTCCATGGCCAGCTTCTGATCATCTTTTAGATCGGCCTCGGAGACTTCAATGACGTTCCTCTGGTTAACGTCACCGTTATCACCCATGATAGATGTATATATTTGTATAATCGAGTCCCACCGGGTGTGCCAAAAGAGGTGTTGACACAAAAAAACGTCAGGATCTGCGAACACCTCGGGCTTATACCCGAAATTCGATATCCGGAGGCGTGCCTGACCAGTTAATCGACAAGGACGATAACTAGAACAAGATTCAATCAAGACAACGGCGATGCGCCCGGATGCCAAGATTAAGACTTGATCAGGATAACTAAAGCAGAGCTGAACGAGACAACAGCGATACGCCCGGATGTCAAAGCTCAGAGGTACTCCCACGCGGAACTTACAAGGATTTGACGGAGTTCAGGGTGATGCAGCCCGTCGAAGCTTGAAGAACTCGTTGATAAACTAAGACTAATGCAATAAAGGGTAAATTGCGATAAAAGTAGAATAAAAGTAAAATTGATTTGATTGATATTGGATTTTTTTACGCAGCCCTTGGGCACATATTTATACTCCCGCATGGAGAGTTGTACAAAGACACGACTCGTATCTTTCCTAAAACAAACTCCTAACTTTAAGGAAACTGACTCGCGCTGGAGTCGGATCTAAAATAACAATATTATTTTCCTAAACAAACACACCTATTTTAAAGGAAAACAAACGACTCATGCAAGAGTCGGACTCAAACTGCTATAATAATACTGGCATAAAATCACCAGTTTCCTTTATGTCTCTCCCTCAATGAAAACTTTCCATCGGCAGATCCCTTCAATCCGCGGCTTCCTTCTTTGGCCACCGGTAATCCCCTGCTGACATCAAACGCTAAGTCACCCTGTGCTCATCGGCATCCCATGCCCATCGGCATCGGCAACCTTGTACTGGTGACTTGTCTTCACCAATCAATCCCTATCAGCAATCGGCATCGGCAACACCTCCTCATCGGCAATCGGCATCAGCAACTTTGCAATCAGCCTCTGGTGAGCCATTTCAACTCCTATCGGCAACATCTGAGACTTCTAGCTTCCATCGGCAGCACACTTAGTCTTCCCACAACATACTCCCATCGGCAATACTGACTCATGACCTCCCGATGCCGATGGAAAACGGCTGCTGATCAACACAAGTCTTAGCTCATTTGACACGTGCCGAAAAACGGTGTCAACACAGTGAAATCTTGAAAATCAAACGTCCAAACAACATCAGAAATCTCATTTGCAGGAACATCACAAAACTTTGAGATAGCAGTTAGGACAGGGACGCTCATATATTTACAAAATGGAATTAGGTCCAAGTAGTCGTTCTAAATGTCTTTGTTTCTATGCATGTGTATAAAAGGGCTAATGCTTTTTTTTTTGTGAGAAGGCCGGCATCAATGGCAGTGATATCCGAGACTATGGTGGATATATGTCATCAAAAGTAAAAATGGTTCAATGCAAATAAATTTAATTACTACTAATCTAGCACAATATTATTGTTCTTCAATTTCGTGGATGATGAGTTGAACCGTAGAAGGTGTAGTTGCAGGCTCTGCCCTGGGATTTTGAAGGTGCTCAGGATCATCCTCTTGGGGTTGTTTTGAGGAAGAATGATCATCCTCTTGGTCACCAGTCGTTGGGATGACAATGTAGTCGCTGTCATCGAAGCCCATACCCTCTCTAGTCGTGGGGAAGATGATGAACACGAAGCTGGACATGACTGCCATCCCCAGCGGCAAGTTCTTGAGCAGCTGCCTGGTGTCATCGCTGGCATTGGGGAAGAAACAGTTCTGCAGCCCCACGTCGCTGCCGGCGATGGTGAGGAAGACGACCGCGGTGAAGAAGGCGTGAACCCAGTCCATGGTCTTGAGGCGCCGCTCGTCGAGTTCAGAACTGCCAAACCTCGCCTCTTGGTCCGTTTTGGACATGCCAATGATGTGGAGGGTACGCGGCAAAGCCACGCCTTTGTGGACCTTGCCCGTCTTGGGGTCAGGGATGCAGTCCGTGAAGGAGGAGAAGATGCAGGTGGCACCGAGGAAGGTGACGAGCCCCACGGTGAGCCAATAGTTGGAATGGTAGCATTTGCCCTGGTTGGTGAAGCTCGCGGACAGCGTCTGGAACGCCAGCACCGGGCCCGTCGGCAGCCGCTCCAACAGGGTCGCCGTCGACGTAATCGCCCGGTCGGCAGCTGCTGCTGCTGCAGGCTTCTTCGTCCCATCCGTAGCTGACGATGCTTGTGCAGTAGCAGCAGTAGCAGGAGGACTGGTGTTGTCGAGTCTGATGCCCTTCCTTGTGGTCGGGAAGATCATGAACAGAAAGCTAGTCATGACCGCCATGCCCAGCGGCAAGTTCCTGAGCCACTGCCGGGTGTCATCGGTGGCGGTGGGGAAGAAGCAGTTCTGGAGCCCGACGTCGCTGCCGGCGATGGTGAGGAAGACGAGGAGGGAGAGGAACGCGTGGACCCCGTCGACGATCTTGAGTCCACGCTTCTCGAGCTCGGTCTTGATACTTTTGAACAGCTTTTTCTCCTCCTTCTCGCGCATGTTGAGGATGTTGAGGCGTCCAGGTACGGCCACACCGTAGTAGACCTTGCCCTGGTACACAAGGCTGTCGGTGAAGGAGAAGAAGATGCAGGTGGCGCTGAGGACGGTGACCAGCCCCACGGTGAGCCACAAGTTGGAGTGGTAGCAGTTGCCTTGGTTGGTGAAGGTCGCCGCCAGCGCCTGGAACGCCAGCACCGCGCCTGCCGGAAGCTGCTGCAGCAGGTTCTTGGAGGATGTGCGGGGGGTGGTGCTGACCACCGTTTGCTGCCCCGGCCCCGCTGCTGACATATTTCTTGTTGTTTTGCATATATAGGATTGATGATCACCCTTTCGTGTTCTGCCTGATTTAGCTGTGTGTATATGTAGTTGTAGGCGATGATGCCGTAGGTGAAGCATCAATCATACGAACAGAACAGGATTGCAATGTTGCATTGACATTTAATTTCAGAGCGTGTCAAGAGAAAACGTTGGCATGTCATAAAAAATGCATATGTGCCACTCTATTAAATATATGTGATGGTGACATGAAGCTTTCGGACTCGCCTAAACGCCACATTCCTTATGTTCAATGAGACCCAATCAAATTGCATTGTAATTAAATATCATATGAAATTAATGGTTTGATTCCTTGAACAAGTGGGTCAACTTTTGTTATATTTTGGAAACGCCGGATGGATTAGATCCTCCTTGTACCCCCTATTTTTGTTACTAGTATATACAATGTTGGGTGTGCCTGCACACTGACAGCTGGGAGATGGCTACAAAAACATATACCCATCTACTCCTATCTAACTATGACAGCCTTATTAAGTCACAATCTACATTTGATCAAGTCGTTCGGGAAGTAAGTTGAGAAATGATACTCCCTCCATACTCGTAAAACATATTAGAACAAAATTTGAGTCAAATATTAGGAATATAAATTATAAATAACTTTTAAGTTATTGAGATGGAAATGTGAAAATCATATTAATAGATTTGTCTTAAAAACGCTTTCATAAAAAAATATACATATATTATATTTCAATAAATATTTTTCAAAAAATAAACAGTCAAAGTTACGTTTTAGAGACCGTGCACTGTCCAAAATAACATGTTTTACGAGTACTAAGAGAGTATTTGTTAGTTTTGTCTATTTGGCATATTAGAAAGACACCACCTTCCTAATGATCAGTGAACCATGACCAAATTGCATATCTCTCCCAACTAAAAAACATGAAAGGAAGACAATGTTATGGTGTGACATTTTTTCGTCCTCGGGGGAGTCCGCCGTGCGACCTATGGACCCAAGGAAAGAAAACGCGACAAAAGAAAAGAAAACCCAACAGAATGATAAAAAAAAATGAGACAAAAGGAAATAAAACGGCACAGAAATCGCACGGCACAAATCACGCGCGTGTGAAAAAAAAAGGAAACAAACATGTGAAAAAAAGGAAACAAAAAGAATTGCGCTCGTCTCCATGGAGCAAATGCCGGAAGAAACACGCGCAGCGCGGTCCGCTATCCCGTCCTCGACGCCGCTGCTTCCCCTATGCGTCCCATCGATGTGGCGCTATCCGCCGATGTGGCGCGGGCCCTGCTGCTGCGGCTGCTACAGAGGAGGAGAGAGCCGCCGCGACGCCAGAGACGGACAGGGAGGAGGAGGAGAGGGCCGCCGCGCCACCGGAGAGGGAGGAGGAGAGCTCCACTGCCCGCCATGGCAGCTGGCCGGTGAGGAGACCGCGCGCGTCCGCTCCGGCGGAGGGCCGCCGCGCGTCCGCACCGGTGGAGGGCCGCCACGCGTCCGCGCCGAAGTCGAGCCCCGAGGACGCCGACGCCGGTGGAGGGCCGCCGCGCGTTCGCGCCGGTGGAGAAGCTCCTCTGCCACGCGGGAAGCCGCTGCGCGAGGAGCCTTGGGCGTGGCCGGAGGAAGAGGGAGTTGTTCCTCTATCATCGTGCCCGTGTTCCTCTATCTTAGGTGAGAGCTGTTCCTTCGCGTGGCTAGCGTTTCTAGCTTCCCTGCATTCAAACTCAATTCATTAAATTAGTTGTGGATCTGTATGCTGTTTGGTGGTGTTAACCTAATCCTTAAGTCCTATCCATTCGTGGCTCGATTAGGGTGGGATGATTGATATTTATTTTTCTAAAAAGGTCGTGGTTTAACCATTCAATTGAATCCTCATAGGTTCTGCATCGGTATACAGCTGACAAGTTATCTTCCTTTGGGGAGCTAGCACTGATGTGAGATTTGTATTTGTTACGCTTGTTCATTGTTGTTTTATCTTTTTTTAAATACATAGTACAAATCAGGCATTTGCATTATTTCCTCGTATAAACTTATGAGGGGATCAGCCCTGCTTTCTGCATTCATCATATCAAAAATCAAGAAATAGATATTCCACAAAAAAAAAAATTGACCCCTGGGGATAAGACACCTTTCCTGAGGCATTGATGGAAAGGTTGAAGTTCCTCATCCGCAGGGTCGAGAAAAGGCTATGAACCCCGGCTATCCAGGACATGCCTCTAAAACCGTGCATTTCACTGAAATAGCACGGCAAGTGGTCATTCTTTTGGTGAGTACGGGGAGTTAAACTCCTGGCCTGTAGTATGTGCAAGTTAAACTCATTCTTCGCTACCGCTGCGGCATGTGCAAGTTCTTAGAAATAGAAATTCATAAACTAACCACTCAAATTCTTTTGAAGAGGCCACTAGCATTTGTAGAAATTTTGGAAATAATTATGTGTGTTCCTCTGTAGTTCACAACATTAACTTATAGTGTCTAAATATTGCAAGCTAGCCTCATAAAAACTCTTATTTGACTCTGATACTATTGACCAACATCTAACTCATGTAAATTAGTAAAGAGAGCATACTATTGATTGTCTAGAATCTGAGTTCTGAAACCTATCATGCCATGCCTTGATTAAATGGATCAAACAGTGAGTGCCATGCCTTGATATAATGAAACCTATCATGCCATGCCTTCATATGGATAAACATGGCACTCACTGTTTGATCCATTTAATCATCATTTACTCCTGGCATAACAGGCACAATAAGCCACTTTAGGCTTCAGTTCGTGCTATGACCAGTGGAACATTATGGGCTCTAAAGCGTGAGGACTTCTGGGGTATTTTGATGTCAGAATTTTCGAACACATCATCATTGAAGTTGCTCCGGTCTGTAGAACTGTTTACAAGATTTACATTGCTTCAACTAAGTCAACTTGCTGAGTCGCTTGTTGAAGTATCTTTTGCAGATAGGCAAAAAATAGTAGACAAGGTACTTGGAGTTGGAAAACAGTTGCTTGATATCTCCTTTTCATATGCACTTGATTTTTGGTTATCAGCCTGCTAATAACAAGTTTTCATTCATCTCTACCATTTTTCAGAATGATTACGTCTCATCGCTATGTGTCATTCAAAGAGGTCGTGTGAGACTTATATTGGCTACTGGTCAAATGACTTCAGATACCTGGGATCTCATCAGTGCTCAAACAAAGCAGGTACAAAGTAGTCGGGAAAATGGTAATTATGTGGTTGAGATAGATGAGGGAGGTCACTTCGGAGAGTGGTCTCTCATCGGTGGGACTATTGCTTTCACTGCTATTGCTATTGGTGATGTTACTTGTTCTACTATCACTAAGGAGAAATTTGATTCAATTGTTGGGTCGTTGCCTAAACTTCCCCTAGCTGCTTCCAAGTAATGTGTCTGAAACATCCTTTTTTGTGTTGGTAACCACCATATGCTTGTCTATCATCAAACTTATCTTGTTTGGCTTATTTTCAGGATTAAGGAATCTCTGGAACAGAGGAGAATCTTGCAAATGGTGAATTTCCTTTTAGGAGGGTGAAACTCTCTGATTTGGTACGGGGTTAGTACCCCTTTCGTCTCCTCTAGCATGCTTTAGGAGATCTTGTTGGGATACTTTTATACTGATACTCAGTTGTATATATGTTTCTCAGGAATGGAAAATGTGCATATATGCTGCTGATTGTAGTAAGATTGGTCTTGTCCAAGTTAGGGGCTCTGGTATGTTAATGGATTCTGCCTGATTATATTGCTTTTTGTTATCAGATAATTAATTTTCCTCATAGACACACCTATGTTTTAATTAATCACGTTTTGATTTTGTTTCCTGTTTTAACTATGGTCTATGGACCAGACAAGTTCAGAAGTTTAAAAAGGTTTTACATCAAGAGAGTACAAGATCTCCATAAGGAATTACAAGTCTGTGAAGAAAAGAACTGTAGAGCCCGTGTGGTAAAGCGTGTTACTGAAGGTAAAGAACTGAAGGTGAGTTCCTCATTTTCCTTAGAACAACCCCCTACAATTTGTTGCTATGAAATATTATGGCCAAGAGTAGAACCAATGACTTGTGTGTAGACATATTACCACAAACATATCTGTAAATATTATTTGTACATGATCGAAATTTCATTTGCTAAAATTTGAATGTTTCTGAAAATTTTTACGTACTATGTGTACATGCTGAACGATTGCTTTGAGTCTCGTGGAAACAAAACTTGAAGACAATACCAATGTCCAGTGCCCTGTTTGGTTACTGTTTCGTTTCGTTTTAACTTGCAAGCTGCTCTCTACTAGCTTCTGGTCAATATGTGTTGCATAAAATTCACTTTTGAATATTTCTCTGAACATTTCTGTCCCCCAAATTGGATACTTATATTATTTCCAAATTTCAAATGACACATATTGCAAGGCAATGCTCATCTCAAATTATGTTTCCAGCCTCATGATTGTCTTACTACTTTGACGAATGGAAGTATATTAAAAGTGAGCACTGCCTGCGGTACATCACCTTGCCAATATATGACCGACTAGGGAAGTTGGCTCAATAAAACATCTAAATCTTGCATCATTTGCGTCTCAAACCGTACTCGTGTATTCATTTATTGATCCTGCTTCCCATGACATGCTTTTTGTTCGTATGTCGCCATGTTCGCTTGGCTTATCAGCCACCGTAAGAGTGTTTTTTTTTCTCACAACAAAACAGCCAAAAACAACATCAACCGGCTTATCAGACACCGAATGCAACTATTGCAGCGAAGCATTCCATGGCTTTGATGAAACAAATGCTTTCAGCACCACCACCATGTCCACATCTCTAATTACAAATTTATGATAGAAGAAGGTGCTTCCGTAGTCACCTAGATCCAGGGAAATTATTGGCCCTGGGATATTCAACCATTTGTACATGCACACTTGAAACAGAACTACACCTTCTCAGTATGGAAATTTATAAGCTTTATTACTATGTAACATTGAAGTTTGGATATGGTCCATGTGTATATAAAATCTGTAGCCAGAGGGTGCCACTATTTTAAGGTCTTCGGTGCCAGGTTTTGATGTACAGTATTTTAAATGGTGTTGGCTTCAGGGCTCAATATCAAAATTTTGTTTTGAGGTAAGTAATAACATGGATTTGTCACATTAATGTCAGTATTTAATTTTACAATATTGTTATCTTAGTGTGCGATCCGACGTATGGACATATAATTGGATAATTTGTGAGCCTGTGTATGCGTTAACTTCACAAACTTAGATTAAATGATATTTTAGTATTAGTATTTAATTTCATAGTATTGTCATCTTAGCTTGCAATGCGTGTGTTTTAATACAAATATTTTATTATCCCGTAGCAACGCACGGGCACGATACTGGATGGGAAATTACAAATGATGACGGGAACTTTCACGAAGAATATTGTATTTAAAGAGGTTCTAACGCTATAGACTGGGTAATATAACATTTCACTAATAAAATGTATTTTTCATTCCATTTGTATTGTATAATAAATATTATTTCTGTAACGCTATACTTGTTACCATTTCTAGGTATTTTAATGTATTTTATCGGGCTTTACATGGAGATGATGTATACACACTACATGTCTACTGGAAAATCATTTGTACATGTTTGATTCTAATGTCAACAATTGACATGTAACACGTTTACATTTACACGAATCAATGATATCTACTCTCATGGAAAACATTATTATATTATCGTGTGATTTATGTCTTTTTAATACAAATGTTTTGTTATCCCGTAGCAACGCACGAGCATTCAACTAGTTGTAATTAAATTGCACATATAATTAAATGGTTTGATTCCATGCACGAGTGGGTCCACTTTGGTTATATTTTGGAACAATTGTCGGGTGAAATGTCCATGCATGCCTGCTAGCTGTACCATTTCTAGGCCCCGCCGGCTCATTGAGTTCTCGACGACTCGATCCAAGTCAACTCTTCCTCAACAAGACCTACGTACTCCAGAATTTTTTGAGAGGAAATATATATATCCTCCTCAATTCATTAGTGCTAGCAGTTTCTATGGACCGGAATCTCGTTTTTGGTTTTTTCTATATTTATAATATTGCTTGCAGCCAGTCGCTTCCTTTTTTATAGAAAAGTAAATGAGGGCCAACGCATATCAGCTTCTTCGGTTTTTGAAGAAACTCGGTTTCCAGAAAACAGGAACCGATCGATTCCCAAAAAATATTAGAATCGACCATTTCGGTTCGGTTCCGGTTCTAACAGAACTAACCGAAGCTTTCAGAAAAGGTTAAAACGACAATAAATATATATGTTCTAAACCAAATTTATGCAACATTATATCTATTTTTGATAATGATAATTCACTAGAACATTAGTAATATAGTAACACAAATATATAACAGTTTAAATATGAAACACCACACATAAAACAAAACGTTATTCTTACAAAATACAAGTAAGTGAAGTATAATTCATGTAATTCGGTTAATTTGGTAACCGAGAGTAGGAAATAATTTTTTTTTGTTTATTTCGGTTCCCCAATATTGGGAACCGATTTTTTCGGTTTCAGTTCTTTCGGTTTTGGTTCCAATTCTTTCGGTTCGGTTCTTCGGTTTCGGTTCATTTTGCTCAGGCTTAAATGCAAAAGAGAAAACTTAGTAGATAAATAGCATACACCGCCTCCCTCCTGCTCTTGCACAGCTTGATTGGTCAGTTTTTTTCAAGGATCAGAAAAAGCTTGACCTAAAAACATGCATGGGGGCATGTGCAATGTTCTTATTTGGATATTATCGTATTCACCTCAATCCACGTGTGTTGGGTGGATTGAGATATAATTTAGTTCAAGTTCCACTTGAATCCACCTCAACACATGTGGATTGGTGTAAATCCTATTACATCCAACAAGGCTTAAGGAGGGTGGATGATTACATAGCCACTTAGAAGGTGACCCAACTTGCCAGCACCCCCTAGATAATCAGGACCTATACTGTCGAACCCGCTCCAACAACAGAGAAACCTGCCATCATGATATGGAGCTTGGCCCTTGTGAGGGTCTCTAACAAAGACTAGAGGTAAGCTTGCGCGTATCTCAACAGCTCAGTTAAAATACTAGAGTCATCGATGGGAGTTTGCATTGCATCTCTATCTTACTTAAGCATTCACATCTATGTTGCTACCTTGGTTGTGTGCTTTAGATTTCATAGCTTAATTAATAGAATTGGAACCTAGGTTGCATAACCTTTTTGCAGTAGAGATAGCAAAGTATAGTTACATATTTAGATATTTTACTTAATTTGATAGGTTTTTGCTAAGGTTGAAAAATAGAGGCCTAGGTTAGAAATAAAGTTTTAAGTTGTCTAATTTATCCTCTCCTCTTATACATCATAGTCCCATCAACAACATTCATGTTTCTTGCATTTCATATTTTTGTTTTGGAATGTAGAAACTCATTTAGACATCGATTAGAATATCTTTGGATTTTTCAGGTTTTAAGGATATTTTCCTATTTTTCTAGGCCAAAATTCAATTTTTAAAAGCTTGTTCATATATTTCATAAGATCTAAATGTTTTATTTATAGGTGTATCGTGTTCCAATCTATCTCTAGATTGTTTTTCTTAAGACTTTTGGAACCTTAGAGATACTTTTTATGGTTTTAAAACTTTATCAGATGTTATCAGATTTTTTTAAAAAACTTAAAAACTGAATGAAACCACCTTGAAAAAACACGTGTAACGGGTAAGAATGTAATTTAGTTTTTTAAGAAGAAAAGAATGTAATTTAAATGGCTTTAGAAATTAACTTGGTCCATAAATCAGCAGCCCGTGGATCTGTTTTTGATGGATGGATAGATCGATGGAGGCCCATGGCCGAGCCCGTGGGCCGTCCTCTCCCTCTCTCTCCCCGAGGCCCAAAGTGCTCATACGCCGGCGCCCCACCAGGCAACCATTCACCATCGTATTCGCATCCGTCCGGCGCCGCCGCCGCCGCCGCCGCTCCTCTGCCTCTGGTACCTGCACATCCTGGGTCTCCGCCGGAGTGGAGGGGAACGGAAAGGCGGCGTGCTTATGCTGCAGGTCGTTTCCTCCTGCTATGTCAGCAATTAATATTCAAATAGTAAAAGGCAATTCCTTTGAAGCTTACTTGCTTGAGCTGAGGCGAAGGCTGCTTCAGGCTCTATGATGTATGATGAAGCAGACTCTTCAGGTCCGATAGCCAATGAAATCCCAAAGGTGCGCACTTTGTAACCATTTTCTGAAGTTGTAAGCTGTCAGGTAGCCTGAATGTCTGATGTTTGTGCCTTTGTGATAACAACCAGAATTTTGTCTCACAATTTTTGTGGTGAGAAAAACAAGATGCAGAATTAAACTGCATCAACTACTTCTGCTAGTAAATATACAGGCCACATAAAGGGCGCCAACATATTATATTACATTATTATTTGCTCACAGAAAACCTTTGGACTTCTCTGTCTGAAACATAAAATTGCCTTGCATGATTGACATAAGATGGCACAATCAACCCTATAGCCCTTGGTACATCACAAGGAAAGTAGAAAAAACTTATCAGGGAAAAACCCCAAGAGACTTGTTTGTATGCATTGTACATCCTATTCTTCTTCATACATAGTTTCCCCTTCCTTATTCCTTGGACTCTCTTTGTCACCATTCTCTGAAACAACAGGGACAGTTGAGTTAAACATACAAAAAAAAGAGTATAAAATGTAGTAAAGCTAAACTGAACCAACAACAGTAGTTTTTCAGAGATGATACAGATTGAAAGTCAAATTGGACAAGTTAAATAAAGCACTTATGTGATTTGGAATACCTGTCAACGACATTTGTCTCCAATTTGAAAGGGTCTCTAGTGTACAGCACATACCATTTCCTTTCAATATCTCCGTCCTTTGCATATGCCTTGACCTGTTGGATATGACTAAACTTGTCCCATTCATGACTGAATTTTCCTGCGGCTATGGAAGTCAGCAGTGATAAGGTGCAGTCTATCTGCAAATGTGCTGGGTTGACAACCTTCAGGTATATAGGGAGTGTCTCCATGTCATAATCTGTCAGCTCAAGTTTCTGGAGTGCAGCTAACCCCTCTAGTACCTTCAGATTTTGGCACCCAGAGATATCTAGCTTCCACAGCCTGGGGAAATTAGCAATTCTCATCAGGTCAGGGTTGTCATACACTTCGAGCTCAACAACGGCAGCAAGGTTCTCCAGGGAGTTGAGGTGCTGTACATCATGTACATATAATTTTTTCAAAGACCTCGCGTGGAAAACAAGGCCAACAGGAATACACCTGTCGGGTACGAAGGTAAGGGGTACCCTAAACCCTTCGATAAATTAACGCTAAAATAGCAACCATTTTTAAGACAGGGACTAGCCCACTGCTCAAGTCAGTAAAGTAAGGCCCATCACTCGAAGGCCCCCTACACCGGCTATGACAACCAGTCGCGGGTCGGCCCACCTCGACGGAAAGAGACGGACGGGGGGCCGAACGAACGACCTCTCGGCCTCCACCTCGACGCCGAATGATGGACGAGGGGTCGAGCGAACGACCCCTCGGCTCCTACCTCGACACCGGGTGACGGACGAGGGGTCGAGCGAACGACCCCTCGTCCTCTACTTCGATCCCTCCGAATCCGCCTCTGCTCCGACCCTACCTCGACAACGAGCGACGGACCAGGGGTCGAACGAACGACCCCCGGACGGGAGGCTCGATCAGCCCAACTGCTCCCGGCATGGGTTACAGTAAATCCGCCTAACGACATGGGCGCCCGCGTCCGCTGTCAAATCCGTCAACTCCCTGCCGTGTCCCAGTCTCCCGTCAACTGTGTTGCTACTGCCGCCACGACGCGAGTACGGACTCCAGCAGCACCCCTCGGAACATGAACAGTGCAGCCCTCGACGACGACTTCGGGGATACGGCAAAGCCACGCAAGGCTCGACCCCCCCTCGACCGAGGGGCTCGACCCCTCCCTCCAACAACTCCAGTATGGGGTCCGTCCCATCCGCCCCGTCTCGCTTCAGCTGTGGGATTCGCGCCCGTCTGCGGAAGCTGTGCCGTGACGTGCCGCGGCGACTTCACTGCCACCACGACCCGGGGCGCCAAAAGGACGGGAAGGCCATGCCGACACAGTGCTCGACGTCCCTTCACCGGCACTATGCCACGGATACGCCGCCCATACTACGACAGTTAGGATCCTGTACCCTCAGACCCCCCTTAGTCTATAAAAGGGGACGCCGAGGTAAAAGGAGGGGATCTCTGGGGACGCTGGGGATGGACTTTTTCAGACTCCACTCCTCAGACAACTCCATACTCATACCACACGCACACCCCGCTGCTTGATCGACCCCTCGAGCAGCCGACCCACCGCCTAGGGTAGCCTTGCTAGCCTTAGACACCAGCTCCTCAGAGCAAACCCGTGTAACTCAGCTCGTACCCCCCCTGTACGAGCACTTTTGGGTGCGAGATAATACAAGTCATCCTCCTCCGCTGGACGTAGGGCCTTCTTTGCCCGAACCAGGATAAACCTTGTGTCCATCTTGCATCACATCTGAGAGAGGGAGCACGCGATATACAAATTTACTAGTTGGTGGTCTTGACCCCCGGGTCATAACACCGACAGTTGGCGCGCCAGGTAGGGGAAATTGCGTGTCGATCAACTCCGAACTACTCTCTCAGATGGATTCCACCATCCCACCGTTTCCATTCACCGCCGTCGTCTGGTTCGGCAGTCTAGGGTTTGTATCCACGGGCCAGGGCCACTTCATAGTTTTTCCCTTCGCTCGTGGCCTGGACAGCAGCAACTCCGGTACGCCGGGGCCAGTGAGGATCAGGCGACGATCCCTCTGCTTGCGCCTCTGGCCTGCGATCAGGAGGAGGCGCGAGCAACTCCGACGCGCTCGTCGTCGTGCGGACTCCGAGATGCCGGATGCCGTTTCCCCGGCCCCGACTGGCGACACAGCCCCTCCCCGCAGGGGCCTGTTTGACCCACGCTTGTGGGCCGAGGGCGGGCGCCCCTCTGAGCGGGACTTTGGCTCCGCCATATCGTCGTCCCCGGGAGTCCCCGCGGCCTCTCCGACACACTCGACCCCGTCACCACCGTGTAACCCGTTCCCGTACGGGCTCCACGACAGCGCAAGACCCTGCTCTGCCCTCGCAGGTTCGCAGATACAGACACGTAGCGGGTCTCCAGGGACTCCGCCGCGTGCGACGGTCAACCCCGTCACCACCTCTTCACCGGGCGAACACCAGGAGCCGAGACTAGCCCGGACATGGGGCACGTTGCGGCGACGCCTGGCAGAGGAGCGCAGGGGATCCTTCCCCCACTTCTACCACGCCGACCCCAACTCGGACTCTCCCGATGAGGGTTACGACTCCACCCGGGAATGCTTCCACCTCGACGAGCAGGCCGACCCCCAGGATGACGTCGACGACACCGCGGCCACAGAAGAAGGAGGAGGGGCAACGCTACACCAGCACGAGATGCCAACCCCCCGAGTCCTGATAGAGCCGATCCACCCCCAGACATCCAGATCACGCAAGTCCGAGAGCTTCTCAGCAAGCTCGAGGAGGAGCGCCTGCGACTTCAGCAACTCGAGCACGCCCTCGAGTGGGATCGAGGGCGCCCGCAGGGTGGAGGAGCTCGCGAGCAGGCCCGGGAAGTCCACCGGCAAATCGTCGAGGAGGGGCGAACGAACCCCGAGTCTTCAACCGCGCCAGCCAGAATGTCGTAGCGGCCGCAATGCTTCTCCGCGACATGCCGGCGCCATCGACCCTCCAAGCACGGCGTATCAGGGACGAAATCCAGGGGCTTCTCCAAACTGCGGCCGTGCAGCAGGCGGAGAGCTCGGCCTCGAGGCGTCGAGGGGCTGCCTCCGAGCGACAGGAAGTACCCCCTCGACAAAATCGAGAGGTATCCGTCCACCAGGACAAAGCGCCCCAGGGCCAAGTATGGTGGTGATCATGCTGGGGCTGCAAGAATTCCAGCCCAATACGCTCAATGGCTGGTGCTCGACAAATCTGAAGTAGCTCCAAGCACGGTAGATGACACAGGCCATTGGGGAGAACTGTGCAGCAAGGCAGGTCATCCATTGTTAGAATCCGCAGGTTTTCAAGAGGTACAGCTGCTGTTGAGCTCATCCACCTTGGGAACCACCGCCCAAAAAATCCTTCAATTTCAAGAACATCTAGGCAGGGTGGAGGGCAGAGCTCATCAAACACTTCCACAATATGTTGTTGCTCTTCCTCGGAGAAGCCTTCGTCTTCTCTAACAAGTTGCCCATCATCTTCCAGTCTACTGGTGCAGTTTAATAGCAGATAGCTAAGGTGCACCTTTTCACCAAGCTTAACCTTTGCCGCGAAGGAGGAAGAAAGTACATGTTCTAGACCATATATAGAAAGGCCCATGAGCCGGGAAAGAGGCTCCAACACTTGCAGACTGCACCAGTCACCATCCATGTGGGCTGGAAACCCATAAAGTTTCCTCAAATTAGTTAAAACATAGAACCCCCTAGGTATGAAATTTATATTTGTTCCCATTAAGCTAAGAAACCTAAGCTGTTGTAGCTTTTCAATGCTATGAGGAAGCTTCACCAAGTTTTCACAGCCATCAAGACTTATGTACTGCAAGAATTTCATCTTTCCAATGTTTACCGGCAGCGTAGATGTGGTAGGGTCAGTGATAGAGAAATACCTCAAGTGTTTGAGTTGACACAATGATTCAGCCATTACATCAAAATTTGTTGAGTCTATATGTAGGGTCCGTAGACTTGGAAAGGTACCCAATGAATTACCAGCTTTAATCCCTATATGCCCAGCTACTAGTAGTGTTCTCAGTGATTTCTGTGATTGTAGAGAGCTCCATTCTAACTCTGATTCTGACCCTTCAGTTTCCAGTGATAACCGAATGAATTTTTTTGAGTTGAGTTTCCCAATATCAATTTGCCCTTTTTGTGCTACAAGTGCTTCATCTCTTGCCACATATTGTGCAAATGAGCGAACTACATCATGCATGTTGCAAACCCATCGGTCAACATACAAAAGATCTGGTTCTATAAGATTTCTCAGTATTAGCTCATTGTAGTACTCTATTGCTAATTCTTCTAAATCATAAGAGTTCCCCTCAACAAATCCTTCACTAATCCACATGCTCACAATGTCATCAACGAAGAACACTGTGCTCTTATTAGGATGAGGGAGTAGTGTAAAAAGCATTGTTTTAAAAAAGGGTGCAGATCTTCGTAACTAAGGTATACTGCATAGTTTAGCTCTTCGGGCATTCTCGATACCGACCATATTGCATCATTCAATACCTTTTCCCAGTCTCCTCTTCTTGCCATTTTCTTGCACAAGAGTCCTCCCATTACTTTGATAGCAAGTGGCAAACAATCACATTTTTCTATAATTCTCATTCCAGTATCCTCTAGCATATCAATCAGAGGTTCATCATCTCCATTTCTGATTATCTGCAAGCAGTCCAAGCCAACAAAATGAGTAACATAAATATCACTAGTGGTAGTGGCTATAGTGGCACTTGCCGAGACATCCTTTACTAAAACAGTAAAAAGGATATCATTAAAGAAATTGTATTCCCACAATGTAGACAGTTAAATGTTTTTCTTTTGGTTGAATTAAGAGTTGTGGATATTTCTATGTTTTGCCCTTGTTTTCCAATTAATGTTAGAATGCTTACGAGTTTTCTCATCTCAGATTAATGTGTCCTTTGACATTGTTACAGATATTTTGTTGTGCATAATCTTTTCCTCATCTTGTTGTTTTGGATGTCACCAGAGGAAGGTTATTTGCAGCAGAAAGGTAATGGGAGTGCCATAGGAGTTCATAGTGGTGCTAATGGTTGAAGAATCACAACAAGATCAGAAGAACACACAGTGGTAATGTAACTCAGCTTTGCTGCTATAGTGACCAAGGTGGGTGGAGGGTGCCATTTGAAAGCAATGCTTATTAATTCCTATTTCTTTATAAACGAGTAGGATTAGAAACTTTTTTTCAGTATTTTTGTCTATGTTTTCAGGATTATCATGTCAAGTAGCTCATATTTCTCTTATGATTAATAGGGATGACACTCTTCTAAATTAGTGATTTTGTTTTTTTTCCCAGTGTAAATGCATTGACACAAACTGCATTTGAGTCAGACCTAAACATTTACTATCAGTTACCCAAAGTTATTGTTGTCATTGGATAGGGTTTGCAGTGAGAAATCAGGACAGATGGCTAAATGGTGGTATGGTAGCCTATACATGGTAATTCTGTATTCTAAAAATGAATGTCGTTGTAGGCTATAAATGTAGATCAAAAGAACATCAATGCATTTTAGGATGCGAATTTGATTAGAAACTTGTGCTTGGCTTGATGAATGAAAATGGTGTTGGATCATGTCATCATAGCTCCAAATATTGGACTCTTGTTTTGTTTAAGATATTGGGCTATCCATAATATACACTCATGATTCATCCCACAGGTCTCAGGAGCTAATCTCCTATGATTGACCCCTCATTTTGGATGGACTGGTCCCATTAGCAGAGCACACCTACATATGGATGCCTTAGATAATTCAGTAATCAGTATGGCTAGCAAAAAGGAGGAACATAAGAAAAGGTAATACCATACAGACCTGTTTCTTGAGCAAGGACCAGGCATCTTTGGGGTCAAGTTTGTCAACATGGTGGTAGGGCTCCCTGGCTTTCATTGCTCGTGCAACCAAGTCATGCCTTGTGGTGACGAGGACTCGGCTACCACGACCAACAGCATTGACAAATGGCGTTTTAAGAACATCACTCCATGCTTGGTCATTCCAAACATCATCCATGACCAGAATAATCTTGTGCCCATCCAAAGCATTCTGAAGGATCCGTTGAAGTGTGGCTTTCGCATTGCCAGCTGCATGGTGATCTCCCCCAGCTTCGATGATGGTTCTCTTTAGGATCTCCGCCACACTGAAGTCCTTGTTGACACTCAACCATACCTTCTTGGTGAAGACCTGGTTGATGGTGTTGTCGTTGAAGATTTTTTGGGCAAGGGTTGTTTTGCCAATTCCACCGATGCCAACAATAGCCAAGACCATACTTTCATGGGTAGCAGTGGTTTCAGGGTCTTCTGTTAGCATCTCCACTAGCTTCCTTGTGTCAACTTCAATCTGTTCACCAACCACACTAGACCGGTCTAGCTGTGCTGAGGTCTCGCGGTTGGCAAGGCGAGATGGTGTCTCCTTCCCACTGCGGTCCTCATAGGAACCAAGGTTGATGAAGCTGAAGGTAGCGCTGCGCTCCTTGATGGCGTCTAGCCTCTTGTTGAGCTTTTTGATGCGGCTGCCGATGTCGTGGGCGAAGACAGGATTCCTCATGCAGAATAGCAAGGGGTTGAGGCACCCCATTACTAGGGATGATGAACCTCGCTCCATGGCCTTAAGCTGACACAGATCAAGGATGTCAGTGGCGTCGTACATGGTGTCTTTGAGCTCCCTCACCCATGCCTGCACACTTTGGTCGGTGACGTTCCTCCTGTCAGCATCAGCGAGGAAGTTTTTGAGGTCCCCGAGCTTGGTGCCAAGGTTATCGATCTCACCAGAGACCCCGAGAAGCATGTCCACCTCTTCTTTTGCCATCTCCGTCAGCATGTTTTGAATGTAAGATGCCAAAGCATCCAGGGCCACTGCCATATTGCTGGCAGGTTCAGAACGCTGCAGAAGAAGTCATGGCAAGATTTCAGTGCTAAAAGCTAGAATCGGTGGCATCAGTGCAGTGAACAGCTAGCAGTCAGTTATGCAAATAAATGCTAGATACATAAAAGATAAAACAAGGCGTGATGATCGCTATCATGAAGGTGGGGAGCAACATTGAAGCTGCGGGTAGAGAGGAGCATCACCTGAATTTGTTCCTGCTCCTTGTGCTCGCCTTGACCAGTAAGCAATTAGCTGTGGAAGGCAAGAGGATAGCTACATGTTGCATGAACATATAGATGGAGGCAGGGAATCTCCAAAACTTTTGGTAGTTGGCATGGAAATAGCTAGGCCGGTGTCCATGTTATGCTTGCTTTTCAAGGTTGGTAACTTGTGGATAGGGCAGAGTATATATCCCTGTCAATCTTGCATACTATCCTTGCGTGTGCTAGAACTTTCTGCTTTTGAGAAATATTTGCAGGTTGAGAATATGGTCACCGATCATGCTTCGCCAGTTTGTAGGCTAAGCTATTGAGATTCTTGACGTTATGACCTACAGGAACTTTCAGCTGCGTGGTTGCCCTTATATCCTTAATCTGTGTAAGCAGAGCAGCAAGCAAGCCGAAATTGAGGGGTTGTCTAGCTCAATATTTTGTCACTAGCTATATGTCGAAATTGCTGTACCCGATTTTACATGTAATTATGACACGTTGAAGGATGGCAGCTTTAGATTAGCTCAATTTAATGTTTTTTATTTTTTATTTGAGGGATCTCAATTTTATGTTGTTGCAAAATATTGTGATTAAACGGGCTTGTTGTGTGGAACTGATGAAATATTTACTCTCAAAATGAAATTTGAATGATGAGATTTCTGAATTTTGCTTTGAATTTGCGGTACAAGCTGGTGAAACTTTTATTCAGCAAACAAATATGCGTATTCAGACTTGACAATGAAATGAACTAGTGGTAAACATTGGTTGCAATATGTAGATGGAGCTCCCTGATTAGGGAGTGGTGCAGATACTGTCCCCCAACCCAGTAGGGTGAGAAAAGTGCAAGGTGCCTTTGAACACATTCATTGATATGAAATCTGCACCGTGCCTGAAATATTTCGCAAAATAGTTGTGCAGCATATAATTCAGTAGAACTCTTATGCAATTTCTCAAATACGTTGCATATGGATTAATGGATGATTGTCTTGTTCGGGCCCACATGTCATTGACTTGTGTGAGCCTCATATGTCATTGTGATACTAATAGCATATCTCCAACTTTGTAAAATTGTAATGGCACTATTCAAATTGTCCCATAAAAAAATCATCACTGCAAAAGCAGGTTATTTCAATCGGTACCGGAGGTCCGTCCGTCCGAACGCCCTGTTTCTGGGCTTACGCAGCGATCCGGCCCAAATAGACAACTAGCCTCCTCTCTCTTTTCTCTCCTATCTATCATTTCTTTCTTGAGCATGCTACAACTGTCGCAAAAAAAGGCACGCTACAACAAAGGGCGCGTTTGCGGCCCTGGACCAAGCCGGCCAGGGCAACCGTACTGGCCCAGGCCTGGACAGGCCAGGCCCCGGTGGTGCACAACACCTTGTTTGTGGCCTTGTATGAATTGAGGCCGACCCAGTCGCGGCTGTGTTTGCCCGTCATGCCGCAGCCAGGCTGGGAGGTCAACCACCACTAACTGCCAAATTGAGATCGTGTTTGCCAGTTGAATGGCCGGCCTGGCCCATATGCACAAAATAGAAATGGACATGTATGTTGACAGTTAGGATGTTTCACAGTTACCATGACCATCAACACAACAGTAGGTAATTAAAACATACGATTAGTTTTGATTACAACACACACTTGGCCTCAGACAAATTCAAGTCTATTAATACATATGATTGCTGGCTAAAACAACGAATCAAACAATACGGTGATACAAGAACAACAGCAGCACCAGCGATAGAAGAATAGCAGCATATGTGAAGCAGCACCAACGATAGAAGAACAACAACATTTATGAAGAACAATCAGCTAATGCACCCATCTAATTGTGTCATCATCGGGCATATGAGATCAATTAACAGTTTTTGCACATGGAAAGCTTGCACCAAAGAACAAACACAACCATCAATAAGATCAAGATGATCAGATTCTGCCCAGTCCAGATATAACCACCAGTTTGTGGTTTGGTTTCACTACCATCACACCTTAACAACATGTGGGGAGCTGTTACCTCTGTTGGTGACCCAACATTAGCACTATGCAAATGTGGTGCAAGTACCCCATGGTTATAAGCTATCACAGCATCATCATAATTGCTATACTTTTTTATATATAGCCCCTTCAACCTTAAGCACATGCTGAGCACACTCATGCCAACTAGAATAAATCTCAGGTTTCTTCCCTTGGAATACCACATACCAAGGTGACATTCTCTATAACAAATCATATGCACAATTCATTAAGATCTCATAGCATCCTCATAGAGGTTGATTGCAAGCACAGATCACCCACTCAAATGCCTCAGTCGACTATTATGTTCAGTATGAACCTGATCATCATAGTTAATCTGACATCATAGGCTACAAAGAAAGTAAATATTGGCCTCAACATTAAAGTATTTGCTGCCTCAGAACATGTAATATAGTCATTGGTGGCTGCCAAAATAAAACATCAAAGAAATGAAATGATACATGACACCCATGTAATCTGCTAAAGCACCCACTGTTGCCATCAAGTTTGGGGTCACCAAAAAGTTGCTTAACAGTGGATGATTCCAATAGACTAGATGAAGGACATGAGAAAATAACACTTAACAGCCAACTAAACTCCTAGCCAACAAACAACAAATAGCATTCTATAAGAACCAGAAAACAAACAACCACCTCATTTATATGTGTTTGCATCATTGGCCAGTTGTGTATTCCCAAAGTATTCCCAAATAACTGAAAACTGAGAAAAAGAACAGCAAATACCAAAGTCAAAGAACAAGAACAATAAATAGGAACCTCACTTGTTCTTACCCAACATAGGGCACAAATAAGTTCTTACAATAATTAGTTCAACCCAACAACCAAGGGCTCAAATTGTTAGCCACCCTCTCCTAGGCAAACTACACCATAAAGGTCAGGTGTGAAAAGGTCACTCAGACTACACAAAAGCTTCTGTTGTCAAAAGATCACTCAGACTGCACAAAAGAAGAGAGAGTGGGTGAGGGGGGGTAGAGGAACTATACATCTCAACAGTCAACCCCCTCCTGTCCTAGGACCATCATGTAGTGCACCTACATGTTTTTGGCTAGGAAGTTCCTAAGCCAAATGGTCCTATGGACATCACTCATGTTAACAAAGCCCCTGCCTTGGGCCTTGTTGTCCAGGAGGTAGGTGTAGGAAACAATTAGTTCATCCTCAGAAAAACCCAGCCATTTCAAGAACAACTAGGTAAAGATTACCATCAACATGAGCTGGTCCAGTCTCTCTAAGAGCATTAGCCACATTGTTCACAACATCAGACATATTGGTCAACATGAGAATCTCATCCTCAGAGAAGTTTCCTCTCTTCCTCTTCCCACCAGCTACTGAAGAGGGCAACTGTGTGGTCTTGCTACCCTCTCCAGCTTCAGGCTGCAATTTCTCAGTAGTGGTATGGGTCAGAGTAGGTCCATCAAGTTTGGCAGCTGCACTGTCAGCCTAGTTTTGGCCTAGGGCTTCACCAGACCCAACTGCAAACTTGCCAGTGGCCATGGCATTGCCAAAGATGACATCCATCTCAGTGTAGAACCTAATTGGGCAGTTAAGGAACTCTGCATCTTTAGGATGGTCCTGCCAGGTTAAGGGTGTAGTTTCAGACAGGTTAAGGATAGTGATAGGATCAAGGGGAAATAGAACAGGAAAGAGTAAAAGAAGCAAACTGCTACCTTGCAGTGACCAAGATAATGGTTATGGTCAAGCATGATAGCACATGCTAAGTCATCCCACAAAGCACCACTAAGGTCTTTCAGCTTGGTAACCCTTCCCCACTTCTGCCTTCATTTCCTCAAGTGATTGTACACTTGAGTTGGGCTAACTACCTCCCCATAGTAATCCTTGAGGACTTTGGCCACATAGTTGACATCTTTATCCTTGAACACCTTGTCAGGCCTGCTGCCATCACTAACAACTACAACCATCCTTCTAAGAATGAAGTCAGAGGTGTTGTTTGTCCACCTCATTGCCCTAGCACCATCCACAGCCACTAGAACAACCACATTACCAGGGAGTGCAACATATGGAGCATCACCAGCACCAGCAACTGCTGCCACAGGAGCAGCAGCAACAGCAGCACTAGCACCAGCTACAACAGGTGCAGCACTGGCCCCACTAATGATGGCATCCATCACATCAGAAGCATCCATCCTAGTACTGGTGGACAAGAATAGGTAACAACATAATAGCAGAGTAAGCAAAGTAGTAACAATATAATATGTGCAAATGAGAATTGAAACAAACAAGAGTTCCATAGCAGTGTTCACAAATTAGTCTCAGTGCTGAAATTATTACATCATCATCAAACAAACATGAGTTTCATAGCAGAGTAAATAAACTGAAATCAAATTCTATTAGTTCCCCTCCCTTCCCACATAGCATTGCAGATAGCATCCCTCTTTGTAACCATGTTATTGGTGTCTTGGTCCAGATGGGCAGGAGGCATGTTAAGAGGCTCAGGTGGAGAATCAGTGAAAGTAGTCTCATCAGGCATTACTTCATCAATGTCAAAGCCTATGATCCAGTTGTGTAAAATGACACAGACTAGGACAAGCTTTACTTGTGTCTTATACTTGTGGAAGGGCTTATTGTCCAAAATACGAAACCTAAGCTTCAGTGCACCTATTGCCCTCTCAACAGTGACTCTAAGGGATGAGTGTCTTAAGTTGAAGAGCTCCCTTGCTGTTGGCCTGTTGGTGCTCCCATACTCAAACAAATGGTACCTAACTCCCCTGTAGGGAGGTAGGAAGCCATTGCGGCATGCATACCTAGCATCTACCAAGTAGAATTTACCTACATGGGAAAACTACTGTGAGATGGGGTGCAACTTAATAGTTCATTGATTTTGTATGGATTGTGTATGTTTTATTACCTTCTGGAACACTAAACCCATCATCCCTGGCAATTGTATCTGCCAATATAGTTGCATCATGGGTAGAACCCTCCCATCCAGCTAGGACATTAGTGAATTTGAGATCATAATTCACAGCTACCATCACATTTTGAGTGGGGTCATTTTTCCTACCCCTGAAGACTTGTTGAATGCGTCTAGGTACCCTTGCAAGGAAATGGGTGCCATCTATGAAGCCAATACAGTCCTAAAAACCATGTGTGAGTGATTGGATCAGGTTAAACTTAACATATGAACCCAAGGTATATATTTACCTTTAAGTATGGATTCCATCTATGGCTTCCAAGAATCTTTGGGTCTGTGACAGTGCTAGGTGGCTTGATCATTTCATTCCTAAGCTCACCAACAACATACAAAACCTGATGAAAGTGTTTGTGTACAGTTTGGATGGACCTCCTAAAGGACTGGTGGACAATTCTAAACCTTTGGTTGTGACCTACAACATGCAAAAACATGGCTACCTGCTCCTCTACTGACACTCCCTCCCTGTCACTTACAAGACTTCTCTCTAAAAGTTTTTACTAACTCAAAAAAGGAGCTCTCTTCATCCTGATCATAGAAATACACTCAGAATCAGTGGAGTTGTAAATCATTGTGAGAGTCCTCTTTTCATTTGCATCTCTAATAGATGCAAATGCTAGAGGGTCAGGCTGAGGTGTTTCAGGTTCTGGTCTTTTCCTTTTCAGCCTAGTGGAAACAAAGGATACCATAACAACAGTCAAGGCAGCAGCTTGCGTATAAAGCATATCATGGCTCATAGAGGGATCCATCTACATGCATAACAAAAATGAACACAAAATCAGTTCATTGTATCCTGCTAGGCATCAACAAGCTTGTCAAATGAGAAAAAAGGCACACAAGCACGACTGCATCTTGTATGTGCTGCCTCCCAGTGCAGAGTATGGACAACATCATCGACCAGTGAACAGAAAAAATACTCAGAGCAGCGCTAAAACAAATAACAACAAGGTGTACTAACAGAAAAAATCAAATCATCAGGAAAGAGCTGATAAATTCACAACAAATAAGCAAGATGTAATAACCGTGCTGCTACTGAGCAATAATACTCATCAGGATACCGTACTTTGAAACCCTAACAAATCAAAACCCAACAAAGACTAACCCTAACACATCATGATCGAAACCCTAACAAATCAAAATCGCTTAAACGTACAGAAACACTAACAGATCAAGAACGAAACCATAACAACAAAAAAAAAAGGAGATGGGGAACCATTTCACCTAGGGCTCGGCACCGGACAAATGGAGAGGAGGCGGATCTGGAAGTAGAGGATGCAGATCGGGAAGTAGAGGTTGCAGATCTGCAAGTTGACGTCGCAGATCGGGCGGGGTCCCAGTAGATCTGGAAGTAGATGATGTAGACGAAGAGGAAAAAGAACACCAACGCCACAGAGTCCCAGCAGTAACCGGAGCGGGGTCACGGCGAGGGAACGCCGCTGGTGGTAGCTGCCGAAGCACCGTAACTCTTACCTTTACCGCCGGTATCTCGCGCACGAGGTCGAAGAGGAAGCGCAAAGAGAGGAAGGAGAGACGACGGTGGAGCTGCAAGCCTTATAGGCGGAAGATTCCGCTTCCCGCTCGGAGGACAGCTCGCGCGGGAACCCGCGAGAGCCAGCACGCCGCCGCCCGAAATCGCACGCGGAGAGCTCGGCTCTAGAGAAACAGAGATTTCACTCATACGAAGGGGCCAAACTTGGAGCTCTCCGTGAACCCTAGAGAACCAGGCTGGTCATGGGCCAAGGGGTGCAAACACGGCATGTTGCACCCCGCAGGCGCAGCCGGGCTCGTGGGCCGGGGTTGCAAACGCGTCCTAGAACTCTCGCTTCACCTGGCTGGCCGGCTCTTGTGTGGTGACGACCGATCGAAGAACTGATGGGCCAATAACCTGTTGGTGTGCCTGCGCGCTGTCATATGTTTGCGCATCGTGCAGCTGCTCCAATGTTGGCAATAATTTCCTTGCCAGGGGCCGTACGTGTTTGGTTCCTCTTGGCTGGAACCGTTTTGACCAGCCACCTAGGTGTTCGATTTCTGCCAAGATCAGGTGACTGGCAAGCAGCTGCCAGCCTGGAAGACCGCGAACCAAACAAGGATGATCGATGGATACACATTCACAGTGAAACCCAAAACCAAAAGGATGATCTCTCGATGGATACACGGGATTCTAGTACTTGATTTATTAGGACTGGATAGTGAAATTGGATACTAGGAACTGGCGTCGAGGGCGTTCTCAAACCGCAGCTCGACGCCAAAGTCCGACAACTACCAAGACGAGTTCTATTTCTCCTCCCCTTTAATTTCTCTCTAATATTAAAAGTAGTAGTACTATTCTCTGTTTTTTTTAAGAATCAAATACTATATTCTCCATTTTTTTAGTAAAAACACTATTGTCTGTTATTCTCTCATCCTAAACTATAAAACATTCAAGCTGGATCAATTTTTATAAAAAATATAAAGATTTATGGTAACAAATAGATGTACTATAAAAATATAATTGATAAAAAAAATCTAATAATAGTTAACATAGATTCTTGACATGGAGGGAGTACAACGGCATTGCCGTGCTCACAGGAGGCAGCTAGCTGGGCTTGCTTTACTTTACTATCCCCATTCTAGGCCTGGTACTTTTAGATTGGGCTTTCTGGCGCATTTCTCTCTTGGGCTTCTGAGTATTAGCAGCTCGATCGAAAAAAAAAGAAAAAGAGTATTAGCAGCTCGTGTCGTGCAGTCCAATAACGTAAGTTACGGATTTCCGGAGCCATGGCTTCTTTTTTCATAACCCTAGATTATGTAACTAACGTGGATGCAAAACGAAAGGCACAATATAATCAGCAACGCTATTCTACACCATTGACTTGAAAAAAATACTGAGTAATACTGAACACACCACAAAAATACTGAATAATACTGACACGCGGCTACTGAACAATACTGAATTTTTTTGGTATAACAACTTAGTGTAGTATAAGTAGAAGTTGTTATACCAAAAAAATTCAGTATCGTTCAGTAGCCGTATGTCAGTATTATTCAGTATTTTTGTGGTGCTGGGTGTAATACTGACTTACTACTTAGTATTTTATTAAGTCAATTTTGTCCTGTGGTGTAGAATAATATTCTATATATTGGTCCGTGATGAAGATCGAGTGGGTGGTACGTTAAACTCTTCTTAAATACAATATACAATGATATGTAAATTTTCAAGAAAAAACAAGATCAAGCGAGAGATTAGTGTCAGACTAGCTAGCTAGGGCGAAACAGCCACGGTGTGTTGTTGTCATCAGGGACAAAGTTAGTGGCAAGATGCATTGAGTTGTGCAGTGACATAACACTTTAGTAAAACCAAATTAGCAGCTATTTATTATTCACCTTTGATAATTTATTATAAGTAAGTATAAATAGTTTTAAGGCCCGTTTGGATCCTCTGAAATTGAGTTTATTTTTACACTCTTCCTGCTGTTCAAGTGTCTGAAAATGGCATAGTTTTCAGGCAGCAGCTTAATTGTGTGTGAACAGCAGACAAGTAAAGGGTGGGAAACAATATATCTACCATTGATTTTTCATCGGACACTTCACATGTGTCGCTTGAATTTCAGACACCTTTGATAAAAAAAAAATTCAGACACCTGATTACCCTTATTTTTAATAATCATAATTTAGACATATATTAACTAAGTTTATATGATTGTATATGAATTGTATTTGTATATTATTGCTATCTATACGAGAGAGATACTTATGTGTAGGGAGTGAATTAAAAAGCGTGTTACAAGTTGCAAAATAGAAACATGATATGATGATCTATAGAATCAAATTCCACCTCTCACCTTATAAATTTGAGATAAACTTATATGTGAAATTTGAAAAGTGGTGAAATGTCCCATTGAAGCTAAATAACCTAATTTATTAAGTAGATTTCAATTCTTCTAAATGAAAGGATCCAACCCACTCCTGAGTTAATTCCAAATCATTCGCAACCTCGAACAACATACGGGTATCTTTCTAGTTTGCTGTGCACATTAAGTACTTCTAATAATTATTTTGGTCCTCTCGTGACCAGAGCATCATCCATGGTCCCCCGCGATAGTTTTACCTATGTCCCACTTGATGTTGGCGCCTCCAATAAAAATTGACATGTTACTTTACGTTTAGGTTATGTTTAGATTAAGAAGCTAATAGTTACTCATTCATGTCATAAAAGAGTCACTATAAGACTCGTGTTGTTAAACTTTTGTTAATTTAACTAGTTATTACATAGAAAAATATTAGCAATATTTGTATCTCTAAATAAATTTATTATATATATATATATATATATATATATATATATATATATATATTCAATGATATGAGTTGCAACGAAGTGTCCAATACAACTCTATATTTTCTTTTTATCTCACTGCCCACCTGGGATCACGCTCACATGCAGATAAAATTCACGTAATATATCTATTTCGAATTGAAAAGCAAAAGAGCGACACGAGAATATATCTACTTCCTCGTGTTGGTCCTGAATTTCTAGCCAAATGAGTTGAGGTTCAACATCCATTCAACTAACGAATCGGACCCTTAGTCGCTATTGTTTCACATGGTGACATAACGCACGGTAGTGGATCATTTAGATTATATCATAATCAACAAAATCAGGATCACCTACAAGTCGAATAATTGCAGTTCAAAATAAAACGGTATTATTTGAGTCACATAGAAGTGATGATCTCAATGATTGCCTTTTTTTGTCTCCTGGGGATGTCACCCGTATTACCCATAAACACCATTCCGTCAGCTTTTATTTTCCACTGGCCAATTAACTTCCATGATTTCTATCTTAGTCCCAAACATGACAAAGAACCTATGTAAATAGATTCGATGATCAGAGTTTAGCATTGTGAAAATGCAAAGAATTGTATATAACTATTAACATATGAAACAAGAAAACACTGCAACAGTTGGGTTCAGCTTTATATAATCTTACTGCTTCACGTTAATTGTCATCAGAGGCGATAGAAAATAAGATAAATGATATAAATTCTCACTATTACTAGTTAAAGGTTCCAACGGAGGCTCATCGGACACGTTACAAAGATAAATGCTAGAAATTCTCACATTAATCGGAAACACCTAGCCGTTAATTAGAAGACTAACCATGCATAAGCGTAACCATTAGATGTAGTTTTTTAGATATATTATATTTGTTAAAAAGAAGTAACTCACCTTATCTTTACAAATAAAAATAGCCTAAAATATGATTCTAAAAATAAACTCTGGCCACACCGGATAAAATATTGAACGGCACTTGGTTAATTAAATATACAATATAATAGGTAGTACTGATTTCTTGTAGGGGAAAATAGGTACTACTGATGATAACCTTAATGTTGGTTAATATATTACTAAAATATTGGTCCTTACGGGTAATGGCAAGCCCAAATATCATACAAAAAAATGTGGCCACACAGGAGCAATGACAGTGCTATTCTACACCTTCGATCGGTATAGAATATTATTCTTCATCACAAGAAAAAATGGACATGAAAAAATACGAGTACTACATAACAACATTAAGTATCGATCAGTATAACAACACGCGAGGTGATTACAATAATATTGATTTTTTTTTCAGTATAACACCTTGATATAATCATTCTATCACTAAGTAGAGGAGCAAATATTAATTCGTTGTTGATTAAAGCTATCTAATAGAAACTACCGATCACGTCAAAAGTTCGTTAATATATCTTAATAAAATATGATGAAGCCTTCACGATCACGTTAACGATTGGGTAATAATGCATTAATATATACTCCGTATAAGATATCAGCCTCTGACTCGTGGTTAGTTAATCTTTCAATAAAAAACAAATAGAAATAAATTTAGTCTATTAATAAAATGTAGGATATAATCTATCCACCTCAACAAAATAGATACACTTGTTCTAGACTGCCGGTAAAAGAGAGGTGACATCTGTCCGTCTAAAAATAGAAACATTTTTTGTTTGCCATTTTCCCTATACTTTCATTGTTTATGGATTGAAAGTAATTTGACATAATCCTTAAATTTGCATATAAATCAGCCATGTCTATAATTATAAATGATAATCTAAAGTAACCCTTTAAATTTATACCTAATAAACTGTCCATCTTAGCCATTATGTGATAGATAACTTAGAATATCCTAATTTTTTAAAATATTATTCGCATATGCCATTTTGAATGATAATAAAAATTAACTACTAAATTTGATTCAAATTATCATATATGCCATTATGAAAGGTAACATAACGTAAATATCAACCCAGGCCGTTATAAAAATAAATAAAAATATATCTAACATCCTCATGTAACTACTAATAAATATATTGTGAAATGTTGTGCAATATTCATAAAGTACTATATGTATATATATAAAGTTTAACATCAAAATGCATGGGCGGTCCTCGAAGTTGGTAAAAAGTGTCATTTAGGTCCCTCCACTTTCAAAATACCAATTATAGGTCCATAAACTTGACTTCGAATATCATCTAGGTCCAAATGGATCCAAACGAGCTCGGATGAAGACAAACTTTACATCAAAATTATAGCCCTCGACATGATCTACAACTTTGTAGTTCAAAAGTTTTTAAATTGAAACTGTTTAGTGTACTAAAATACTATTGTAGGTGCGCAGATTTTGAAATTTAAAATTTAAAATTACTCAACATTCTCGGATATTGACATGATTTATATGAAAGTTATAGTTATTAATACGATATACATCTTTATAGTTGAAAAGTTTTTTATTTAAACTCGTTTAGTATCTCAAATATGTGTTTTAAGTTTTTTATTTCAAAATCTATAAACTTAGAACACATATTTGGAAGATCTAGAGTCTGTTCGGCTGTGGCCGATAAGATGACTTATGCTGTTTTCAACTGTTTTATTATAAGAGAAAAATACTATATCATGACTGATAAGTTGGGCTCGTAAGTCAAACGAACCAGCTCTAAACCTTTAATCTCTCCCGCATGATTTACTCGATTCGTCCTATAATGTAGCATATTCTACTGATTTTAGGATAAATTAAAAGAGAATACAAAAGACACATATAACCTTCATTTCCTAACAAGACATTTCGTCAGTGTGGTTAATGGACAATACCTAACAAATTTGTGCTACAATTTAATATACAACTACCTCTTGTCTCTAAAAATCTCTTATGTTTGAGTATGTAATTTTTATAAGAACTTGAATGCCCTGTATTATTGTAGATTCGAAGGGTTATATCTAAAGATAGTATGTAAACCTAACCATATTCTGAAATAGAGGGAGTAGATATATTATAACTTTCATGATAAGGAGTACCTAGTTAAACCACTTGTGTCTGTGGCGAATACAGTATGATGATGGCTGTCCATGCCCGAAATTGGAACCATTTGCAGAACCCTATAAATAATTAGGAGACCAGCATTAGGTATATCTGCAGTTTTCAAGAACAAATAGAAATCTTAGATGTCGCTGGAATAAAAGATGCAGTGCTGGCCAAGCGTCCCGCATTTACACAAAAAATAATACAGACAATAATGCTAAAAAAAACATGGCTTTGTGTTTTTGATCGATTAGACCAACTTCATGTACCCAACCACCGGAACAGCTAGTTGTTGGCGCTTTTGTCGCGTATGGTTACCTGACAATCTTTAGGTTGTACTAATACCACAGAGCAATAGTTGAATTTCTGATTTAATTGTATTGGATTTCATTAGTTGGGCTTGGCCTTTTTAAAAATTGATTAAAAATCAAATATAAATTCTACAGCCCATATTAAATGTTATAAGTGCAATAGATGAGTCTTAGGCCCAAGTAGTAATTTGATTAAAGGATAACTCAACTTAAATAAGTGACTAATTGTTTGTTGAAATTAGATGACTAAATGTCACAAACCGGCAATGATGGCTCTGTACTCCCTCCACACTACTACAGAAACTCAAATCAGTGCCGGTTCAATACTCCCCTTCAGTGGCGGTTTTTGAACCGGCACAACCACTTCGGCAGTGATGAGGCCATGTCATCACTGCCGGTTATGCCAAACCGATGTTTGAGCCATCACTGCTGGTTTGGCATAACCGGCAGTGATGACATGGCCTCATCACTGCCGAAGTGGTTGTGCCGGTTCAAAAACCGCCACTGAAGGGGAGTATTGAACCGGCACTGATTTGAGTTTCTGTAGTAGTGTGGAGGGAGTACACTGAGCATGCAGAACCAACTAACAGCTAGTACGTTACCTGTAGGTATGGGCATCCCAAAAATAAATAGTCCCATCCTTTAAAGTGGTTTTCCCTGCTTTGTCTTGAAATACAGCGTATCCAAACAATTTTAGTCTATAGCAAAAGACTAACTCGCCCCTCATCACTACTTAGTTCAGCTGTTAACTTGCTTTCATGTCACTGACATCGTGTACTAATTACATATATGCGTCATTATTTTTGTCATGCAAAGATGAGGTCTAAAAGGCAGGCACTCGTCTGGATGGTGTTGAGCAAATACGTACAAAATACCATATAATTTCAGATGAATTCTAGACATTCATACCTTCTTTTCTATGAAGGTGGAAGTAGCCAGTATTTGATGCTTTGTGTGGGAGGCTACCTGGTTCATTTTGCGCCCACTCACCTCAAGTGTGTGCACAACTTCTCGTTCTTTCCCTGATTTTTTCCGTAGTATCTGATTTTGGCACAAACAAAAGAGTGGGAAAAGAGCATCATTAGGCCAATTGTAGTCCCCGGCCGCCGCTATATATATATATATAAATAATGAATATAAGCTAATCATGTAGATCAAAATAAATATGCTGGTATATATGATGAGTTGAAAGCAATCATCATTGCCTGGTGTAGCATTCTTTATCACCTCGCAGTTAGATGATGCATTTTGACAAGTAACCATCAAGTTCTGATTACTATCAGTAGGGTAGTAGTCGGTGCTGGATGACCCCTCCAGTATGCTGACATCATCAGGGGAATGTTGAGTGGTATAGACCTACAATAAGCAAAAGTTCCAGAATTAAATAAAGATCGAGAGAAGGCAAGGCATCATCTTATAACACCGTATATATATATATATATATATATATATATATATATATATATATATATATATATATATATATATATATATATAAGATGATGACTGTAGCTGGTAAATTAAACAGTAATAACCGAATTAGTGGTCCATTATTTCCTTCAGTAATTATTAGGACATCCACAGGTGCCTTGCCAAGGGGGAGGGAGGAGGAGGTAACAAACCCTTGCTGTGTTCGCACTGGTATCGACGACAAAAGTGGCTGCATCCCATGGGTTATACTTGAGACCGCGAACGCCACCACTGCGCACCAAGTTGATTATTCGATTTCTCTTCCACTTGATTCTGCGATTTCTCTTCCACTCGTTGTTCCTCAAGTACCATTGCATGATAATGGGACTAGAAACCGATGACACGAGAATGTACAGGTCCCTTGTTTGGACAGCCAACGAGTTGATTTCTTTGCGGTCGTCGTGAGCTAGGAAATTGCAAAGCTCGCTAAACTCTGTGGCGGCGTTGTAGATATATATGTGTCCGTCTTTAGTCCCCACCACCAGCCAATCTTTTTCTTTTTGAACCATAAATTTAGCCGAACAGGCATGTATGCGGTTCTTCTTCGGCTGCAACTTCGGCTGCAACTCCTTCACATTTTCCTACGCAAAATAACAAACAGATTGAGTTTCAAAAACATAACGTTTATTGCATTAACAATCGTAGACGTAATACTGATAGATAGATAGATACCTCCTTCTGGTAGTCCCAGATTACACACCCTCCCTCCTCATTCGTGTACACGACCCTGTGAACGATGTGTGGTGTGTATATATAATCGTAAACGTAGTGAGAATGACCTTGCCAAATCTACATATAATATATATGTATATATTAGTGTATGATCACTACTCACCATGGCTTTGTGGGGTGCGGGTCAATGGACCTCAGCGGGGTCTTAGTATCGAATAATATGGTTGGTCTGATCTGGTACGGTACAGATAAAAACCAGTTAAATAACTAATGCAAATAGTTAGGAAATTATAATTAACAGATAAAACCAGTTAAATAACTAATGCTTCAAAATTAATATAAGCAGTATATATAGGGCAGTGCTATTCCACACTTTAGGTTTAGAATATTCTACACCGTAAGGTAAAGTAAAACTGACCTAAAAAAATACTAAGTACCACTAAACAATGTTCATACTACAACGAGAACCACGAAAATACTAAATAATACTAACATGCGACTACTGAATAATACTGAATTTTTTCAGTATAGCAACTTGATGTAGTATAGTTATTCTACACCTAGAGTATGTGTGTGTATGTATATAGTGGTAGTACTATCTGCTTACATTATACTCGCTTCGTTCCAAATTATAAGTTATTCCAAGAGTTTTGGAGAGTAAAATTATTTCAAGTTTAACAAAAATTATATGATAATATAATAATATTTATCTAAGAGTTTTGGAGAGTCAAAACATTTCAAGTTTGACCAAATTTATACGATAATATAATAACATTTATGATGGCAACCAAATATCATTAGATACGTCATTAATTATATTTTTATAGTAATACCTATTTGATGTTAATTTTTTATAATTTCTTCTATAATTTTGGTCAAATGTTTTAACTTTCCATGATTCTTAAAATGACCTATTATTTGGATTGAAGGGAACAATATATTGAGTCGGGACGACAAACCTATTTATTACCTGGCAGCTTTGTGGCTCAGAAGTGATGGCCGTCGTCAGCCTCTCTGTATACAGTACCTTACCATGCAGCTTATTGACTAGCGCCTTATTGCCACTGTCAACGGATGCAGACTGCAATTTGTCAACGTCTTCCTTCGTTTGTACGGCGATCATCCGCACCTCAAACGTGGCGCTGACGTTTATCAGAGACAGAAGCAACGTGTAATGGGGCCCCACCATCGTTGACATTGGACAAGGTAGGTCAATCCAGACAGCAACGTACGAGTCCTTCCTGTTGGTTAGGGTCATCAAGTGCTGCACTTCGTTTGATTGGCTGCAGCTGGTAGTGAATAAGCTGAGCTCCAGCGGCTGGTCCTCGACCGGCTTGCTGCTCTTATATACCTTGGTATTACTCGTCTCTCCGCGTTCATATTGAATGGGTCGCCCTGAAGAAACTGCCGCTGATGACTGCACCTCGATATGAATGGGAAAAATATATATATATATATATATATATATATATGTGTGTGTGTGTGTGTGTGTGTGTGTGTGTGTGTGTGTGTGTGTGTGTGTTTTGTGTGAACAAATACAAAGGGAGAGAACGTGCAAAAGATAAGAAATTTCAATATAGGCCACATATATTAATAAATCTGTCCATGAAGTTCTAATGTCGAAGCATAAACATTGGATTAATACACACCACACATTGGTTCGTGTGTAGTATATGTTAATAATATTGAATAATACCTTGTTGATAATACCAGTAGGGCCACTTTTTCCAGCCACAGTTTTCTTTGATGCAGACTTGCTGGCTGAGCCTAATAAGACCAACACAAATATATATGTAGCGCGTTAATTGGAGGAGCAAAAAGTAGCTAGTAAACATAAATGGTGATGACATGGGAGTCGTAGGTTGCTAGCTGGCCATAGCATGCATGGCAACCTAACTAGGAATAATGCGTCCAAGATAGAATGAATTTATGATGAAAAAGATATAGATACATCATATCCTTCTTTATTTTTATCCATCTCTTTGGAGATATATACTGAAAAGATCGATCAGCAATATAATAATATAATGCACAACTTTGGCCATTTATTGTTTTATCAATATTTACCATTATATATAGTACGTAAAACTTACGGAGAAAACCAATATTTGCACATATATATTTTTTTCATGGCAAACCACAAAATAAGTTGGCTACATTGGAATGGTACAGTACCGTATCATGAACTAATTATGAAGAGGCGATCTTACCATCTGATGACGAAGCACGTGACGCCCTGCGTTCGGGTAGTACATTATTGTTTTTCTCAGTGCTAACTTTTCCCGAGCTACAATAACCAATCAACGAAATCAAATGCCTTATAGAATAATATGAATGAAAAGTGAAACCAAGGGTACGTCTAAGGCTACCACCTCCTAGTGCATTTTATCATGGTGTCTATACTGTATTAAAATAGAGATATAGAAACAACTTGTACGATGCATTGTATCATATTATTGTTATTATCTCCTAGCTGGGTGGTCCCTCACAAGAGAATAGAATTGTGCTTTGTACATGTTTGTCTGTGAAAGTGTGATTTGCAAATATTAGCATATTTTTCATGTATTGGATTTGCATCTCACACAAGATGTATCTTTTGGTAGATACTGCTTTCGCCTCTCTCTCTCTCTCTCAGCTTAGATTGAATCTAACAAGTCAATTAAAAATTGCATGGCAACAATAATTTAATATCCACGGCAGTGTTGTGTACTAGAAATAGCCCAGAGGTTCATTCTCCTCTCTCCGTGTATATATTTACGTAAATCAAAGTAGCTATAAAATAAGTTATTCTATAGCCCACTGAAGAACAGTAGTTTTATATATATACAACAAGTTCCTATATTTACGAAACTAGAAAATAGAGGCGTATAGTATTGTGACAATCCCTCTGGCTGGACATGTGAGCATCATACACTAATAAATAATAAGCTCCGATCCAGGGCAACAGGCCAATATAATACTCCCTTGGTACAGGAAAGAGTGATATAAAGTATTTCATCATTAATTTGCTTTGCAATAAACAATATCGTCTTATTAGGCACTTTGTACAAAAACTATTAATTGATTGACTGGCTGCAGTTTAAAATTTGCAGTTATTTGGTTTTTCAGTGGATTGAATTATGCATATCATATCTTTCCTGTGGACGGACGAACCAAGCTAGGGAGGGATCAGAGTAGATATGTTGAATTATGCATATCATATCTTACCTGTGGTGAACCTTTGTTTTGTTTGCCTCCCTTTTGTCGTTATTCTTGTAGCTAGCCTGTGGAATTGAGGTGCTGTAGCTCTGCACCAGTTCCCTCACCTGAAATTACTCGGTAGCTAGAATGAATGCAAAAATAAATAAATAATAATAATGTTATTAATAATAATAATTAAACCTCTAGTATATAATTGTGCTGCTGAGTATACCTTTGGTGGCAGCTGACGAAGAGCTCCATCTTTTTGAAGAGCTGCATCTATTTGTGTAGAAAGGCGAGGCAATAACTCTGAGCTTATAGAGGTGGTGTTCCCTGCACGGACAGCCTTAACAAGTTCTTTGACCAAGGCAAGCATTTCGGCCGTCTTTATGGAGTCGCACGCGACGATGACAAAGTACACTGCCATCACGTTCCGCGAGATATCCTCCCCAATTTGGCGCAGCTTCTTGGCGGTGTCGGTGGCATGGAACGCGCGCAGCACGAGGCCATTCTCCTCATGGATATTTTTAATAACCTTGAGGCTGCGCTTCAGGGTCTCCTCGAGAGCCTTCAACTCCTTACTCATCATCTGATTGGTCTCTTCGAGAGCCTTCAACTCCTTACTCATCATCTGATTGGCGTCCTTGTCCACGATCTTCATCTTCTGCAGCCACTCGACGATGTCAGACACTCTGCCGATGTGGTCGAGCAACGTTTTGCACTCCTCCTTGTTGTCCTTAATTTTGCCCACCAGATCCTTGATCTTAAACCCCCATTCACCGACGGTCTTGAGGATGTTGAAGATGTCGAGAGGATTCACCACCATCTCTGCGAGACGCAGATCGATCGAGCCCTTGTCGGACTTGGATTGATTTCGTGCAAGTGCAGTGGTCACTGCTAGCTGCTGCAAGATGAACATCATCGATTGAGATGAAAATAATTTAATAACGCGGGGACCGATCGAACCACCGACCAGATCCTTCAGTTCCATGGAGAAATCAATCAAACCTTAGCTTGCTTGCATCATCGTCGATCTTAATTAGGCATTCAATCGACAAAGATTTAGTAATTGACTGAATATGCACAAGATCAATCATCATCTCGGATTCAGAAGATGCTCTCAGGAATACTCATGCGCGCGCAACAATCAACGAAAATTAAGATTGATCTGATAATTGGAGTGATAGCTAGCTACCATGTATGCACAAACAACAAAGATGCCGACCGACGGACCGACCTTTTAGTGAATCGATCGTTCGTTCGTTCGATCGATCTCCTCTGATCCTCCAAGCAAAATATCAGCGATCGATCTGTGTGCTCCCCTCCCGCGAGCAATCGAGATTGGAGGCAGAGATTGGGAAACTGTGCGCTCTCGCTTTAGCTTTTTTTTTCCGAGGCAAGGGGAGAACTAGCTCAATATCTCATGCTGCTCTGCTTTCTTCCACTGCAGTAAATATAATACCTATGGTGAAGCAGCAGGAAGAGACACGGCAATTAATGTATCACCTACTCCCGGCCACCCCACTGACTCATTTTTTTAACAGCCAACATGGAAAATTTGGGGCATCTGCACTGACATTTCCTGGAAGGGTGGTCCACGTCCATCCAAATATAATGAGCCAAATAATTAAGGGCCCAGTTTGAATGCATATATGTACGTATATATGCACCTTAATTCTAAGGTGGTGGTCCATATAGCACAACGGGGAAAAATATCCACAGCAGGCCAATTGAGCATATTTCTGCAGATACCCGCTTACCTGGCAAATTCTGTTTTATTTGTCTCCCTTTTATCTTTATTATTTTGATAACTACCAAAAAATAATTGGGTTATGGATTATTTGCAACAATCTTTCCACCTGAAATAGCGAAAGAAAATAAAATTTAAGTACAGTAGTAATTAGCACTAAGCATGCATGAAACATAGCATTTATTATTATAACAAAACAAAACAAAAATTGGTGCCATACTGCAAGATCAGTACCTAATATATATATTACAAATGGCGTAGTAAGCTAAATCAATACTGATACTTCTCGTTGCAGATCACCATCAGGGAGAGCAGCAATTATTTCCTTAGTAAGGATGGCTAACATTGACCTGTTAGAAGCGATGTCGGCATGGAGAGCAGCAACATTTTCCTTAATGCCAGCCAACATTGAGGTGTTATATATGCGCCAATGGCAAAGACTGCTACACTCAAATTCCATGATATATCATCGTGAATCCGGCGATGTTGGAGACTTGGATGATGGAGAGCACAACATTCTTCTTCTGGCAGTCCTCTATGTGCTTCATTGCACGCTTCAGCGCCTCCTCCAGGCCATTCAACACATCACTCAATGCATCACTCACTGAAGTGTCCTCCACAATGTTCAGCCCATCCACAATAGCACGCACTCTATTAAGGAGTTCAGTGATTTTGTGGCAGTCCTCTTTGTTGTGGTGGAATGTCCCCACCATTTTGTTGATCATGAGCACCAATTGTAGGATTGACTGCACGAAGCTCAATGGATTGGCCATCTCCTGGACTCTACCTCCATACAAGTATAGTTAATCGTGATCAATTGGAAGGTCGGTATACAAGGTTATAGAAGACACAGGTATTATATATTAGTATAATAATGGAACTGAAACTGTAAGTAAATTAAATATGGTTAGAGAAATGAAAGCTCCCATGATCTTCTCAGCAGGCATAACTATCGAATTAGGTTTAGCAGTTAAACTAGGAATATCACAAGCAAATAGAATCAGATTGCACAAACATACAGAAGAAAGGTTTGAAGGTGCTGTGCTACAATTGGCGTGCAAGGACAGTCTTCTAGCCTGTAAGCAGCTTCCAAACCGAGCAGGGGATGCTCAATTGCTTACACTGACGACAATGCAGATCAATTAAAGATCCTTAGAGAAATTAAAGGTTCCATGATTGTATCTTGTGAAACAATCGAGGAAGGTTTAGCGGTTAAAGTAGGAATAGCAAAAGAATGTAGAATCGGCTCTCACATACAGAAGCTAAGAGCTAAGAGTCTAGAACCAAAATGACATGGTTTGAAGGTGACTGTGTTGGTACTGAGGGCCAAGGTTTCTCCTAAGCAGCTTGGTTGGTGGTAGTTCTGCTCGGAGCAGAGCAGGGGATATTCAGACAATCAGACGCAGGACAAGGCAGAGTAAGCTCTACTACTAATCTGAGACTGAGCAGAGGGTTTGGCAAAGGGGCTCTGATTCCTCACCGCAAGACAACAGATGTGTTAGCAGTGGCGAAGGAGTAGGAAGGAATCGGAGTTTGGGGCAAGGAGCAAGCAATAGGCAGGTTCAGACGAAGGCTTATGAATCTTAGAAAGGTTCTTTACAACTGTTAGCCAAACTGTTGCACAAATATCTTGTAATCTTTTGTTTCTAGTTAGTTAAGATATGCATTAGCTAGGATAGGGGTAGTTCTGATCTTAGATATGCAAGATCAGGATCAGGCCCAGTCCTTGGTCGACCCACGTCATGTTGTCCTCGGCGCACATAGCGCGCACCGCTGAGCAACGGTGCAGCGTACTTAGTTTGGATGACGCTAGGTGGGTCGTATGTACCCAGGTCTGTATCTAGGCATTATATATAGATGAATAAAGAGACCAGGCAAGCTGCATTATTGGCAGCGACATAATTCTTTGTCTTCTCGCGAGTTCAATTGATCTGCGCTAGTTCTAGCTCTCGCCGCGGTCACCGCGCCATCGCCGGCGTTCACGTTACGGCCTGGGAACAGCTACCGGTTCCATCAAGTGGTATCAAAGCCGAGAGGTCGCCGGTGGGACGGTGTCCAGCAGAGAGGAGAAGGAGGAGAGATCATCTGGTGGTTGATCCATTGTATCTGAAGAAGAAGAAGAAGAGGTGAACGTCAACGACCGCCATGGGCACCAGCGGTGAAAAGGAGAAGGAGTTGATGGAGAGGGCATGGAATCAGGCCTCTGGAAATCTAGTATGGCCGATGCTATCCCGATCCAATTACCAAGAGTGGTCAGCACATGTGCAATGCAATCTGGAAGCTATGTACTTGTGGGACGCAGTTGAATCTGATCGGCTCGCTCTGGGCGCCATGATCCGTGGTGTCCCTCCTGAGATGCACTCAATGTTGCTGAACAAGAAGTCAACCAAGGAGGCCTGGGAGGCGATCAAGTCGATGCGTCTAGGTGCAGATAGGGTGAAAGATGTGAATGCACAGAAACTCCTAGCTGAGTTCGAAGCAATCTCATTCAAATCGGGCGAGACGATTGAGGATTTCGCAGTGAGGATTGGTAAATTGGCAACCGATCTCAAAGGCCTAGGGGAGACGAGTGTTGATGATGCTCGTGTCGTGAAGAAATTCGTCAGAGTTGTGCCACCCCGCTATAATCAAGTTGCAGTCATGATTGAGATGTTCTGTGATCTCAAGACCTTGTCGGTGGAAGAACTAGTCGGTCGTCTGCGTGCAGCAGAAGATTGGTTTGAGCCCGCAGTAGAGGAGGTGACCAATAAGCAAGGACAACTCATGATGACGGAGGAAGACTGGGTAGCGAAGAATAAGGCTCGGATGGTGACAGATTTGACATCATCAGGAAGCAGGGGTGGCAGTACCAGCCAATATGCCAAGAAGAACAAATTTGGGGGACGAGGAGGAAATTACGGTGGGAACCGTGACTCTCGTGACTCTGGTGGCAAGGAAGGCACGTCCTCGGGCACGCCACGACGCAAGGGACGCTGCAACAAGTGTAAGGTGTATGGCCATTGGGCCATAGAATGCAAGAAGGCAGGGAAGGAGGTGACAGAGGCAGTCCATCATGCCAATGCCGACGCTGAGGCACAGGCAGCGCTCCTTGTGGCGCAGGTTTGCAATCTGGTCAGAACCACCGATGCAGCAGCAACTCAATCTGTGTTCTTGAACCAAGAATGCGTGATCCCGTCAGACTATGAAGGGGGGTCGTGGGTGTTGGACACTGGAGCGACAAACCATATGACGGGATGTAGAGCTGCACTATCCAGTCTTGACGAGACAGTGAAGGGAGCAGTCAGATTTGGCGATGGATCCAAGGTTGAGATCTGCGGGATCGGGGTGGTGACGATCGCCGGCAGGAACCAAGATCATCGCGTGCTCTCCGAGGTGTACTATATTCCGTCCTTGAAGTGCAACATAGTAAGCCTTGGCCAGCTGGAGGAAGGGGGCTGTCGTGTCGAGATCGAACATGGCATCATGAAGGTGTTCGAGCGCCCTCATCAAGGGATCCAAGACCGAGGTTTGTTGATCAAGGCGGAGCGCAAGAATCGGCTTTACATCTTGAAGGTGAAGCTGACGACACCTGTGTGCCTGATGACGAAGATGAACGACGCCGCGTGGCTCTGGCATGCTCGGTATGGACATTTGAATTTCAGGTCCCTACGCGAGCTCGGTACAACGGAGATGGTGGTGGGTTTGCCAGTAATAAGGCGTGTCGAGCAAGTCTGTGACGGATGTGCATTGGGCAAGCAGCATCGCACGCCCTTTCCCAAGGCTTCGGCATATCGCGCATCCGGAGTGCTCGAACTGGTGCATGCTGATCTTTGTGGCCATGTCACACCGTCCACACCAGGAGGAAAAGCATTTTTTCTTCTCATCGTTGATGACCATAGCCGCTACATGTGGCTAGAACTGTTGGCTACCAAAGATGAAGCACTGTTGTACTTCAAGAGATTCAAGACGGCGGTGGAGTTGGAATCAGGAAGTAAGCTCAGAGCGTTCCGTTCAGATCGTGGTGGGTAATTCAATTCCGGCGCATTTGTGACTTTTTTCCAGGATAATGGGATCAAGCACAATACAACCACATCGTATACTCCACAGCAGAACAGAGTAGTGGAGCGTCGCAATCAGACCGTGGTAGAGATGGCACGGTGTCTCCTAAAAGGCATGAGCGTTCCAGCTCGCTTCTGGGGAGAAGCAGTTCGAGTGGTAGTCTATTTACTGAACCGATCGCCCACAAAGAGCCTAACTGGCAAGACACCGTATGAAGTTTGGCATGGCAAGAAACCAGGAGTCAAGCATCTTTGAACATTTGGCTGCACAGCTTATGTGAAGCGAGTCGGCCCTGGGATCAGCAAACTATCTGACAGGTCAGTGCCAGGGGTGTTCCTCGGATATGAGAGGGGGACAAAGGGCTATCGGGTATATGATCCAGTGAAGGACAGGTTGATGGTGAGCCGTGATATAATTTTTGATGAGAAGACGGCTTGGAATTGGGAGGGAAAGGAGAGCAGGACGCAGGAGAACGCGGCGCCTGAAACTTTCTCTGTTCAGTACTTCGACAGTACTGTTCATGGTCCGACAATTGGACCTGAAGCAGACGCGGACGATGGGGCATTCTCTGATTACGAACCAGCCTCGCCTGCCGTCTCAATTCCATCCAGGGAGGATGCCACACCTCCACACACACCACCAACTCAACAGATACAATGGGCAACTCCTCCCACGCATGATAGAGATTTTTTGATGGAGCACCACTGCGATACAGAACTATCCCCAATCTGCTAGATACTACAGATGAGGTGCAGGGGTTCGAATACAGTGGGCTTTGTTTGGTTGCTGCTGAAGAACCAAAGACAACAGAAGATGCTATGTCAGAAGAATGTTGGAGGAAAGCAATGGAGTTCGAGATGAAAGTAATAGAGGACAATAGAACCTGGGTTGTCAGTGATCTCCCTCCTAATCAAAAGGCCATTGGTTTGAAATGGGTCTTCAAAGTCAAGAAGGATCCAGCTGGAAATATTGTCAAGTACAAAGCACGTTTGGTTGCCAAAGGTTATGCTCAACGTCAGGGAGTAGACTTTGATGAAGTATTTTCTCCAGTTGCTAGAATCGAAACTGTCAGAGTGTTGCTAGCACTCACAGGATATGGCTGCAGATATGAGAAGGGAGCTGAACTGAAACCAATTTTACTTGGATTCAGTGACAGTGACTTTGCAGGAGACGTTGAGGACAGGAAGAGCACTACGGGTGTTGTTTATTTCCTCGGCAATAGCTTGGTCACGTGGTCATCGCAAAAACAGAAGATTGTGGCTCTCTCGTCGTGTGAAGCTGAGTATGTAGCAGCGGTAGCATGTCAAGGTGTTTGGTTGAGCCGGCTAATTGCAGATATGATGGGAACAAAAGAGGCACCAGTGAAGCTACTCATGGATAACATGTCCACAATAGCGCTAAGCAAGAATCCGGTGCATCACGATCGAAGTAAGCATATCGACACGAAGTTTCACTTCATTCGTGAATGTATTGAGGAGGGCAAGGTGGAAGTTGATCATGTTGGGACTGCCGGGCAGCTCGCCGACATATTCACCAAGTCGCTGGGGCGCGTGAGATTTGTGGAGCTCAGGAGTGCTCTCGGGGTGGTGCAGGTGCAACAGGTTTGAGGGGTGATTTGTTAGCCAAACTGTTGCACAAATATCTTGTAATCTTTTGTTTCTAGTTAGTTAAGATATGCATTAGCTAGGATAGGGGTAGTTCTGATCTTAGATGTGCAAGATCAGGATCAGGCCCAGAGTCCTTGGTCGACCTGCGTCATGTTGTCCTCGGCGCACATAGTGCGCACCCCTGAGCAACGGTGCAGCGTACTTAGTTCAGATGATGCGGGGTGGGTCATATGTACCCAGGTCTGTATCTAGGCATTATATATAGTGTTGACACCGTTTTTCGACACGTGTCAAATGGGCTGAGGCTTGACTGGTCAGCGGCCGTTCTTCATCGGTATCAGGAGTCGATAGTGCCGATGGAAGAGTGCTGCGGGAAGACTAAGTGTTTTGCCGATGGAAGCTGATGAGCTTTGCCGACAAGATCAGTAAAGTCTTGTTGAAATTGATTGCCGATGAAGAGTCCTTGCCGATGGCCGATGAGGGGTCGTTACCAACTGCCGATGAAGGGTCATTGCCGATTGCCGATGAGAGGTTATTGCCGATTGCCGATGGGCGTGACTTAGCGCAAGGTCGCTAATCGGAAATGTTGCCGATTGCCGATCAGGAAAGTGTTGCCGATGCCGATGGGCGTGACTTAGCGCTTGGTGACAGCCGAAGGTTACTGATGGTCAAAAGAAGGAAGGTGCGGATTAAAGGGATCTGCCGATGGAAAGTTTCCATCGAGAAGAAGTATAAGGAAACTGGTGTTTTGTGCCAGTATTATTATAGTAGTTTGAGTCCGACTCTTGCATGAGTCGCTTATTTTCTCTTAAAATAGTGTGTTTGTTTAGGAAATAAATATTGTTATCCGGCTCCTGCGTGAGTCAGTTTCCTTTAAAGTAGGAGTTCGTTTTAGGAAGGATATGTGTCATGTCTTTGTACAACTCTCCATGAGAGAGTATAAATATGTGCCCGAGGGCTATGGAATAAAAGAATCAATCCAATTCAAACCAAACCAATTTTATCTTATTCTACCTTTTATCGTAATTTACCCTTTTACTGCATTAGTTATAGCTATCAACGAGTTCTTCAAGCTTTCGACGGGCTGCATCACCTTGATCTCCATCAAATCCTTGCTAGTTCCGCGTGGGAGTACCTCTAGGCTTTGGCAATCCGGGCGCATCACTGTTTGCCTCGTCTAGCTCTGCTCTAGTTACCCCTGATCAATCTAAGCCTTGACGTCCGGGCGCATCGCTGTCGTCTCGTTCAGTTTGTTCTAGTTATCATCCTTGTCGATTGATTGGTCAAATCGACTGGCACGCCCTCGACATCGAGCTTTGGGTAATAGCCCGAGGTGTTCACAGATCTGACACTTTTTGTGTCAACACCTCTTTTGGCACGCCCAGTGGGACCCGATTATATAAATATATTTATCATGACTAATCCAAGGAGTGTCATTGAAGTCTCCACAGCAGATCTGACAGGTCATCAGAAACAGGCTCTGGAGCGGGCAATGGAGGAATACAAGCGCTCATATCTTAGATCCTTCAGCCTAAACGGGATCGGCGAAGCAGTACAGAAGCAAGATCCGCCGTCGCCGCGGCAAATCACTTTCAACGCCGATCCTGGTAAAATACAAGAGATGGTTAATTCTGCATTCAATAATGTATTAATTAGCCAATCCAATGTGCTGTCCGATGTTGTATGTAATGCCGTCAAGCAAACTTTCAAAGGGCAGGCACCATATTATGTTGGTCCAGAGTATCGTCAACTCGGATCGGCATCTGTCGCGATTCCATCGGCGGTTCCAAGGGTGTCTTCACTAGTTATGAACCAATCGGCCGATGAGATCATGCCACCGAGATCGAGCCCAGCAAGCTTTACTCAGGTGAATACAAATCTGGTGGCTTCAGCAATGTCTGGACCTGTCATCCAGGGTCAGTCAACTTCTGCCAGTTGGTGGGGATATGGTATGTCTCCGAATCCATCTACTGATGCCAGATCGGTCCAAGGTAACCATGCAGGGTGGAAGGCTCCCATGGCATCGACAACATCTGTAGAGCCAATGGTCCCAGTGATGCATTACACTACGTCTTCCCCAACGGTGCAGTTGCCGACAGGAAATCTGCAAACGGCGATACCCAAAGTACCGTACGCCCAACCATCGGCGAGTCACTTGCCGGTACAACAAAGCCCAGCTGCTGCCAGTCGGCCCATGGTAGCAATGAATTATCCGGTGCCACAAGAACAAGCCTCAGCTGGCTATCAGTCACCGGCAGCTGCTTGGCCGGTGCAGCAAGGTGTGTCGATTGCCAATCAACCTGTATCAGCAAACACTGCTCAAATCGTGGTACCCGCGAATCCGAGCAATCATCCAAGGGTACAACAAGAACAAGCGTCAGCCGGTTATCAGCTATCGGCGAATGCTTGGCCGATGCGACAAGACATGCCAACAGTCAATCAGCCTATATCGGCAAATTCTTGGCCGATGCAACAAGGTATGTCGAGTGTCAGTCAGCCCGCATTGGCCGTATCTGCTCAGCCCTTGGTACCTACAAATCAAAACTATCATCCCAGGATACAAGAGTTGCAAGCCTCAGCTGGCTGTCAGTCACCGGCAACTGCCTGGCCGATGCAACAGGGTGTGCCGATGGCCAATCAATCTGCATCGGTGATGACCGCTCAAGATGTAGTACCCACAGGTCAAGGCGATCATTCAAGGGTACAAGAACGACTGATCTCAGCTGGTGATCAACCGATGGTGAATTCCTGGCCGATGCAAAGCGTGTTACATGCCAGTCAACCTGCATCGGCAATAATTACTCAACCTATGGTACTTGCAGATCAACGCTATCATCCGAAGGTACAAGGGTTGCAAGGGTCAGCCGGTTATCAGCCATCGGTAAATCACGTACCGGTGACACCCAACGCAGGTTGGATCAGTCAATCATCGATTCAGCAGCAATATGTGCAGCCTGAGCACCAAATGACAGGGGCTCCACAGCATCGTCCAGCGAGTCTTCCGCATGAAGTATTGGTACATCGACCGATAAGTACTACACTACAATACTCGCAGCAAAGAGTGTGCAATGAGACATCGGTACAGCAACTGATGAATGCAATAAATATAATGCCGCAGCACAAGCTAGCGACGGTGCAAAATTACTCATCGGCAGCAAAGCCGACGCACGGTGTTATCATGACTAGTGCTGTGCATGTGCCAATCGCCCCAAGCGCTTTGACGTCAAGATCTGGAGAGATAGATCAGCATACTCAGCCGACTGGCATCTAGAATGGTTCATCAGTTAATCAGCTGATGTGCAATATTCAGCAGATTGGTGTTACGGATGTATCGGTTGCCCCGAGTTACTCGCCACAGGGATATGAAGTACAACTAGTGGACATCAAGAGTGGCCCATCGGTCAATCAACCGATGCCCAGTATTCAACAGGTTGGTACTGTCGATGAGCCGATCATTCCGGCTTGCTTAATGCAAAGACCTGGAGAGATGCACCAATCTACTCAGACAGTAGGCGTCCAGGATTGCTCATCGGTTAGGCGGCCGATGCATGATGTTCAACAGATTGATACTGCTGATGCATCAATTGCTCCAACTTGCTCACCACGGAAACATGAAGGAGCACATCCGTCTGCCCCACTAGAGAATGAATCTGCGCATCAGCAAGGTCTAGATACAAAGGCGTTTTCGACCGAAAAGATACAACACTTAGAGATGGACGAAGAGCCAAGCCTTGATGTTGCCGAATTAGAGAAATTCGCCTTTGATATCATCGAGGCCGATCAGGGTGTCAAGTCATTTGAGCCCAAGAAGACTTGGAGCGCAAGAGTGCTCTTTGTTGAACAAGGGGACTCCGGGTCAGACGAGAAGACGAACGTCGGCACTGTTGAATGGGTGAACAATGAGGAGCCGGTGCCTTGTGCGCTCAACCAGAAAAGGACTGGAAAATTCACCTTCGATGTCACGAAGGCCGATGGGATATTTGACTTATTGCTTCGAGAAGGGCAAATTAAGCTAGCCCCTAATCAGGTAATTCCATCGGCCAAGGAGCTCAAGGATGCCAGGTATTGCAAGTGGCACAATACAACTTCTCACAATACCGACGACTGTGAAGTGTTCAGGCAGCAGCTGCAGTTAGAAGTTAACTCTGGACGGATCCGGTTTGAAAATCCTAAAGTCCAAGAACCGATGGGAATTGATCAGCGCCCGTTTCCAAATAATATGGTGGAAGCCGGTGGAAAAACTAAGGTGCTGACATCGGACGCTGCCAGAAAGAGTGCATCGGTAGATCCTGATCATCAAGTGGCTGAGCGTGATGTCGGAAAGTTTGCCGATGACGAGAAAGACAAGAGAATTGCCGATAAAGGTGCCTGTGTCAGCAGGGCTCCTGGCATAGTAATCACACACAAGCTACCAAGGCAGAACTATCGGCAATCACGAGATGAACGATATCGGTAGGAAGAGAAAGAGCATCAGGAATGGCTTCGTCGGAAGAATCATTGGAGGTGTCCCTTCTTCATTCACTGTTGGGAGGAAGGCATTAAGCTACCCACTGCCGATGACTGTCCTGAATGCAACGGGTATCACACTGCCGATCAGTCAGGGAAGCCTTGTTTGGATGATCGAGCATCTAGGCGCGCCGAGCCGCTCAGAGAGAGGAGATCGGTACGTAACCAACTGGGGGGCAAGCTTGATGCCCATGGCAGGTTTGGCGAGCAAATTGATCAAAGGGAGAGTAAGGAGCAGACCAAGACAAAAACACCCGATGAAGAAGTGCTCTCCAGAAATTCAAACATCGGAAGAAATCCCGATGTAAGTAATGAAGGGCAGCACCAGCCTGTCTGGAAAACCAAACTCTCTCAGTGGTGCCCTAAGGGTCTAACAAAAACCCAGAAAAGAAGAATCCAGCACCAACGCCGCAATGACTTGTACGGTGATGCAGAACTCTCAAGGAGAAGCAGTGGAGGCCAAAGCGCAAGGATGGAGATGCATTGGCGGACAGCAATATTGTGCCGATGGTCTAATCGAGGTCAATCTTGGACCTACGGGCTTGGGGGCTGTAATCGGCAAATTGGCGATTTCCATTATTATACTTTGGGCACCTACCGATGGTTTGTGTATGGAACGTTGTGCTGCCGATAGATTTGTTAATTACCGGGAGATGGTTGTAAGAATGATTCTGCTGCGCTTGCGCATGATAACTAAGTGTGTGTTGCACGCATTCTGGAAGTTACTCCTCGTACTCTTTGGTGGGTCTGTCGGCATTGTTCTAGTTCTAATCCGATGGAAGTATGGAGCCTCATTGCCGATTATTGTTACAGTCGGGCTAAGTACCAGGGTCTGTTAATAAGTTGGGATTACTCACGATTTTAGCCGACTTGATGAGTTATGGTATCGGTAATGATTGCCGATGACTGGGTGAACGAGTTTGCCGATGGTACTCTGGCATAAAGATTGATTTTACCGATCAGGATTGAATTCTAGGCCTGGAGTGGTTTCCTAATCAAGTTCCTATCGGATGAGACGATTTGCTCCCAACAAAGCATACATTCCAGGAACTCTCGAAGGAATCGACATATGGCGTGCTCGTTTGGATGCCGATGAAAAGGAATTATAATACATCGGTAAAGACATGTAAACATTATGTTACAAGGCCCAGAGTCAAGTATCAGAAGTACATTGTTGCCGATACATAAATTACAGCAAGGAGTGAATGACTGATATCGCACGCAGGCGAATCTGTTCTATCTCGTCCATCTCCTTGGCGTCAGCATCGGCAGAGCCCTCAACCGGCTTGATCTTCTTCTTCCACAAAATGGCTTGCCGAGCGTGCTGGTCCCTCTCTTGCCGCAGAACCCTGATGGTATCGGATAGTTGGGTTCTCTGCTAGTTGGTTGCGGTCAGGTCCTCTTCAACCTTTTGTAACTCGGCCAACAACTCACCTTTTTTGGCCGATAGCCGAGTGATTTCTTGATCAAGGCCGTTGATGGAGGCTTCTGCCTGGCCGATGCCCTTGTGCTTTTCATCGGCAATATTCTTAAACCTAAGCTTCTCTTCCTCGCCCTTGGATTGAGCAGCCCTATCGGCAATCCGACGGGAAAGCCGCTGGTATTGAATTTGCTTGATGTCGAGGAAGGTTGCCTGGAGAAGGATTTCTGCCATATCGGCAGGGAGATGGCTTTGGATGTCTTTGAAAGCGATCCTTGCTGCCGATGAGTCCTGAACGAGCTGGGATGTGTCTTGTAGCAGCAGGGAAAGCAGTGCCTCGAGCTTGGTCTTGATCTCTGCCGACAGGGCTGGAACATAACTCTCTTCCTCCCCATCATCATCGGGTATGTCGACTGAGAAGGAAAACAGGCTGTCTGCTTGGAGGGGGCCTTGGCGTCTATCTTCATCCTGCGGGTTGAGGCTGAAAGAGAAAAGGCTATCCGGGGAATCTTGGGCCTGAAAACAGAAGGGTTAAAATATGCCGATCGAAATATTATACTAGAGTTTTCAAGTGATTAACTTACCATCTTGAAGCGGATTTCTTGCCCAGGACTTGGCATATTAGAGGGCCCAGCCTCGTCTTGAACATCGGCAACGGTGATGATAGTATTGTCGCTGGTGTTGCTTCCTTTGTGATACTTGGTGGTGGCGGTGATGCCGCTCTTTCATCGGTGTCTTCGGCTGGTACCAATGCCGATATTGCCTTTGCTGCTATAACGGGAGTTGTCTTGTCAGCAGCCTCGGCTGACGGCGCCGATACTGTTACTTCGGCTGCTGTAGGTACAGCCGCCTCATCAGGGACATCGGCTGATAGTACCGATGCCGATGCCACCTCCGCCGCCATTGTGGGGGTTTCTTCGTTGTGAGCTTCGGCTGACGGTGCCGATGCCGATTCCGCCTCTGCCGCTACAGCGGATGGAACTGCCTCCTAACCCAAGACGTCGTCCATCGGCTAATCTAGGATAGGAGCCGTTGGAGTTTCTGCCGATGACGCGCCGACAGTTGGTGGTGCGACTTGTGCCGATGACGAAGATGGGCTAGCCAGCCTCAAACGCCTCCTCTTCCTTGGCGCGGCAGCGGAAGAAGATCCAGCCCGTTTCGACGAGGACTGGGGGGTATCGGCAGCCGAACTTGGAGGTGCTTGTTTGCTTGGGGCAGTTGCCGATGACCTCATAGCCTGAAAATATTCAATGCAAGTTATACGAAGTAAATGTTGCCGATTAAACAGTATATAATTGGTATGAGTGAAGATGAGTTTACTGCAAACACCCGCGTCAGGGCAGCAGCAGCGACCGATGTAGCCTTGGCTTTTGCAGGTGTCGGTGGTGGGTACCTATCGAGGGATGAAGGCAGCTAACGAGGGAGCTTTATTGCCGATGAGTGATACGGGACTCATCATTCGAAGCTTGAAGGGCTTGCCGCTCTTGCTTATCGGAGGAATCGGGTCATCAACCTGTCAAACGCAAGAAGGTTAAATACCGATGGCGAAGGTAAAAGTGGGGAATGCATCGGGATGAGGACTTACCGCGTCGTCGGGGATGATATGATCGGCATCGATCATGTGCCGATAGTAGTGCGACGATTTGGCGAACAGTTGATACCTCCATTCTTGCCACCAAGACTTGTACTCGTTTGTAATAAAGGAAGTTGGTGACCAGGAGGACAAGTCAAGATCTGATACATCGGCATCGGCAGGAAGGTTGACAACCTTGTTCCAGTCCAGAGCACTGGAGAATGTCTGCCTGGGCTTCACTACCTTGGAGTAACAAAGCTTGATCGGCAGTTGGCCGAAGGCCAGTTGTCTCGCCGCTACCGATGGGTAATAAAACTCAAATGATGGAGGGGCATTCTTTCCCGATCCAAAGATATTCACTGGGATAGCTCGAGGAGTGATGCTGGCTTTCATGATTATCTGGTTTTCAGGTACATTCCCATCGGTAAGGTTAAACAATAGTGGGAACTGGCTGTCTTCATTGGCATATGGCCACCAGAGCCGTTCTGTGGCAGGGATTCCATTGTAAAACTTCTGAAAAAATAGACCGAATTGCTCCGCATCGGCATCGGTCCCTGGCAGCACTATAGTGGCCTCTCCAAAGTTGAGTGGAGGGCGAGTTGCCGATTCATCCTCCCCACACTGGTGGTCTTCTAGTATGTCTCTCGCGAAACGTTGGGCGAACAAGTCAAGTTGGAGTGCTTTCTGCATATGTGCGTTCAGCCACATGTTGACGAACCACCAGGGGCCTCCAAGTTTGCCGATGTGCTCACCTAGTAGTAACTTCTGGGATACTTGATGGAGAAGACGATATACCGATCCTAGAAGGTATCTGCCCAGGGGAAGTCTTGTCCCATCGGCAAGCAGTTCAGCTGCTGGAAGATACATGGTCGTAGGTCCAACGGCCCTACCGCAGAAGATGAATTTGTCCAGCCACATGTTCAGGAAGGTGGCATGCTCTCTCTGGTTTACCGATCCCGTTTTCTGGTATTCCTGAATGTAACCCGTCCAACCGCCGATGTTCCAGGTATTTACTCTGTGCTTAGCTTTCCTATTGAATAGGGAGAAGGTGTCGGCAGAGGAGATGTCTAGGCCGGTCAGCATGTGGACATCGGCAAGAGTGGGGGTGGCTGGTCCATGTCGGAATAAGAAAGCATTCAAGGTGTCTGACCAGAAGTAAGAAGCAGCTATTAACATGTTCTCGTTCTTCTCTATATCGGCAATGGAAAGCCTGATACATTGGTCCAAGCTGCGCTCTTGCCAGTAAACTTGTTGTGCTCTAGTAGGCTTGGGCCATGATCGGAAAGTGTCCTTCCACAACCCTAAATTGACGCAACCCTGAGGTACCAGTTTTTCCATCCCTTAGTAGGCTTGGGCCATGATCGGAAAGTGTCCTTCCACAACCCTAAATTGAAGCATTCAGATCTGAATGGGATCCGATTAGTCTCTGCGTTGAGGCTGGAGTGAGAAGAGAATAAGTCTTACCTTTGGGATGTCGACATGGATCGCCATTGGAGTTGAGGGAGTGCTTGGAGTTCGTCCTTGGATTGCGGAGAGTACTTTTGCTCGAGTTCGTGTTCTTCGGAGCGGCTGGAGGTTGAAGACGATGGCAGGAAGGTGAAAGTCAAAGTGGACTCAGGGTGAAAAGTAGTGTGGACCCTAGTAACTTTTTATAAGCTTGCTCAAGGGCATTTTGGGGTTCTATTTCACATTGTGCAGGAATGTAAAGAAGCCCGCGGTAGATACGCGCGGTGATCGAGGTGGTTTGCAACTGTTTGTGCTACAATCGAGGGATTTTATTATTAAATTGCGGTTCCATATGCGAGGATCGAGGAAACCGTACGCCTATCTCAGGGGTAACGGCTACAGCAACGGCTAGTGGAGAGAATTTCGGCACGTAAAGTTATACGCTCCGAAACTGGGGGGCATGTGTTGACACCGTTTTTCGACACGTGTCAAATGGGCTGAGGCTTGACTGGTCAGCGGCCGTTCTTCATCGGTATCAGGAGTCGATAGTGCCGATGGAAGAGTGCTGCGGGAAGACTAAGTGTTTTGCCGATGGAAGCTGATGAGCTTTGCCGACAAGATCAGTAAAGTCTTGTTGAAATTGATTGCCGATGAAGAGTCCTTGCCGATGGCCGATGAGGGGTCGTTACCAACTGCCGATGAAGGGTCATTGCCGATTGCCGATGAGAGGTTATTGCCGATTGCCGATGGGCGTGACTTAGCGCAAGGTCGCTAATCGGAAATGTTGCCGATTGCCGATCAGGAAAGTGTTGCCGATGCCGATGGGCGTGACTTAGCGCTTGGTGACAGCCGAAGGTTACTGATGGTCAAAAGAAGGAAGGTTCGGATTAAAGGGATCTGCCGATGGAAAGTTTCCATCGAGAAGAAGTATAAGGAAACTGGTGTTTTCTGCCAGTATTATTATAGTAGTTTGAGTCCGACTCTTGCATGGGTCGCTTATTTTCCCTTAAAATAGGTGTGTTTGTTTAGGAAATAAATATTGTTATCCGGCTCCTGCGCGAGTCAGTTTCCTTTAAAGTAGGAGTTCGTTTTAGGAAGGATATGTGTCATGTCTTTGTACAACTCTCCATGCGAGAGTATAAATATGTGCCCGAGGGCTATGGAATAAAAGAATCAATCCAATTCAAACCAAACCAATTTTATCTTATTCTACCTTTTATCGTAATTTACCCTTTTACTGCATTAGTTATAGCTATCAACGAGTTCTTCAAGCTTTCAACGGGCTGCATCACCTTGATCTCCGTCAAATCCTTGCTAGTTCCGCGTGGGAGTACCTCTAGGCTTTGGCAATCCGGGCGCATCGCTGTTTGCCTCGTCTAGCTCTGCTCTAGTTACCCCTGATCAATCTGAGCCTTGACGTCCGGGCGCATCGCTGTCGTCTCGTTCAGTTTGTTCTAGTTATCATCCTTGTCGATTGATTGGTCAAATCGACTGGCACGCCCTCGACATCGAGCTTTGGGTAATAGCCCGAGGTGTTCACAGATCTGACGTTTTTTGTGTCAACATATAGATGAATAAAGAGACCAGGCAAGCTGCATTATTGGCAGCGACATAATTCTTTGTCTTCTCGCAAGTTCAATTGATCTGCGCTAGTTCTAGCTCTTGCCGCCGTCACCGCGCCATCGCCGGCGTTCACGTTCCGGCCTGAGAACAGCTACCAGTTCCATCAACAACTCCGTTCATACCCCTTCCTCACGCAAGAGGCAACACTTATACAGAAGACTCCACACACACAGCATGCACATTGCTAGTTCATCCACTCTGGGCCGCAGACGCGCGGATTAAGCTTCTTGGGCCACGTCGTCTTGCTCCTGCTAGGCCCAGCGCCTTTGCTCTCTGTTGCCGGACGCAGCACAGTGTCGTTAGGCGTAGCTACGGTAACACTCCCCCTCCCTTGCGCGCCTGGGTCATTCCAAAGACTGGCGCGAGGAAACTACTGCTTGAGGTACTCCAAGTCTTCCCAGGTTGTATGAAACACGCACCTTTCTGAAGTTGCCGATGTTGCAGAATACGAATAGGTATACTCCAGAGACTAGAAGTCGGTGGTGGAGATGGAGAGACCTCCTGGAGAGCACCCACCGCTTTCTTCAGTTGGGACACATGGAAGACAGGGTGTATGGTCGAAGAAGATGGAAGCTCCAACCGATAGGCCACCTGGCCGACACGCGCAAGGACCTTGAAGGGACCAAAGAACTTAAAGGACAGCTTCTGATTGCTGCGAGCGGCTAGAGATGTTTGCACATAAGGTTGCAGCTTGAGAAATACCCAGTCATCGACCATGAAGTGGCGTTCAGAACACTTCTCATCGGCATGCTTCTTCATGCGCTGTTTGGCACTCAACAGGTGCTGACGGATGATCTCAATCATGAGGGACCGATCCTGAAGCCAACTGGCAAGATCTGTAACCGGTTGCTCAGACAAAGGACTGATGCCAAACTAGGACGACACGTATCCGTAGAGCACCTCAAATGGGGAACGTCCTAGAGCTGAGTGCAGACTAGTGTTGTACCAAAATTCAGCTAAGTCCAACCACTCATGCCACTGTCGAGGGCAAGCATGAACGAAACAACGGAGGAAAGTTTCCAGACATTGGTTCAACCGTTCCGTCTAACTGTCCGACTGCGGGTGATAAGCTGTACTCATGCGCAGTTCGACCTTAGCTAGAGCGAACAACTCTTTCCACAAGCGGCTGGTGAATATCTTATCACGGTCTAAAATCAAGGCAGAGGGCATACCGAGCAGGCGATACACCTAGGAGAAAAATGTCTTGGTCACCGTCGCTGCGGTAAAGGGGTGACGCAATCCCATGAAATGAGCATACATGGAAAAAATATCCACGATGACCAATATACAACTGACCCCCGTGGACAGAGGTAAGCCCTCGATGGAGTCCATGGAAACGACCTTCCATGCCCGATCAGGGACAGGTAGCGGCTGAAGGAGACCGGGTAGCTTGGACCTATCTGGCTTGACTTACTGACAGACTTGACAAAAGGACACAAAAGTTCGAACTGCAGCTTTCAAACCCTTCCAGTCGAAGTGCTGATGCAGCCAACGATACGTGACCGGTATGCCAGAATGACCCCAATAGCCGTGCAGTGCATAGCTGTAAGCAGTGTTGACTGCAAGTTCGGATTAGCGCCATTCCAGATATGCCCTTTGTAGCGGAGGATACCGCCAGTCATAGTGTAATTGGGTAGAGCGTGGGGGGTTGTCCCTAACTGGCGTATGATCGCTTGAACTACCGGATCGACCACATATGATTGACGGACGTCTGCAAGCCACTGAGGTTGACATACCGAAAGAGCAACACACTGAGCATGGGGCGCACGGGACAGAGCATCCGCGACACTGTTGTCCACACCGCGGCGATATATGATTCTATAGTGGAGTCCGAGAAGGCGTGTGAAAACCTTTTGCTGCCATGGTGTATGTAAATGTTGCTCAGGCAGTTGAACCAAGCTCTTATGATCAGTCACGATATGGAACTCGGCGTGCTGTAAGTAACTACGCCACTGATCGACTGCCATAAGGATCGCCAAATACTCCTTCTCGTATGTGGAGAGCCCCTGAGAACGTGGTCTGAGGGCTTTACTCAGGAAAGCCAGAGGGTGTCCCTTCTGAGATAAGACCGCCCCAATCCCACTGCCGCTAGCGTCGGTCTCTAGTATAAAAGGAATAGAGAAATTTGGCAAACGGAGCCCTAGTGCTGTCGTGATGGCTTGTTTGAGGGCATCAAAGGCCTCCTGGTGCACTGTGGACCATATGAAAACTGCCTCTTTCTTGAGCAGTCCAGTGAGGGAGTGAGCCATAATGCCGAAGTGGCGACCAAAACGGCGATAATAATCCCAAGAAACCACGGAGGTCCTTGACAGAGACCGGAGTAGGCCATTCCCAGACCGCCTGAATCTTAGCCGGGTCAGTAGCAACGCCGGACGACGAAAAAGAGCTAGGTATGATTCACTTTCATCACACCTAGGATGAGGAGTATGCGGCGGCGGTACAATAGGAGGTGATGCCCCAAGAATAATGATATAGCGCTTGCGCCAACAAATAAATGTCTTCTCCGCTTGTCCTAAAGTCGTCTCACCATCACCTCCTTCAATGTCAAGCTTAACATTGCGATGACCTTTTTGAACTCTATCCACCGAGACGCGAGCATATCCAGGTGGTATTATTGTCCCATGGCATATTGGTGTCTTCGTAGGGTCGATAGGAGATACAACACCGGTAGCCACCATGATTGTGGTAGCCCCGTCTGGAATGTGCAGCTCACATGGTGTATTCGGTTCTGTGATGTCATCCACGGGGAAGCGTAGCTTTGCGTCATCATCAGGTTGAGGCACTTCCGTGGAAGCACCACTGCTTTTCAACTGAACTGATGGGCACTGATGGGCTGATGTTGACTTCCGGTACTGATGCAGTACTTTGCATTCGAATCATTGCTAACTCCACTTGCCTCTTGATTTCCTCGCTCATTCTCGCTTCAAGTTTCTCCTCTCGCTCTTTTGCTTGAATAGCTGCTTCGTGTGCTTCACTAAGCATTTGCGCCATGCTAGATTTCATAGCTTCGTCCTCTTTCTTCTTTCTCTGGCGGCTTCTATGTGTATCTTTGTCTTGAGGGAAGGCATGCTTCTACGGCACCACGCCATGACCTCTCGTTCGCCCACCGTGTTCGGCAGTCCCCAGGGCATATGTCAGCTCCTCCCTATCTCTATCTGGTCACCATACTCCTTGTTCTCTCAAAGATTGAGCGTAAACCAGTTTGTGTGTTGCTTCTGTGAGTCCTTCGGTATACGTTAATCTCCCGATCTGAGGGTCAAGGCCTCCCCCGTCACCAAAAAACCACCACTTACCGCGCTCAGACCAGTTACCTGATTCTGGTTGGATTCCCCTAGCTTCAAGGTCCTCTACTGTTTTTTTCCACTTAGGAATGGCAGTAATGTAGCCACTTGATCCCAAGTGATGGTGGTATTGATTTTCTCGGGCATTCTGTTGGTTTTGTCTCGCTCGTGCTTCGCCCTCTTCGGATGTCTTGAAAGCTACAAAGTCATCCCAAAACGGTCTCAACTTGACGTAGGCCTTATTGTTGAAATCTGGAATAAGTTTCTTCTTGATAAAGTCGATGTACAATTTCTTCTTCCAGGCCTGGAATTGTGTTTTCATCTTCTTCATAGCACAGTCCCTAACTCTCCCCTTCAAAGCTTCATCTTCTGTATCGAGCGAGAAATGTTGAAGGACATCTTGTCAAATTAGTTCCTTGTCACGATCAGAGACAAAACTAACTTCAGGATGTCCTTTCCTTTGCCTCCATTCATGAGCACTGATCAGAAGCCTATCCCTTACAAGGTAACCACAGTGGATGGCAAATTTAGACGCATGTGGTCCAAGTACTCTCCCTGTTTCCTCATCGAATTGCGAGATAATGTACCGACCCTCCAATGGCTTCTTCGGGCCTCGTACATTTTTACTCTTCCCCGTAGTTGTCGTTGATGCAGACGGCTATATGTATGTAGACACACAAAACTTATAAATATAATTATACAAATGTAATTATTTTGATTTTCATGTATACACAAGAGATTGTAGACATATATATATACCTCGTCAACATTGTCTTGCGCGATATTTTCTTGCTCAACATCTTCCGCAAAGTACTGACTTCCGTCATCTACTTGATTATTGGTGCCCTCATCTACTTGATTGGTGCCATCTACTACTGGATCAGTGCCATCGTTGATCATTGAAAACAAGAAATCCTCCATGTTGTCATTCGGGTCGTTCATTTCTGCAACTATATATAGTAAAAGGGTTTAGACAGTTAGTGTGTGTGTAAATCGTAAACAAGCTAACTGTGTAACACTTAGAGTAACCAAAAGAGTAGACACTTAGAGTTAGGCATACTTGGGGTAGACACTTAGTCTTTGTGTGACTAATAAAAGGGTTTAGGGGTAGACACTTAGAGTTAGGCACACTTGGGGTAGACACTTAGTCTTTGTGTGACTAATAAAAGGGTTTAGGGGTAGACACTTAGAGTTAGGCACACTTGGGGTAGACACTTAGTCTTTGTGTGACTAATAAAAGGGTTTATAGGTAGACACTTAGAGTTAGGCACACTTGGGGTAGACACTTAGTATTTGTGTGACTAATAAAAGGGTTTAGGGGTAGACACTTAGATTTAGGCACACTTGGGGTAGACACATAGAGTTAGGCATACTTGGGGTAGACACTTAGTCTTTGTGTGACTAATAAAAGGGTTTAGGGGTAGACACTTTGAGTTAGGCACACTTGGGGTAGACACTTAGTCTTTGTGTGACTAATAAAAGGGTTTAGGGGTAGACACTTAGAGTTAGGCACACTTGGGGTAGACACTTAGTCTTTGTGTGACTAATAAAAGGGTTTAGGGTAGACACTTAGAGTTAGGCACACTTAGGGTAGACACTTAGTCTTTGTGTGACTAATAAAAGGGTTTAGGGTTTAGGGTAGGCACTTAGGATTTATATTTATAGGGTTTAGACACTTAGGGTTTTAGGGTAGACACTTAGTTTGTGTGTGATTTGTGTGTATGTGTGTGTGTAAACCCTAAACAAAGTGTGTGTGTGTAATACATATATATAATGGAAGGTCTATATTTCTCTAACAATTAATACATATATCAAATGCATGAATGTGTGGTCCACACATAATATACATTACTAAAACTAAATCAATTTCCTAAAACTAAAATACAAACAAAATCAATTTCCTAAAACTAAAATACATTACTAACATAAATCAATTTCCTAAAACTAAAATATATTACTAAAACTAAATCAACTTCCTAAAACTAAAATATATCTCAATTTCCTAAAACTAAAATATATTACTAATTAACAATCAGCACTTTATTGTTTTTGCACAAATTAAATCGAATAATACCCTTCTTTTCTTTCTCTCCTTCTTTCTTTCTCTCCTTCTTCCTTCCTCCTTTCTTCCTTTCTTCTTTCCTTTTCCCTTTCTTTCTTTCTTCTTTTTCTCTCCTAAAATCTATTTCTAAAACTAAAATCTATATTTCGATTTTATTACATAAATTCACCTTCTTCTTCTTCTTCCTTTCTTCGATCTTCTTCTTCTTCTCGATCTACTCTTCACCTAGAAAAACATATATAAAATGTTAGTGTGTGAAAACAAGAAACTAATAACATAGAATATTATCAATTTTCCTATTTTTTTCTAACAAATCCATTTACAAATTTATAAAATCATTTGCTAATTTTTTTTTCTTTTTTCTTTTTTCATTTCTTTCTTTTTTCCTTCTCTCCCTACCTTCTTCCTGCTTCTTCCTTCTCTCCTCTTCTCCTTCTTTCTTCCTCTCCTTCTTTCCTCTTCTTCCTTCTTCCTTAATTCTTTTTTCTTTATTTTTCCCTTTCTTTCTTTCTTTCTTCTTTTTCCCCTTCAATGGCGATAGGCGGCGGCCGGCTCGGGCACGGTGCTGGGCTCGGGCGCGGCGCGGCGGCCGGGAAGGGCTCGACGGGGAGGCCGACGATGGCGGTGGCGCCGGCGCAGAGCCGCGCGAGGTTGGCGGCGACGGCCGGCGCTGTGCAGAGGAACGACGGCGGCGCGGCGTGTGTGCGGCGGCACGGCGCGGCTGTGCAGAGGAGGAGGCGCGATGGCGGCGGCGTCTACAACAACGTAGATCGAGATTGAAGACGATGAGGAAGGAGAGAGACAGCCGCGCGCGGCTTATATAGATAGTCACCCTTTAGCCGTGGTTGGTATTACCAACCGCGGCTAAAGGTTGACACCTTTAGCCCCGGTTGGTATTACCATCCGCGGCTAAGGTCCTTTAGCCCCGGTTGGTAATACCAACCGCGGCTAAAGGCTTGTCTAGGCGCCAAACGAAATTTCCAGTGAAAATTTTTATATGTTTTGGTATTGTATATAGTTTAATATATCTATAAATTGTTCTAATTCTTGTTAATTGCATAATAAATTAAATACATGTCATAATTTTTTTTAAAAATAACCATTAAATTTCTTTTTGCTTTATTATACACTAAAAAAATGTATAACATAAAATCTTTTATCTTTTTTATAATATCAAATATAAATGTAACTAGCCATTAGAATTTGGTTAATGCAAAAGTATATTGTTCAATTAAAAAAAATAAAATATTTGGTTATTAACAGGAAATTAATTTATGCATTACTTTAACGTTAATCTTTTTGTGTTTCACCATTCATTGTCCAATTATGCGACAAATAAGTTTACCCTTAAATAGAAAATTGTTAATGAGACACTAAATGACTCACATAGTCACAAAATCATGAATCTCACATAGTGTTTATGATTCTTTATGAGAGACTTGTCATTTTAGAACTAAACTTTTTCACTGACAAATGTAGATCTTCATTGGTCACTAAATGACTACAAAAGAAGTATTAGTAAACATTAATTAGTCACTAAATACAAAATTAACCAAATATAAATGTAGATCTTCATTTATTTGACCAAACTTAACAAAAATGACCAATACACATGTCACCTGACATCACTGCTAAGCTAACTACATCAAGCGGGCACAATAGTGATCTTCTTCTTGACATATGTCCCTTGGTCATGATCATGTCGTAACCATGGAGTGTCCTCGGCATTTAGAATTATGCTTGGGTCTTTGGTCACACTGAATGACGCAGTTCGGTCATCCCTTTCGTAAAGTTCTCACATGTCTGAGTTGTTGTCAATTCCTAAAATATTTCATGAATAAATAAATGAATAATACATGAACCCACCTAGCTAACTCTAGCAAGCACCCCCGAATCAGGGACCACGATCGGAAGTCTCCTTTGGCGGCCTCCATACAGTTTCTTCAGAAAACGACCGGCGGCCCTTAATCTCTGTCGTTTTTAAAGAAGGCTACTCCTAGCTAGTTTCTTCCTCCTCACCGCATCTGCGAGGATTAGGTGAGAAGAAAAAGCTAGGAAACGATGACCCAACAGCGTTGATTCGATCATTCGTGACTGACTCAGGTCAGTACATACGGTGTTCGCTTAATTGAATTGCTTTCTTGTTCAATTATATATTTGCTTCAGTTCGTTGTTACCGGCCAGGAACCAAGTAGAAGATCTCATCTGAATCTGATTGGTGTTCAACAGCAGTACATGCAATATCGATGGCCGATCTTGCACTGGGTGGCCTGGACAGGATCATCAAAGCTTGCCTGGCGATCAAGAAGGCGGTGGAGACAGTCCACCAGAACAGGAAGGAGTGCAGAGACATCCAGAGGTGCGTGGACAGAGACACTGCTCTCTTGTCGTGGCTAAAAGGGGTGACCATGGGCGCAACGATGCATCACCCATCATTTAGCGGGCCACTGGATGATCTAGCGAACAGCATGGAGGAGGCCCTGGAGCTCATCTCGGAGTGCCAGCAGAAAAGCGCCTTGCGCCATCTGTTGCGGGCTGGGTACATGGCCAAGCTGTTGTGTCGGGTGCAACAAGATATACAGCGCAAACTGGTGATGGTGATGTTGGCCACCAGTATCCTCAACCTCGAGATCAGCGTTTCTGTGACAAAGACTCTTCATTGCGTCGGCGCTCATCCTCCACTCCTACTGCCACCACAGGCATGTGTAATTTCCTCACTTCACAGTTTTAATCGAGTGTTTCATTGTTGTGTAAATAAGGTGCTAGGTAAATAAATATAATGACACCATATACTGAATGATACTTCGTCCGTCCCAGATTATAAGTCATTCCAAAAATCTTAGAGGTTAAGCTAAATTAATGGGTGTTGCGGGGAGAAGCATGGCCAGAATAAGCTCTAAAATAGTATACCATTTAGCTTTTGATCTCAGCTTATTTTGGCCTTAAGTAACTTATAAACTGTACCAAGCACGATCAATACCAAGTGTAGATACCACTGCTGGCACACTGTTTTGGTTGGTCGAATATGCAGAAATTACCCTGAAGATACATATGTAGCTATTGTGATACATTCAGTGCCTGCACTGACATCTCTTGAAAATATATAGCTGCACGATGAATGATCCAGGCCACCTCGATCACTTCATTTCTGGCCTGCTTGGTACATCATATACGAGCAAAGCTTGGCCAAGAATCTCACAAGGATGCTTTATGTTTTTCTTATATAAGAACATGCTCTGTTTGTTGACTTCCAAATGGCCCAGTAAATTGCTGGCACCCCTAAGGCATACACCACCTCACATCAAGGCACCTTCTTAATTAACCCATAGCCTATATTGTTGAACATTAATAAGTCTACAAGTTACATTGATGCAACCACATTCCAAATCACTGTTCTTATTGCAGGGCAGTAGAAAAGAAGGCGATTTACACTTTCATTTTGAGCACAGAAATGTCAAGTGGGGCTCCCTAGTCACTTGTGAATCAGATTTTCCTTTGTGAAAATTGTGTCATTATCCACTAACCACATACAAGATTTAAGCCCTGAATCAGAGTTTGTCAAATGTCCATATAGAGATTTCACTGAAATTTACAAGATTGACTCGACCTCCTAGTTAAGAAATCAGTTTGATGATCAGTAAGTAGTACACCCCTTACAAAATTTTGAATATGTTGGCATTGAACCTCATATACATCATCAAGATGGCAACTTCCCAAAATTCAGTTGGCAGCTTTTGCCAACACATAGGAGAAAAGTACAAGATAGATCAGGATGATTTTACCTTCATTCAGAAAACTTGTCAGTTTCCTAAATGCTGCTAGTTTTTTCTGTGCAGATAATATACTTTTCATCATTATAGTACCTTGCTTTAATAATTTGTTATTTCAGGTTGCAGGACATGTGAACTCATATGACCGTAATTTGAGTGCCATTGAAATGAGGTCAGACATCAACAAAATCTCTCCTTCAAATTGAAATTAACCTTTGCAGTTCCCAACAACTATAGATACTTACCTAGAGTGATGTTCTCACAGGATAATATCTTCAGTCAGATCGACCTAGTTCAGATTTTTTTCTGTTCATTGAACTGTTGCATGTGCATCATACATTACTCGTGTTTATTTGCATAAGTGATATGATGAGATAAGCAATTCACATTTTGTTTGCCCAAAAAGAAAAATATGCATCTTTTATCTAGTGATGGGTTGACGCAGAAGCTAATGAATCAGACTCAGTAATATAACAATGACATTTACTTCTGTGAATTGCAATGACACAGGCCTGGAGTTAGCAACTATACAACAATGGTAACAACAGGAAATGCGGTGCCATATGCTTCCTCATCAAGTAAGATAGCATCCTCTGTTATATTTTGTACCCGAACCTGTGAAATCAAACTGATGAACTTTTCTTCCATGGAAAAATGTAATGATCTTTGTTGAATTATATATTCAGTGGCGTCTATATTGTTATGGACGACGTATAGGAATATGAAGTAAAGAATCAAGCCACAGAGGAGACACACGATTTAACGTGGAAAACCCCTTCGATGTGAAGGGGAAAAACCACGGGCACCAACCAGCAACAATCTCACTATCTCAAGAGTTTGGGTTACACGCCTATGGCGGCTTACAAGAGAATACGATCTCCACGAAACCCTAGCAAGGGTATCCGTACCGCGGGGGGCTCCGCCCCCCGCACCCCCCAACGACGGGCCTCCGCTCCGCTCCGTCAAAAACCCGGCCTATATCCTGGAGTGAATTTGGAACAACTCCAACAAACTCCACCTTGAGACAAATTCATCTTGTATCATAAATCAACCCTTCATCCTGAACATAACAAAGATAGAAAACCACTGGTGCCAACAATAGTCTCTTGGACTATCCAATTAAACCAACTAAGCTTGAGCACAGCTCAAACTTAGCAACAGAAACAGGCCTTGTCATCATATCAGCAGGATTATCATGAGTACTAATCTTGCATACCTTCAGCTTACCTTCTTCAATCACATCACGCACAAAATGATACTTGATATCTATGTGCTTAGTTCTCTCATGGAACATCTGATCTTTAGTGAGGTAAATTGCACTCTGACTGTCACAGTGCAAACTTATGCAAGATTCAACTCCACAAAGGTTAGCGTACAAACCTTTCAGCCAAATTAATTCTTTGAGCCATATATTCTGCTTCAGTAGTAGACAAAGCAACAACTGACTGTAAAGTAGCCCTCCAACTCACAGCACAACTGCCAACAGTAAACACATAACCTGTAAGTGATCTTTGCCTGTCCAGATCAGCAGCATAATCAGAATCCACATAGCCAATAAGACCCTTATCAGTTCTTCCAAACTTTAAACAGGAATCTGCTGTGCCTCTGAGGTACCTGAAAATGCACTGAACTGCCCTCCAATGTTGTTTGCCAGGATTAGACATATATCTACTAACAAGACTCATAGCATATGACAAATCTGGACGAGAGCAAACCATAGCATACATCAAAGACCCAACAACACTAGAATAAGGAACCCTTGACATGTATTCAATCTCTGCATCTGTACTAGGACACTGAGCAGCTAACAATTTAAAGTGAGGTGCAATAGGGGTACTAACAGCCATAGCATTTTGCATGTTGAAACGCTGAAGAACTTTCTTAATATAATTTTGTTGACTAAGAAATAGCAAACCAGATTTTCTGTCTCTACTAATTTCCATACCAAGAATTTTCTTAGCACTACCAAGATCTTTCATATCAAAACCACTACTCAATAGCTTTTTTAACTTAGTGATTTCAATCTTACTCTTGGCAACAATCAACATATCATCAACATATAATAGCAAATATATAGGTGATCCATTAACATGCTTGATGTAAACACAACTATCATACTTAGATCTTTTAAAACTGTGTGCTAACATAAATGAATCAAACATCTTGTTCCACTGACGAGAGGACTGTTTCAAACCATACAAGGATCTCTTCAACTTGCACACATATTTTTCCTTTCCAGGCACTATGAACTCTTCTGGTTGGTCCATGTATATGTCCTCCTCAAACTCTCCATGCAAAAACGCAGTCTTCACATCTAACTGCTCAAGCTCGAGATCATGTGAAGCAACAATACTAAGGAAAGTACGAATTGAACTGTGTTTTACCACTGGAGAGAACACATCATTGTAGTCAACACCCGGAATTTGACTGTAGCCTTTAGCCACTAACCTTGCCTTATACTTTGGAGGCTCGCTTGGAGATAAACCCTCCTTTCTCTTGAAGATCCATTTGCAGCTGATGGTCTTCTTATTCTTAGGAAAAGGTACAATCTCCCATGTACTGTTCTTCTCAAGAGACTGCATCTCCTCATGCATAGCAGAAATCCAATTCTCAGTATCACTACAACGAATAGCTTCTTTATAGGTTGCTGACTCATGAACATTCTCCACCTGTTCAGCACAACTCAAAGCATAGTAAGACAAATTACACTCTTCAATAAGACGCTTAGGAGGTGCAATTGTCCTTTTTGACTTGCGTTGAACAATAGGTAAATCCTCCTCTAACTGCGAAATGGGAGGAGTTTGCTGAACATCATCATGAGTATCATCCTCAGCAACATCATTATCATGGTCACCATACTCATCAACAGGCTCCACCTGCACACATGTATCATCATCAACATGCTCCACCTGCATGCGCATACGCTGCAGTTCTTTTTCTGGAACATGATCTGAGGGCAAACTATCAGTAAACATCACAAATTCATTGAAAATAACACTCCTGCTCATAAAAGTCATTCCTGTTTCAGGATTCCACAATTTATAACATTTGACTCCCGAACTATAACCAAGGAAAAGACACTTAACAGATCTAGGCTCTAATTTTCCATTATCAACATGAGCATAGGAAGTGCATCCAAAAATTTTCAACTGTGAATAATCAGCAAGCGTACCAGACCATACCTCAATGGGAGTTCTTTTATTTAGTGGAATAGAAGGCGACCTATTTATCAAGTAACAGGCAGTATTAGCTGCTTCAGCCCAAAAATGCTTGCTCATCCTGGCATTAGACAACATGCAACATGCCTTGGATATGATGGTTCTGTTCATGCGTTCGGCCACAGCATTCTGTTGTGGAGTTTGGGGTATGGTGTGATGCCTAACGATACCTTCCGATCTACAATAATCATTAAATTTACGCGAACAAAATTCTCCACCATTATCAGTACGAAGCAATTTTATCTTCCTTTCCGTTTGCCTTTCTATCATTACTTTCCCGTTCTTAAAAGCAGCAAAAGTATCATCTTTCTGTTTCAGAAAATAAGGTCAAACCCTTCTAGAGTAATCATCAATAATTGTAAGCATGTAACGAGCACCACCAAGTGAGGACTTACGGGAAGGGCCCCATAAGTCAGCATGAATATAATCAAGAGTACCTTTAGTGGTGTGAACAGAAGTATTGAACTGTACCCTTTTATGCTTCCCGAAAATACAATGCTCACCAAACTTTATTTTACTCGAAGTGCAGCCATCCAGCAGGTTTCTCTTCATCAATTCTGCCATACCATGGTGACTCATATGTCAAAGGTTAGTTTTACTAGGTTCATCATTAGTAACAGCAGCAACAGCGGAATCAGAACTAGGTAAAGTACACCCTCTAAGGACATATAACTTTGCAGAATTAAGATCACCTTTCAAGCAAACAAGAGAACCTTTTGATACCTTCAGAACGCCATCTGAACCGGAATATTTGTAACCTTCTGCATCAAGCGTACTCAATGAGATAAGATTTCTGGACATCCTTGGTATATACTTGACATTTTTCAGCGTGCGTGTCATGCCATCATCAGTCTTGATCTGAACTGATCCAATCCCCACAATATCACACGGGTTATCATCACCCATCCGCACAACATCCCCTTTCTGTACAGGCTTATACGAGCTAAACCAATTTCTGTTAGTGCAAATATGAAATGAACATGTGGAATCGAGAATCCATTCATCATGACCAGCAACATAACCAGCAAATACTACCAGACAATCTCCAGAATCATCATCAGACGCAGCAGCAGCAACAGAGACCTTACCAGTCGACTTGTTTTTCCGCTTCTCCTTATTCTGTACTTTTCTGCAATCCTCAATATTATGATTTGTCAGCTTGCAATAAACACAGAACTTTTTATTACCATGCGGCTTGGACTTTGAACGGCCTCTCCTTTCGTAGTTCTTTCTTCCACCATTCCCATCATTGGAGGATCTATTTTCAGTTCTGCCTCTCACATGCAAAGCATCGCCCTTGGAGGACGACGTCCCGTCATTCTGCACCATGCCTCTCATCTTCTCCCTAGACTGGAGAGCCTCATAAACTTCCTTTAGGGTTAGTTCATCACGGCTCAAAAGTATGGTGTCACGAAAATTTGCATACGAATTTGGCAAAGAACATAGCAGTAAAAGACCTAAGTCCTCATCATCATACTTCACCTCCATCGACACTAGGTCGGCGACGATCTTCTTGAATTCAGCGATGTGGCTCATCACTGAATCCTCCTCCTTCATCTTCAGGGTGAACAACTTCATCTTCATCTGCATCTTACTGGTTAGATCCTTGGACATACAGATTGATTCCAGTTTCAGCCATAGTTCTACAACAGTTTTCTCTTTCAGACACTCCTGCAAAATATCATTATGAAGATGCAACTGAATTAGGGCGAGCGCCTTCTGATCCTTGCGGGTCTCTTCTGGAGTCCACTCGGCCTTCCTCTTTCCGAAACTATCCAGCGCCTCATCATAGTCATGAGTTTGCACCAGAATCCCCCGCATCTTGACTTGCCAAAGCGAGAACCGTGTGTCGTAGTTCAGCAGCGGAAGATCGAACTTCATCGACGTTGTCATGAACCCTAACAGCAACCAAAGCTCCGGTACCACTTGTTATGGACGACGTATAGGAATATGAAGTAAAGAATCAAGCCACAGAGGAGACACACGATTTAACGTGGAAAACCCCTTCAATGTGAAGGGGAAAAACCACGGGCACCAGCCAGCAACAATCTCACTATCTCAAGAGTTTGGGTTACACGCCTATGGCGGCTTACAAGAGAATACGATCTCCACGAGTTTGGGTTCCGCTCCGTCAGAAGCCCGGCCTATATCCTGGAGTGAATTTGGAACAACTCCAACATATATCCATGATGAAACATTCTCATTTAGTTAATGGAGTATTACTGCATGATGAGCTCTTCCATAGCTCTACATTAGCGTGCATAACTCAAACTCCATCTGTTGTTTTTTGCAATAGGCGGGTTGGCAGAATTTAATTGGTCTGAGAGGGAGTCCACTTTGCATTTCTCTTGAGAGGAACACATCAGCAAAGATGGTCATGCTTTCATACTGAAGGTACTCAATATGATATGTGACTTATCTTGTTTCTTCATTATAGTAGACGTAGTATGCCTCAAGCTAATATTGTTTTCTTTGCATACGATGGAATTACTAGAAATTTGGAATTAACAAAATTGGTACTCCATGCATTCCAAATTATATGATGTTTTGACTTTTTTCTTATTATTTAGAACAAATGGAGTAATGGTTAGCCACACTATTCAGAAAGCATGCAATTCCAACACGTTAGTCGTCAGGTCCAAATCTCAGGACAAAAACATTTTATGATTGGTGCGATATGGCGACCCACGCCTATGATTTGTGTCATCTTTGGACTCTCGAAAGTGGCCACCATCAGAAGCCACCTCCATGGAGAGGTCATATGTGGTTCACTTGTCTACCATCTCCAAACACTGTACTTCATTTTAATTCGTTTGTAAATTTAATAAAATCTTCCTATAAAAAAATTGTTGCTCCATTTTAAGGGCCTGGGGCATTTGAGGGTTCCCGATCGAGTAAGATGATGGAGCAGCTAACCGGCAAGACGAAGTACTAGAGCTCCACAAGGTGTGCATGTTGATGGGCCAGTGTGGTGGAAAGATGTGGGGCAGAGGGTAGGAGAGTGTGTGGTTAGGAATAGTAGAGAGCATGCAAGAAATATGCGGAAAGATATAGCCAACATTTTTCCTTGATTATTTGGTTATTTAATTATATAATATGTTCCAAAATTCAACGGTTATGATCTAATCAAAATCTCACATCCTAAGGGTAAAGGGTACCGTAGCAAAACCCTTATAATATTAATGTGTTAGGTGGATGATGTAGTAAAGACGCAAGGGAGAGGGTGGAGAGTGTGTGGTTGGGAAATGAAGTGGGAGAGAGTGTGTCTTGGTGTGTAGCTGGGGTCTCAGTGGTTATTATATTAAAGGCTCTGTTTGGATATATAAAATATTTTTTAAGTATTAAAGACTACTGTTTTGAAAAATACTTTATTTTTTAAAAGCTATTGGGTGTTTGGATACCATGAATTTTGTAATTTCTAAAACCATAATTTTTTTAAAATTGTAGTCTTTTTTAAGTTTTAAAGACTCCACTCGTGACCTTTTTTCTAAACCATGGTGCTGTGTTCTTTGGCTTGAAAACTATCAAAAAACTATGTCACCCAAATCTGCTCTAATTAATTATTATACAAGGTGGACAAGTGTTGGAAAAGACAGAGGAGAGAGTGGGTGAGTGTGTGGTCAGGAATAAAGTGGAGGATGGTGAGCGTAGATGTGCAGTTGGGAACTATACTAATGTACTAGGTAGACCGATGAGAGTTGGCCAACAAGGCGACAAGGCACGTCGTCGTAGATATCACACCTAGAAGAGGTTGGTGGAGACTGGAGTACGGGCCCTGACAGCATATTGAGTTAGACTTAGCGGGGTGTTTGGATCTCCTTGGTAAATTGATAAAAGAGTAAAAAAATTACTACTTTTTGACAAATGATCCAAACATGCAGAGTAAAAAATGGTAAAAGAGCAAAAATTTGTCATTTGTCATTTGTCACTTTGGAGTGGCAAATAAAGACAAATAGAAAATCCTCCCACTCATACCCCTCCCTCTTATGCATCTCTTATGCGTGACATTTGAATGAGAGTGTAATTATTAGGGGTATAATTGTCTTTATATGTGTCTTTTGTTATTTGTCATTTATCATTTGCTAATGGATCCGAACACTAGAAATTGGCAAAAGATTTGCCAACTTTATTTGTCATTTGCCAAGGGATCCAAAGACGCCCTTAGAAGAACTTCAATTAATGTTGACCGTTTACGGTTATGATATGGTATTTTCCTTTCACAACTAAATAATAAAAAAACAACTAAAGTCAGTTTATCGGCTCCAAAAATTATCTGACCGAACAGGCTTGTATTTTTGTTTTGCAATATACTTAGCAGCCCCCTAATGTTTACGTAGAAAAACATCTTGTGGCTGTTGGATGAAATATCGGCGTGGTCAGCAAAATCGCGTGTTTGGCCCTCTGAAAAGACTCTAGTACAAAGCGCATACGGAGTATGCCTTTAAAGTTTTCCCGTGTGGAGATCTTCTTGGATATTAAACCTCGTGAGGCATTTTTCTCTTTCAGTTTGCTTGTATGAAGCCATGTGAATCGGTATATTACCAGGAGAAAAAACTTTTCCAATTTTCATCTGTCACTCCCTTCCACGGTCCATTTATCCCTCCACTCTTCCTAGCATAATAGTTCTAGCAGATTTTACTAAAACCACTGGTATGTGATAAATTGGAGATAAGATTTAACATTGGTTTACTCTCCAGCCCGTGACCCAAACTAACAATCCATGCCTTACATAAGTTAAGTGTCTAGTCACGGTACCAAAACTGATTCCAAAACGTATTCAAACAGATGACACGAATTGTATGTTTCGTGGCAACAAATATACATGTTTGCTAGTAATAAGAAAATGAGTAAGACACTGTTCCTTAAAAGTACAGTTTCATGATACCATGCTTTGTTTTCCTTCTAAAATATGATTATCACGATCTAAAATATTGCCTCAGCTACCTCTGCTGTCAAGTCCCAGTTCTGATGTTTCATTGAAAAATGAAATACTAACATGGAGGTGGTGGTTGTTATATTCTTTTGCAGCAAGAGATCATCATAAGGGTGGAAATGCATTGCGACAAGTGCCGGTCCAAGGCGATGGCACTGGCGGCTGCATTGGATGGGGTCGACTCAGTGGCGATCAGTGGTGACTAGGTGGTGGTGGTAGGCCAAGACGTACGTGGACTCCATCATGCTCGTTAGCGCACTGCGCAAGAAAGTGGGCGCCGCGCATCTGCTGATGGTCGGCAAAGGGAAGGAGGAGGTGAGGCCCCATGTGGCGGTACCTGAAGCACGGCCGGACGGCCCACCACCTCCGACTCCGAGAGGCATAATATTGGCTCATCTACGCGCCGCCGCAGCCGGACTAAAAGCATCCCGTCTCTCGGCGGTGCACGAGTGGTTGGTACCTATCGTGCCTGCATACGGAATAGTATTCGTGTTCCTATTTCTTCTCTTCCTAAGACTTGTTATATCTAGCTAGTAACTTCTAATAAAGTCATCGCGCCGTACGTACATCTTTCTAGCTAGCTAAGCTACTAGTGTGTGTAATTCACTGCACTCTTGTACCAATTCTTTTGAATGCTTCTCAGTTTGTGCCGTAAATTGGATGTCAATTATTACACCTTAATTGATTAACTGACGCGTATATATGTTGCATTTTATTTTATGGCCCTAGCTTGTCTATTTTTTTTTCCAGAAGATAAAATACCATCTAGCTTTATCCATCCTCTCTGTGTGTGTGTGAGAGAGAGAGAGAAATCACACCATGCATGCTTATTACAAGGTTCATCAAGAAATAACCATATATCTCACATGACACGTAAAGTATAACCATATATCTAGCTCAGTTCTTCTTGAAACTCCAAATGGAACTAATTCAAATAACCACTAGTACAAAAAACATTTTTAGAGGCGGTGGTAAACACATTTGTACAGGCGGCCAAGCCCACCGCCTGTACTGGGGGTCAGTACTAATCGACCCACAGTACAGGCGGCGGGCTGTGAGCCGCCTGTGAAAACAAGGTTTTCACATGCGGTTCACTTTGTCAGCCGCCTGTATTAATCCGCAGAATAAAATCGCGTTTTTAAAATCGAAAAAAAAAGAATTAAATCCTGGGACAAGCGTAGTATTAAGTCGCAAGTCACGCGAACGAACGCGCTCCGTCGGAGATTCGAACCTGAGACCTCACCCTCGCGCGATACCTCCTCTATCACTCCACTCATGACTCACTTGTGTCTAGATTCGTTAGTACTTCTTCATATTCTATACTAAACCGAGTGTAAATTGATTGTTTGAGCCACTAACTGAATTCAAATGAAAAAGTTGTGAACTACAAAGTTTCATAACTTTTTGAAACCTACAACTTTCATGTAGCAAGTTTTTTCATCCGAGGTCGTTTACAAAAATTTAAATTTCAAATTTGACACATTCAAACGTAATTTTCGATGACAAGATGATTTCAAATGAAAAAGTTGTGAACTACAAAGTTTCATAACTTTTCGAGATCTACAACTTTCATGTACAAAGTTTTTCCATCAGAGGTCATTTACAAAAATTAAAAAAATTAACTCTACAGGTATTTACACAGGCGGTTCATAATGTCAGCCGCCTGTGTAAATGGTTTTACACAGGCAGTTCTCTTGCTGGGCCCACCCTATTTTTTGTACTGACGTCATGAAATTGTGAACCGTCTGTGAAAAAAAAACGACGTGGCAGCAAAAATATTTTTTGTACTAGTGAACCCCGAGTTTATTTTTGGGAAATAGGAAAGGAGTTTGCTAAATAGAAAAGCCCTTCGGGCTAGTATCTCCTCTCTCTCTCTTTATATATATATATATATATATATATATACACACACACACCTGGGGTAAGCCAGCACGGCAGCAGCCCAACTTGGCCCACCAGTACACGCACGCCAGGCCCAGCTTCGGCCTAGAACCGAGCCGTGTGAGCGCCGCATCAGGACCGCGTACGCTGCGGCCATTGCTGAGCATGTGGACTGTGGAGCACGCCATCGATGATACTAGTCACTGCCAGTGACTACTGCTGTCCGTGCTTCTCTGTGGGTGACGTGCTTGGTCTAAAAAAATATACAAATATGACAAGGGAAAATAATATCTTTTTAATATAATCATATCATCATGTATCTTGTTTTCTAGCTGCATAGCTTCTTTTTTTTTCGAGAACATGCTTAGCACGTGTTTCATTAGGTAGGAGGGGAGTTTGTTACAAGCCCAGTGCGGTCAGCGAGTTGCCAAAGCACATAGGCAGGTGTCAACGATTACAAGAAGCTATTACATCAGACGGGTTGAGCGACTGGTTATAACGGCCGAGGCTAGGTTTCATCTGCCATCAGAGCGTCCATCGACCGGAATCCGGCTCCCATCCATGAATTGGCCTCGCACATGATTCGTTCAAACAACTGTGCAGGCAAGAGACGTTCGAACTGGAAGGTGCGACGGTTCCGTTCATTCCAAATACCCCAAGCGACTAAGAGGACCACTGAATCAAAACCTCGGCGACGAGAGCGGGGAATGGCCTTGCGGGATTGAGACCACCACTCACCAAGCGTGGCGCCATGAGATGGAGCAAGTTGTTGCAGACCGAGCTGTAGAAGCACGCGGAACCAAACCTCTCGGTTGAAGACACAGGCGACGAGAAGATGATCTGAAGATTCCTCCTCCTGGTCACAGAGAGAACAAGCCGCCTCATCCTGCAGACCATGTCGCATTCGTCGGAGAGCTGTCCAAAGCCTCCCATGAAGGGCCAACCAGAAGAAGAACTTGATTCGAGGGGGAACGTTCGCACGCCAGGTCTCTTTGGCACCTAACAGGCGGGTCATTCCCACAAAGAAGGAGCGATAAGCCGAAGAGGCCGAGTATTCGCCGTTTGTCGTCCATGCCCAAACGAAGCGATCTGAGGCGAGGTGATCCAGTTGTATGTGCTCGACGGCCGACCAGACTTGGAGGTAGTCACATAGCATCGGCACCATAGTTGCACCCGCAATGTCCCTGATCCAGCGCCGGTTGTGCAGTGCGTCCCGCACCGTTCGTGAACGCGCACTTCGACGTATGGTCTTGTAGAGGTGGGGAGCGAAGGAGCAGATCGCACCTTGAGGTAGCCAGCGGTCAGTCCAAAAGCGTGCAGAAGAACCATCTCCCAGCCGCACCGAGACTGAGGCTCTGAACATAGCTTGCACCATGGGTTCGGGTGTTGCAGGTAGGGCGGCCCAATCGGCATCCGGTTGAACTCGCCGTAGCCATTCCCAGCGCAGGCGCAATGCGAACCCGGTGATCCTGAGGTCCGAGATGCCCAGTCCGCCATAGATCTTTGGGGAGCAGACCGTGCACCAGGCCACCCGACACTTGCCGCCCGAGGTATTGTCAGTGCCCGACCAAAGGAAAGCGCGGCGCCGTTTGTCGATCTCTCGTATCGCCCAAGCAGACAAACAACATGAGATTGAAACATGTACCGGGATGGCTGACAGAGTAGTTTTTGTAAGGGACAGTCTTCCAGCGTTGTTATGCAGCCCTGCCTTCCAGGTCGGGATGCGAGCTGCCACGACAACCACTAGCCTTTGTTCATCCGATCGCTTGATCCGGGCTAAGGACAAGGGGGCGCCCAGGTATGTGCATGGGAACTGGACCACTCTACAGGGGAAGACCTGTTGAACCGCAGCGACATGCTCATCTGAACATCTGAGAGGTGTGATCTGACACTTGTCAATGTTGTTGTCCAGTCCGGAAGCGCCCGAGAATAGCTCCAGGAGCTGGCGAACGCAACAGAAGTCGCCGGGGCCTGGGTTTAGCATGATAACCAAATCATCGGCGTAGACGCTGTCCCGATACTTGGTAGCTTGTCCCGGCAGAGGTGCAAGGATGTGTTGCCTGTTCGATTCAGCAATCAGCTCATTGAGCACCTCCATGACAATCAGGAAGAGGAAGGGTGATAGAGGGTCGCCCTGGCGCAGGCCGCGTGCATGGCAGATTCTTCTGCCTGACCGCCCGTTCATCATGACCTTTGTACTAGCCGTGGACAAGAGTACCGAGATCCAGTTACGCCACTTCAGAGGGAAACCAATGTGCTCCAGCACCTCCAGGAGAAATGGCCAAGCCACCGAGTCGAAAGCTTTCGCCAGGTCGACCTTGAGCAGAATGGAGGGGAAGCGTCTGGCATGTAACCAGCGGCATGCCAATTGTACAGTGCGGAAATTTTCATGGATCCGGCGCCCCTTGATGAAGGTTGTTTGGTTGTCCTTGATTATTTCTTTCATCCTTGGGGCAAGGCGTAGTGCGAGTCCTTTGGTGACCAGCTTCCCCATACTGTGAATCAGTCTAATCGGCCTGAAGTGGCGCAGGCCCGCGGGTGAATCAGTTTTGCGAAGCAGCACCATGGTAGCCTTGTTCAGAAGGTGAAAACTGCGTGCGTCCATATCCCACAGAGCTTGGAAGACAGCAAGGATATCATCCTTGACAATGTCCCAGGTTACCTTGTAGAAGCACCCATTAAAGCCATCAGGGCCAGGTGCACGGTCAGAGGGTATCTCATGAACAATCCTGGCGACCTCTCCAGCTAAGAACTGGGTACACTGGTCACTGAGATCCAGGCGTGCCAGATTGAGCCGACTCAGATCGATGCGGTGAAGCCTGGTGAAAGCTGTTCCCAGGATGTTGTTGTAGTACAAGAAAACCAGCCCCACCTTTGCCTCTTCTTCGCTGAAGCTCAGACCATTGTGTTGTAAGGTAGGTATCTGGTTCTTGCGACGCCGGTGGCATGCCTAGATGTGAAAGAAGCGCGTGTTCGCGTCGCCTTCCTCCAGGTAACGGTGTCGTGCGCGTTGTCTGGCAATGGTACGCGCTAGCGATGATAGTCCCAGGACATTGGACTTAAGCGCGCGACGGAGTTCGAATTCGTCAACTGAAAGCGATCGCGTCTCCTGTGCAACATCAAGTTCGAAGATGACGACACGCGCGGCAGACAGCTGCAAATGAACACTGCCAACGTGTGTTGCGCTGCAGCTTTTCAAAGGCCTAGCCACAGAACGGAGTTTGTGATCAACCCGTTGACAGGCGTCCATGTTCGGTGTAGGCTGAGACCATGCCATGGAGACGACATCAAGAAAGCCATCAAACTTTGGCCAGATGGGCTCGAAGCGAAACCGAGGTTTCAGACCAGGATCCGAGCTGAGCGACAGCAGGAGAGGGGCGTGGTCAGACATGTCCGAGGAGATGAACCTGAAGGTGTGTGTGGGGTGCTGTTCAAGCCATTCGACCGAGGCGAAGGCTCTATCCAGGCGTTCGAGAGTAGGGCTGAACCGCTCGTTACTCCAGGTGTAGCGTCTACCCGCGAGGTCCTGAATGGTCAGTTGGAAACGACGCATGTCGCCACGGTGCACCCGCCCATTGTTTTTGTCGTCTCTTGCGTGGAGAATGAGGTTGAAGTCCCCGCATACCAACCAACTTCCGGTACAGGTACTGTGCAGATCGCGTAGCTCTTGCAGGAAGGGCCTCTTGACCGACGTTAGCCACCAGGATTCAGAATCCGGTGCAGCGGATGGTTTCAGTAAGACAGTGGCAGAGAACTATCGAAGGCATGGATGCGAGGCGACCCAAGAGTCGCGGCACCAGGCGATGATCACTCCCCCGGAAGCACCCACCGAAGGAAGAGAAAGGTAGTCAAACCCCGATCCCATTAGCTCAATGCAGGCTGTTACAGACAGAGACTCGACTTTGGTTTCCTGCAGACAGAAGACTGCAACGTGCTCCTTGACTTTGATGCCCCTAACCACTCCCCTACGCGCACGACTGTTCAAGCCGCGAACGTTCTAGATCAACATATGTTTTGGATCCATGAAAGAAGACTTAGGCGACAAGGGGCGGTAGCGATCGGTGGTTAACACCCCCGAGCAGACGCCCGCGACCTGCCTGCTGCAGCTCTGGGGAACAGCTCACGCATGGCCTCCCGTTTTGAGGTGGAAAGCGGTTCGGCGAAGGTCTGGTGGAAGCGTTCCATCACGGTGGCGTCCGGTACCTGCTGCGGCGACTGCTGCCTTGCAGCAGGAGTGGGCTTCCATTTCTTGAGCAGGACCCGTTTAGCCTGGAGCTCCGGCCTGGGGTCTCGGTAGGCTGCCTTAGCAGCAAGGCGTCCACTGCGACCGACAGATAAGCCTTGGCTTCTAGTGTACTTTAGTTTGTTACACTTTAGTTGTTAGTCTTTTTCAATTTTTTGACACTTGTTGTTGTTTTATGCTTTAGACTAGCTTTACTTGTACTGCATTAGAAATATACTTTTGGAGCAAACTTTTATCCTACGAAAGCTCTATTGAGCTCCTGTTTATATAAAGAGACACAAAGACTAGAGGCAAAAAGGCCCTAGCAGAACAATCATTAGTCCTACTTTACTAACAATTGGTATCAAAGCACTGGTTGCTAGAGAGCCAAGAACACCACCTCTCCACTCTCCCAACCATGTCTTCCTCAGCAAAGCGCGCTGCCGCGGCTGCCATCAAGGCCAAGGCCGTGGCCATCGAGGATGGTGCATCTGCCACCGGTGAGGGGGCGCAGGGCGGCTCCAACACCCGGGCCGCGCGTCTGCTGGCTGCAGAGGCAGCAGCAGCGGCGGCGATTCAGGCGGCGAGGCAGGCAGCAGCAGCAGAGCAGGCGGCGAGGACCGAGCAGGCGCTGCGAGCGGAGATCGCTGCGGAGGAGGAGCAGGTGGAGAAGGATGTCATGCGCTCTGAGAGCCCGCGCGATCGGAGGGATCGGCGCCGCTCTCAGTCCCTGCGCGACCGCAGGCGAGGCCGCGGCGGCGGGCGCCATGAGTCGCGGGACAGGGTGGTCTACCGCGACTCCGGCAGCAGCACGGCGTGGCCGATGCTGGACAAGACCAACTACCATGAGTGGTCGCAGCTCATGAAGTTGCGGATGCAGGCACGCGACATGTGGGAGGCCGTCGAGGGAGGTCCGGTCCAGTACCGCGACGATCGACGGGCGCTCGAGGTGATCGTGGCTGCTGTGCCCAAGGAGATGGGAATCCTGCTCATGGACAAGGCATCGGCAAAGGAGGAGTGGGACGCCATCGCTGCAGCAAGGATCGGCGTGGACAGGGTCCGACGGGCGACGCTGCAGCGACTTCGCCGAGACTGGGAGAACATCGGCATCCAACCCGATGAGCAAGTCGATGACTTTGCCATCCGACTGTCGACTCTGCATCAGCAACTCGTCATCCACGGCGATCGGGACATCACCGAGGAGCGCGTCGTGGAGAAGTACCTTCGATCGGTACCGGCGAAGTATGCGTAGATCGTCGTCGCCATCGAGCAATTCCTCGACTTTGAGGCGCTCATGCTCGAGGAGGTGACCGGGAGGCTCAAGGCGGTGGATGATCTCGAGGCGCAAGCACTGATCGGGCCGATGGCCGTCGGAGGGAAGCTGATGTATATTGAGGAGTGGTGGAGAGAGCGCTGGAGGAAGGAGAAGACGGGCTCTGCCAGGCAGCAGGGAGGCCGCGGAGGAAGGAACCAGCAGGGCCGTGGCGGCACGCGGGGCCGAGGGCGCGGCGCTGGCCGCGGAGATGGCGGCGGTGTTCGCGGCCCCCCCGGTGACAACCGTGGGCCAAACACTTGCCTCAATTGTGGCTTGGAGGGCCACTGGGCGCGCGATTGCCAATTGCCACGACGAGAGTGCGGCGGAGGCCGCGGCGGTGGAGGTGATCGTGGCGGTCGAGGAGGTGATCGAGGTGGAGGCCGCGGTGGTGGTGCTGGTGGATACGCTGGGCGTGCCCAGTACGCCGAGTGCGAAGAAGACAGCGGGTTGTTCATGGCACACGCGTTCGTCGAGCTGGACAAGGGTGCATCGGCATCCTCTCTGGCCGCGCAAGAAGTAACTTTAGAGGAGCCAAGGGCTCGAGCTTTCCTCGGTACCGATGAAGAAGAAGAAGAAGAGAAGATGGGAGGTTGGTACCTCGACATCGGAGCAACGCACCACATGATGGGGCGCCGTGAGCTCTTTGCCGATCTGAATACTGATGTCCACGACACTGTGCGTTTCGGGGATGCGTCCAAGGTGGACATCCGTGGCATCGGCACCATCGTGTTCCAAGGAATGACCGGCGAGCATCGGATGATGCAAGGCATGTACTTCATCTCTGCCCTCAAGAACTCGATCATGAGCCTCGGGCAGTTGGACGAAGGAGGTTCTAAGGTGGAGATTGCCGATGGCGTGCTGCGCATCTGGGACCACAGTCGCCGCCTGCTTGCCAAGGTATATCGGGAGCCTAACCGCCTTTATATCCTTCACTTGGAAGCTGTGCAGCCTTGCTTTCTCGCCATGCGCAAGGACGACAAGGCATGGCAATGGCACGAGAGGCTCGGCCATTTGCACTTTGATGCACTACGATGCCTGAGCAGAGGAGAGATGGCCTGTGGGATCCCCAAGATCGACCACGCAGAGCAGGTCTGCGACGTCTGCGTCACCACCAAGCAGAAGCGGTGATCTTACCCATCGGCATCGGCATATCGTGCCCAGGAGCACCTGGAGTTAGTGCACGACGACCTCTGTGGGCCTGTGACACCACCGACATCGGCAGACAACCGATACATTCTCCTACTGGTGGACGACGCCACCCGATTCATGTGAGCGGTGCTACTGCCGACCAAGGATGCTGCTGGGGAGGCAATCAAGCGCATCAAGGCTGCAGCTGAGGTGGAGAGTGGCTGCCAGCTCAAGGTCCTGCGCATGGACAATGGAGGCGAGTTCACTGTCGCCGAGTTCAGCTCCTACTGCGTCGATCAAGGTAACAAAAGACACTTCAGTGCCCCTCACTCCCCTCAGCAGAATGGTGTTGTTGAGCGTAGAAACCAGACGGTGGTGGCCATGGCGCGAGCTCTGCTCAAGCAGCACGGTCTACCGGCAAGATTTTGGGGGAGGCAGTGATGACGGCGGTGCACCTCCTGAACCGTGCCCCGACACGTGCACTGGAGGGCATCACCCCCTACGAGGCATGGTATGGCCGATCGACGACGCTGGGCCACCTCAAGGTGTTTGGCTGTGTCGCCTACACCAGGCGCCTGACTCAGCTTCGCAAGTTGGATGACCGCTGCGAGGCCGGCGTGTTCATCGGCTATGCGGAGGGCGCGAAGGCATACAAGGTCTACGATCCAGTGTCCCAGCACGTGCGCATCAGCCGCGACATCGTGTTCGACGAGGGCCGCGGCTGGGACTGGACATCGGCATCGGCAAGCACATCGACAGAAGGGAGCAGCGACTTCACCATCGAGTACCCCTGGGAAGAGGTGGTGCCTGGAGTTTCCAGATCGGCATCACCATCGCCATCGGCACCGCGCTTCACTACACCAGAGCCGTCACAAGGTACCGCGCCATCGGCAGCCGCCCCATCGGCAGCGGCACCATCGGCAACGGCTCCATCGGCAACGGCTCCATCGGCAACGGCGCCATCGGCAGCGACGCCATCGGCAACGAGCGGCTCTAGTCCTCGGGTCGAGCACGTGACTCCCCCGGAGGACGATGAAGAAAGGGTGGACGCCTACCATGGCAGTGAGCCACCGCGCTACCGACGCATCACTGACCTCATCGGGGATGAGGCCACCCCACCGCTGGCTCAGAGGCTGTTTGCCGAGCTGAACCTCTCCTGCTCGGGCGAACCGACTACCTACGCTGAAGCTGCCGATGATCCAGCTTGGCACGCTGCGATGAAGGAAGAGCTGGGCGCTATTGAGCGTAACGGCACCTGGGAGCTGGTGCCACCTCGTGCCGGTCATCGGCCGATCACCCTGAAGTGGGTGTTCAAGCTGAAGAAGAGTGCCGATGGAGATGTGATCAAGCACAAGGCAAGGCTTGTGGCTCGGGGTTTTGTGCAGCAGGAAGGAATCGACTATGAGGATGATTTTGCCCCTGTGGCAAGGATGGAGTCAGTCAGGCTGCTGCTGGCTTTGGCTGCTCAAGAAGGATGGAAGATCCATCACATGGATGTCAAATCGGCATTCCTCAATGGAGAGCTTAAGGAGGAGGTCTATGTGCGGCAGCTACCTGGGTTTGCTATCCAAGGAGAAGAAGACAAGGTCTATCGGATCCACAAGGCACTGTATGGGCTGAGGCAGGCATCCAGGGCATGGAATGCAAAGCTGAACTCAACTTTGAAGAAGATGGGGTTCGTTCAGAGCAAGCATGAAACTGCCATCTACAGAAGAGGCTCAGATGGCTCTGTTCTACTAGTCGGAGTCTATGTGGATGATCTGATCATCACTGGAGTCAAGGAAGAGGAAGTGAAGGCGTTCAAAACAGAGATGCAGTCCATCTTTGAGATGAGTGACCTTGTGTTACTCAGCTTCTATCTTGGAGTAGAAGTGCAGCAAGGCAGTAGTGGGATCACTATGAGGCAGAGCCACTATGCCAAGAGGATTGTGAAGGTGGGGAGCATAGCCGATTGTAACCCTGCTGCCACACCGATGGATGAAAGATTAAGGCTATGCAAAGAGAGCACAACAGAAGAAGTGGATCCAACACAATACATGAGATTGGTTGGAAGCCTGAGGTACTTGGTCCACACTAGACCAGACCTGGCTTTTTCAGTGGGATTTGTGAGCAGGTTCTTGAAGAGACCGACCACTGAACATCAAATGACAGTCAAGAGAATTCTCAGGTACTTGGCTGGTACCCTTGACTATGGCCTCCACTTCACCAAAGCACCCTCATCGGCAAGTCTCGCATCGGCAAGTCCCTCATCGGCAAGAGTCTTATGGGCAAGGTTCTTGGGCTATTGTGACTCAGATCTGGCTGGAGACATTGATTCCAGCAAGAGCACAACTGACTGTCTTTTCTTCCTATGCAACAGCTTGGTCAGTTGGCAATCGTTCAAGCAGAAGGTAGTGACACTCTCTAGCTGTGAGGCTGAGTATGTGGCCATGACTACAGCAGCAACCCAAGCACTATGGCTATCAAGGTTGCTTGCCGATATGCTAGGAAGAAAAGTGGAAACTGTGGAGTTGAAGGTGGACAACAAATCGGCACTTGCACTTGCCAAGAACCGATCCACTTCATCAAAGCTCATAAGGACCAAGTTCCACTTCATCAGAGACTACGTGGAAGAGGGGAGCATCAAGACCGATCACATCGGCACAAATGAGTAGCTTGCCGATATCCTCACCAAGTCACTTGGAAGGACCAAGTTCGAAACCATGAGAGGCAAGATCGGGCTCAAGAAGATCACCAAGATTGGCTGAAGCAAGGCTTAGGGAGAGAATTGATAGATAAGCCTTGGCTTCTAGTGTACTTTAGTTTGTTACACTTTAGTTGTTAGTCTTTTTTAGTTTTTGGACACTTGTTGTTGCTTTATGTTTTAGACTAGCTTTACTTGTACTGCATTAGGAGTATGTTTTTGGAGCAAACTTGTATCCTACGAAAGCTCTATTGAGCTCCTATTTATATAAAGGGATACAAAGACTAGAGACAAAAAGGTCCTAGCAGAACAATTCTGAGTCCTACTTTACTAACAGCGACGAGTTACGAGGTGAACGGCTGTTGGACGCGAGGTGCGCAATTGTGGCGGCGACAGGATGCATGAGCGGTTGTACGATTGGGAGCTTTAGGCCAGAGATGAACTGTGGAATCGAGACAGGTTGATCTCCAAGGTTGGTGGTTGCAGAGGCGTCGCGCAGGGGACGGCCGCCAGAGGAGTCCACCGTTTGGTCGGGGGCATGCAGGTGATGTCCGCCCAGCCCGCGATTCCCAGAGTTGGCATGCAGCGGCGAGCCCACCGTGGCGACATGAGGCCCAGAACGGCCCAGCCCAGAGACGCAATCCCACCAGCGCCAGAGAGAACAGGGCCTCCTCGTCGGCCTCGACGCTGGCAGAGCGAGGGATGAGTACCGTTGCCGAGGCAGGCCGCGTGGAGGGGTGTCCCGGTGGCGGCGTAGGCGGCGCGGGAGGGGAGCCGAAGTGAGGTCCGCAGACGAAGGGAACCGAGGTATCTCGACCCGTGGAGCAGGAGCGACCGGAGACTGTGGAGCCAGGTGACGGAGGACGACGGGGCTCCCGTAGCGCGACACGACGCTGTGGTGCTGCCCTGCCCCTGGAGGGGAAGCGCGGTGGAGACCGCGCACGCTTGCAGTCCCGTGCACGGTGATCAGTGCCCCAGCAATGAAGGCAGCGACGGGGCACGACAGTCTGCGGCGACATGGTCACTGACCAAGTAGTTGAAACAGAGGCCCACCAGCGCAGAGGGAACCGGTCGGCGAAGCAGGACCCGTGGACGTTCCCGGCGACGCCAACGACGGCGACTTTCCACCACGGAGAAGCCCTCCGCATCGACATGGTGACCCGCCCTGGGGATGTGGTGCCTCTGGTGGTGAGCCGATGGCGCCGGCGGAGAGCCTCTCACCGGAGCCGCAGGCGGGCGGTGAGCGCGGTGGCCTCGCGGCGTCCCACGCGGCTGCGAGCCCCCGCGCCCGGCCGCAGGATCGTACGCGCGACGAGCCGCCGCCATGAACTCGTGCCGGGCCGGTAGTTGGGGGGAGCGCGCCCGGCGGCCCCTGCCGGTCCTGGTGATGACCATCTTGCCTTTGTCCGCCGCAGCGACGGGTGACGGCTCGTCCAGCTCGTCGGAGGAAGCGTCAGAGTCGGAGAAGGAGACCCTCTCCCAGGGGCCCCCGTTGGACGGCCCAGCCGTCGCCGGAGAGGGTGGGATCCAAGGAGCGGCGAAGGGGCAGAGCGAGGACCCCGACGCCCGAGCAGCGCCCGCCGGAGGGGGCGACAGGGGAGAGACGTCCTCCGGTGCCATGGGACGGCGGTGGCGGTGGGAAAGGGGGGGTGGCCGCCGGCGTGGGGTTGTGGACGCCGGGGCCTGGGTGGCACCCGGCGGGAGGGAGCGCCTACAGCAAAATTACTCGTCGCTGGAGCCACTGGAACTCGGACAAGGATAGGCACCAGCCGCATAGCTTCTTGATTTGGTCCTTCTATGTTTTCCAAAGTACGCATATCACCCTCTATTCTAAGTTGTGAAGCTACCTTCCTCCTGACTTCCATGACCCTGATTTCTTGGGTTCTAAACCTTTGTCCTGATAACTTTATTTTTTTTAGCAACAATCGTAATGTTTTTGGGATTCCATTTCCTGTCTTATTTGGGATTCCATTTCTCATGCACTTAGGATTTCATTTCTCATCTAGAAATCTACGCTTTTGTAGCTAGTTGACTTAACTTGTTTGTTGTTTTTCTATGTACTACCTTAAGAGTACGTGGATTCCATGCTTCTATGGCTTGGGTCTACCCCACTTAGAAGGTTCAACTTTAAATCTTCTATGCCTCTTAGTTAATACTGGTTTCGATCTTGATTATTACTTCCCGGTTCTACTCTTTCTTTTATGTGTATTTTCCTATGTGGCATCTTAGTACAGCATGATCAAGCACACCATTGTCTGTTTGACTAGCATCGCATGACCGTATCTATAAATTCGAACATCACTGTCGGTCCATCACTGTCGGGTCTGCCAAAACCGACAGTGATAACCTGGACACTTTCACTGTCGGTTCTTCACTGCCGGTTCCAGCCAGGAACCGCATGTGATGTACCTGGATACATATTTTTTTGATTTTTGTAAACTACCTCGGATGGAAAAACTTTATAAATGAAAGTTGTAGATCTCGAAAAGTTATGAAACTTTGTAGTTGACAACGTTTTCATTTAAAATCATCTTGTTATCGAAAAATACGTTCGAATGTGTCAAATTTGAAATTCAAAATTTTGTAAACGACCTCGGATGGAAAAACTTGCTACATGAAAGTTGTAGATCTCGAAAAGTTACGAAACTTTGTAGTTTATAACTTTTTAATTTGAATTCGTTTAGTGGCTCAAACAATCAATTTACACTCAGTTTAGTATAGAATGAGGTGAACTAAAACCGAATCTAGACAAAAGTGAATCTAGACACAAGTGAGTCATGGGTGGAGTGGTAGAGGAGGGATCATGCGAGACTGAGGTTGCGGGTTCGAATCCCTGCAGAAGCGCAGTTTGTGATTTTACGTGAAAAAATGAGCTCATTACTACCTATTTGGTTGTGCTGGCGGCTCATTACTACCTATTTGGTTGTGTCGGTTCAAAATCCGACAATTATGCGGGGTTTTGAATCAGCAGTGATGTAGTGATCTGTAGTTGCGATTATGCCTTTTTCTTATTGTGATGTATGTAAGGCAGGTTGCGTCAATTTCAACACGTACATACAGCTAGTACTCCCTCCGTCCAAATTACAACTCGTTCTAGCTAGCTTTTTTAGGTGCATATTTTTTTCTATGCACGTAGATATATAATATATCTAGAATTGTAATAAAAGCTAATCATCTAAAAATGCTTCATGTCATGCAATTTTGAATTGAAGGAGTACGTAACATAATTTGTTTGGAACAGTTAATTAAATTGTAGTAAATATAAATATTTTCGTGCTTGAAAATTTGCAGTACAATTTAGATTTGATAGATGACAAGCCCAAAGGCCCCAGACAAATCTGACGCATGACAATATGGTTCCTGGGTCGAACTTTTTTTTTACTAAACTGGAATAATCCAGCTCTACAATTATAGATAAAAAATAGCCTAAAATCGATCTCATTAGCCGGTAGAAAACAACGGCAAACAAAATCTTGATGGTCCCTACCAGTTACTGTGTTACGCTAGAGTTTTAGGTAATTGTTAATAAAAATATATATCGGATCTGCACTGCCCATCATGTCAATGTTGGCAGTTGGTTAATCTATTAAAAAAAATCACTAGAAGCCAATCACGTTAATGTGGCTGGTTGGTTAATCTATTAAAAAATCAATAGAAAAGGATACTATATTAAAAAAAACCGTAGAATAGAATCTGTTAACCAAACAAACATGATATACACTTATGCTAGGCTGCTGGTATATATAAAATAAGATTTTTTTAATACAAATATATGAGCCTCGATCATGCAATATGGAGATCTTTTTATGACGTGAACAAAAAGAGGAAGGTGAGACGAACACGCTATTTTTTGTGAAAACCCCACCTCATAATCTAAACTTTAATATCATAAGACACCTATTACACCATCCTTCAGAGTCGTTTTTAGCAAACAACTAACACCATTTTTTATGCCAACTCAAACTATCTATTGGACAACACTAATGTACAATTTGTGAACCACACAAACTAGGAATCCGTTCATTTGTCATTGATCAAGCTATTATCGTAGTTCATCTATTCAAAGATAACTCAAAATAATCCTTGAATTTGTGTCTACATTATCCATATTTGTCACTATAAAAATATTTCAAAATAATCATCTAAGTTAACATCAAAACTATCCACATCTCTGTTGTTATAAAATATGATTCAAAATAACACCATAAATTTATAACTAAGCTATCTATCACAACCATTATGAAAGGTAATTTCAAATAACTTTCTAATATTTTCTTAATAAATTATTTATGTGCCATTGTGAAAGATGATGCAAAAGTAACCTCTGTGCATTCAAAAATAATATTGAGTAACACCTTTTAATTTGTATAATAGTAATCCATCTCAGCCATTATGAAAAATAAATACAAATATCTATGAAATCCACATTCAATACTAATATAATCTATTATGGAAATAAGACAACTTCATTCTATTCTGAAGAATAGTCCAGTATCCGTGAAGTTACACACTTATACACCCTTAGTCAAAATTAAGTATAATGATATGCTCCATCATAATTTATATAGATTAGGATTAAAAATGTATTTTAATATGTTAACAAACATGAAAAATGTTTACCTCAAAACCCCATAGAAATCGTACTAACAGTTCACTTTAATTAATGATAATATTCCATGATAATAAAATCCATAAGTTATTTCAAATATGTTCATACATTTTGACTTAAAAATTATAACATATCAAAATGAGAGGATCATAATTTAATTTTGAGCACTCTATATTTCTAAAACAATAGTACTACACATAAATCTTTGATATAACAAATTCAATGTCTTGAGCGCCGCGGTGAAAGGTGAGACATGTAAAGTGTACCATTAGATCTATTATATTTTCTAAAAAATTACCCATCTCTGCGATCATGTATAGTGAACCATAAATCTATATTTAAATTATCCACAAGTATGGTTTAGAAAATACATTTAAATAATCATAAATCACATATATGTTTTTAAGTTGCCCAATTCTACTAATAATATATTAGAATTTGATTAATGTAGATATACATGTTGTGGCATTATATCGATGAAGTATGCATGCATTCACGGGTGATAAATATATATAGGTTTTGTTTTAGCACACGAAAGTATTTTCTTTACAACTCATAAACTAATGACACTAACAAATTATTTATAACTATACTAATAACAACAATATTTAGTTTTCACTTTAGAAATAATTATACATTTTAACTAAAATATTATTTATATTGATAATATAACAATTACTACACATATAGTGTCTTGAAAAATAAGTTTAAATATCTCTAGAAGTGGTGGAGGTGGTGTCTACCAATTTTAGATGTGGTGCATGTTTTAAATAAATGTTTGTGCTATTTGTGTACTTAAGAGTGCAGCTTATGACTTAAAATCCTTAACTTTAGAAATACGAGAGTGGAGTCAATATGACATACAATAAGAGTTTAAAGTAGAAAGTTATATAGCAATTACTAAGAATTAGTTTTGAAAATCAAAATTTTTAGATTCCTATCATCATAAGATATGGGCTACAACATGAGCCGTTATAGTTTAAACTAATGTTTAAACTAAACTCATACGGAAGATACATAGATGTGCCATAGACAGGAAACAAAATTATGGATAATGATTGAATAAACATATGACAGTTGATACATTTACAACATATGGATAGAGAAATGTAGTTTTTGTTGTGTCAACTGTGTTATTAGAAAATGAACAAAGTGAAAAATGATGCAATTGATATTAATATTTTTCATCAATTAGTTTGATTTGTTAAGTAGTAGTAACTAATACTTATGTTTTCTTAGATTCTATCCCATGCGAGAGCACGGGTTGATGGACTAGTTAGAAACTAATTAATATAAATATCCATCTTAGAAATGAATAATACAGATACATCTATAAAAATCAGATACGGGTAGGGATGTTTTTTATTTCCAGGCATCAATTTCGCCCCCTAGTAGCATATTTCTTTATTTTCCTGCGTGTGGTACGTGAGAACACTTGTTGATAAAGCATCCAATCCTTGTACTAGTATACCAATTGCAAGATGCCAAGATATCCCGGGCTTCTTCCATATATATAGGAGTGTATATATAACTCCACGAGCTGTCGGTCACGAGGTTGCGCGCATACTGCCACTACCGGAAACGCCCTCCTTACCGAGTGCTCGGGTGTTTGTCGAACGCTTTTTGTCGGGCACTCGACAAAGAAAGGTTTTGCCGAGTGTCACACTCGGCAAAGTTTAACAGTCGGCACCACTACATTTTGTCGAGTGCTAGACACTCGGCAAACCTAAACACTCAGCACGACTCTTGTTTGCCGAGTGTCTGGCACTCGGCAAAGTTTGGCACTAGGCAAACGTCTCTTTGCCGAGTGTCAGGCACACGCCATAGCCCACATTCGGCAGATGCCGCTAGGAGCCGACGCCGTCAAAGGTTTACCGAGTATCACTGTTAGGCACTCAGCGAAATATAAGCTTTGCGGAGGTCTTCATAACGTTGGGAGGCGACAAGAAGCATGGGCGGTACTGGATGGCCGACGGCGCACTCGACACGGCCAGTACGCCCAGTCTCAGCCAGATAGAGCGAGGAGCAAATCGACCCCGGTCATACGCGAGCGTCCAAACACCTCACAACAGAAGATGCTTGTTTTATTCGTCGTTCATTGATTTTCATTAGCTTTGCATTAGTCTAACATTTTAATAAAATGTTGTAGGCCCAACTGGAGGATGAGGAGGTGACGGGAGGAGATGGAGGCGAGGATGGAGGCTGATCGGTAGGCGACGGAGGTTGTGCGGCAGGCGGTGGCGGAAGAGCAAGTACTCCACCATTAGAATATGCAGAGGATGATTGAGTACATGCAGAGCCTTGGCACCGCTCAAGGTTTGCCTCCTCTGGCTTTGGAGCTGCCTCCACGTCCACGTCCACCTCCACCTACATACTTTGGCACTCCTGTGAGTATGAATGTTTTAATTTCTATGTTTACGCTTGTGGTCAAAGCACAATAGCACTTGCAACGTAGCAGACTTCGGATGTTAGAATCTTATATTTAACTTGTGTAACACATGCAACCTCTTTTACTTTGTGCAGAATCAATCTGTGGAATCAAATGAGGGGGCCAGCTTGCTTTGGAGCTTCACTGGGCTTGGGAGCTTCACCAGGCTTGGGAGTATCGCCATCGGGATCAGGTTGTGGGCCGCGTCACCCTGGACCGTCCCCGTGATCGCTTTGGAGTGAACTATGGATGGTTTGTGAACTATGGATGCATTTGTCGTGTCGAACTATGGATGAATTGAGAACCTATATATGGTGACATATTGTAAGACATGTGATGTTTGTGATATATATTTATTGTTTGTGATGTGATACGTGTTGTTTGTGATATATATATATATATGTGTGTGTTGCTTGTGATATATATTTTCTGTTTGTCTAGAAGGAATTGAAAAAACAAAAAAAAGATAGTTTCTGGTCACTTTGCCGAGTGTAGCACTCGACATAGGCTTGATTTGTCGAGTGCTATTGTCAAGACACTTGGCAAAGTGACCATTCCTGAGCGCCTGGGAAGAGGCTTTGCCAAATGCTATGGCCTACATGCTTTGCCGAGTGCCATGCATGGGGCACTCGGCAAAGGGCAAGAGTTTGCCATGTGTTTTGCATGGTGGCACTCGGCAAACCTTCACACTATGCCGAGTGTCAGCCGTGGGACACTCGGCAAACCCTTCGTCACCGTTTCAAGCGTCGTGATCATACGTTTTTTACCAAGTGTTCATTACATTGCCGAGCGCAACACTATACACCCGACAAACAGTTTGCGGAGTGCCCGACAGAAAGCACTCGGCAAAGCAGCCTTTGCCATTACAATAGTTACCGTGTGCTCTTTGCCGAGTGCAACACTCGGCAAAGAGTTTGCCGAGGGTTTTCCTGCGTTTGCCGAGTGTCGCAGGCACTCGGCAAAGAACCAGCATCCGGTAGTGCGCTAGCAAAAAAAATGTTAGGGAGCAGGGCAAACTACCCAAATGATAATCTAAAGTTGACGAGCTGTACTTCGTGTTACACGTGCATGCTCTATAAAAGAAGCACCCCGTTTCCAAATGTACGTTGTTTGTTTGAACATCTCCTTTTATACTAGCAAACCCAAGCCTAGTAGCAGGTAGCAGCTCTATAAAAGAAGCACCCCGTTTCCACCAGAGTCTCAACGACACACCAAGAAATCCTCAAACACACACAGATCGAGCGAGCGAGAGAGGCAGGCAGGCAGGGAGAAGAAGTGGCGCCATGATGGCAAGTGGTTCCAAGAGGAGCAAGGTGATGCTGTGCTTTGCAGTCGTGGTGATGGTGGTGGTGGCATCCGTCTCGGCGCAGGCAAGAAAGGAGAAATGCGACATAACTGCCTGCGCCAAGGCGCTCGATAAATTCCGCTCACCGCCGTAGATTCATCGCCCTCCGGGAAGACGCAAAAGCTAGAAGGATTCTAATGGCTTCTAAACGAGCTATTGGAGCAAAGGTTTCCTCATAGTCTATCCCCTCCTTTTGACAAAAGCCTTGAGCTACCAATCTAACCTTGTTGCGCACTACCACCCCATCCTCACTTTGTTTATTTTTGAAAACCCATTTGGTACCTATAGGGTGACAACTAGGTGGTGGAGGAACTAAGACCCAAACGCGGTTTTGCTCAAAGTTTTCTAACTCCTCATGCATGGCATTAACCCAATCCGGATCCATCAAAGCGTGTCCAACATCTCGGGGCTCAAAAGACGCGACAAAAGCCGAATGAAAAAAGTGAGAGATACGATATGACTTGGAGCGTGTGGTACGCTCGTTGATGTCGCCGATCATAGTCTGAGGAGGGTGGCGATGCTGAATGTGTAGCGGCGCCTCACGTGAACAAGTCGCCTCCCCATCGACAGTAGCTGGAGCTCCCTCAAGTGCAACGGGCACGGACTGAGGAAGCTGCTCGAACGGCCCCCAAGTAGAGAAAGTAGTCGGGTCGGGGCCGTGAGCCGAAGTAGACATCACGGGGTCGACTGGGGCAGCCGGCGGAATCGACTTGGGATCACCCCAATCGGCATCGTCCTGTTCCTCCTCCACAAAGATGCTAGTGTTCATCTCATCATCACCTGCAAGCTCAAAAGCGGTGGAAATACAGGGCATAGTCTCATCGAAAGTAATCTCACAAGTCTCCATCACTCGGTTAGTCTCAAGGTTAAGAGCACGATAAGCATGAGAGTGAGTAGAATAACCAAGAAAGATACCGTCAGAAGACCGAGACTCAAATTTTTCCAACTTACCGCCCTTCTTGAGGATGAAACACTTGCACCCAAACACCTGTAGGTGACTTACCTTGGGTGGTCTCCCAAAACGCAACTCATAAGAGGTCTTCTTCTTGAAAGCACGGAGGAAAATGCGATTGGAGACATAGCAAGTAGAACTGAGTGCTTCGGCCCAATACCGCCTAGGAGTCCTATGCTCATCGAGCATCATCCTGGCCATCTCAACAAGGGTCCGATTCTTGTGCTCAACAACACCGTTCTGCTGGGAAGTGTGAGGAGAGGAAAACTGGTGGTCGAGACCCAAAGAGGAGCAAAGAGTTGCAAAGTGAGCATTCTTGAATTCTGTGCCATTGTCACTGCGGATAGCTCTCATGGCATTCTTAGGTAGCTCATTTTGTAATCTCAAAATCATATCTCAAAAAAGTGGAAAAGCCTCATCCTTACTCTCCAAAAAGAACACCCAAGAGTATCTCAAATAGTCATCAACGACTACAACCACATACCACTTCCCTCCTTCCGACCTAACCCGAGCTAGACCAACTGTGTCCATGTGTAATAACTCGCCGGGTTGTTTGGTCATAATCTATGTCACCGTAGGATGGGAAGCAGCAACCATCTTGCCATGCCTGCAAGGATGGAAAACCAAATCCTTCTTGAACTTTAGCTTTGGCAATCCTTGGATAAGGTCCATTGAGCTAAGCCTTGCAAGCAAGTCAAAACTCAAATGTCCCAACCTCCTATGCCACTTCCAAAGATCGGAAGAAGAACCGGCAAGAAGACAATGAGAAGGTTCGCAAGAGATAGAAAAATCCGCACGAAAAACCTTTTTGAAGGGCAAAATCCGGCAAACAAGATCACCCGAGAGTCCAAAATCCGAGAAAGATTAGGCTTAAAACTCACTTCAAAACCGTCATCAAGGAGTTGCGAAACCGAAAGAAGGTTAAAATGTAAGTTCGCAACCAAAGCAAAATCCTTGAGAACAAAAGATGAATTGACACGGATGGACCCCCGGGACACAACCTTACCTTTACTCTTGTCCCCGTATGTGATGTACTCGGTGTGGCGCACAGGGTTGAGGCTGGAGAACCACTTGGCACTTCTGGTCATATGGCGTGAGCATCCGGAATCCACAAGCCAAGTTTCCTCCAGTCCTCCTTCTTACATTAATAAAAAGACATAGGGTGAACAAACGGTGCAACACTGGGGTTAGTAAACTGTGAAGGATACAAGTGTTGTCCCATTTGCCCAGAAAATGGGTTAGGAGAAAAACCAAACATCTCCTGTCCCATGGGAGGATAGCGATCACCATGATAGGGAAAACGTGGTCCGCTAAAGAAGGATGGAGTGAAGCCACCGCCACGAGGCCCGTAGTCGTATGAGTCACGACCGGTACCCCGCCGAGCACGACCACCATGTGGTTTCGCGTCCTGAGGCCTAGCACCTTGAGGCATTGTACCTCTAGGCCTAGTAGTGCGCCTCCGAACTTCCGGTTCACGCACCCCAACTGGTGGGTGGTACAAGTCCCGGTTGTTCAACTCAGACTGCCTCCGAACATCTCTCTTCCTCCTAAAGCAAAACTCAGCCAAGTGCCCATCCCGCTCACAATACTCACAATGGTACCTCACCACACTCTTGGTAGGCACTCTCTTGTTAGGTTGGGTGACTCTAGCTTTCTTAGGAAGGGGATCACTAGAGATATCGGGCAAAGTGTCAAGTGGGTTCCGAAGGTGCTTCGGTTTTGGAATCCACACTTGCTTCTGTGGAGTGATTTTGGGTGGCTCTTCAAACACACCATCTCTCACAGGTAACTCAGAGGGGTTGGTAGGCTTAGGTGGAGTGAACTTGGTGAGCTTGGGAATTGTGGTGAGTTTCTCGCTTTCACTCAACCCACTGCACTCACCGATCTTGCCAAACAAGCTATTGTCCTTCCCACCTATAGCAAAGCCTACTCCCGTGTTGCCAGCCCTTTTGCACTGGCTAAGCAACATCCCCAACTGCGGCTCTCGGCACGACACCCAGCTCAAGATGGACCGAAAGTATGTGTTTTCCTCCTCGGTATGCATCTTGTCGTGTCTGCACGACACGATCTCAAGCTCCAAAGCCTCAAAGTGCTCCGACTCTCTAGTGCTATCTGAGCTGACCTTCTCTAACACAGCAATCCTAGCATCCTTCTGTGCTAGCTCAGAACGCAAGCCTAAGCAAGACTTGCACGCACCAAGTAAGCTAGGCCTAGCCTTTAGCTCACTAACCTCCTCAAGTAGAGCGCCATACTTGTCCTGAAGAGTGACAAGATCAGACATGTGAATGGCACAAGCATCACACTCTACCTCCTCGGTAACCACCATAGACGACTCAGCAAAATCTAGCTCATGAAGCGCGCTAAGGTACTTCGCCTTAAAGTCGTTCCTCTCTCTAATCGCACGCTTGAGCACGGAGTCCTGACTCATGTATGTGGCACTCAAAGTCTCAAGCTTGAGAGAGAGGGATTCGATGGTGGGAGTTACCTCGGGTGATTCGGAGTCGGACTCGGAGTCAGAGTCGGGTTCACCCTTGTGCTTGCCGACCTTGCCTTCTTCAATCGCCATGGTGCAGAAGCCACCATGCTTGGCGTCGGCGTAGAAGCATAGGACGTTGAGCTTGTCCTCAACCTTTCCCTTCGACTCATCGTCGCTCGAAGAAGAGCCTCTGTTGGAGGAGAACTCGATGTCGCTGAGGGAGGTGAGGAAGGATCGGTGATCGGCCTTTACCTTGTTGAGCACCTCCTTGGCGGATCTTCGCTTGTAGCCGCCCTTGGCCTTGTTCTTGATGCCATGGTGGTGCTCGCGGTTGTCCTTGCGCTTGGTGAAGTCCCCTGCAGCTTTCTTGGGGCAGTTTGTGATGAAGTGATCCTCATCACCGCAATGGTAGCACCCCTTGGCCGCGCCACCACGTCGTCGGTTCAAGCGGTTGTTGTGATACCGCGAGAACTTGGTGATGACCAAGGCCAGCTCATCATCTCCAAGAGCCTCCACTTGTTCCTCTACCACAGAGATCAAAGACAAAGCGAACGAAGAGTGTGAAGGGTTAGAGGAAGAAGAAGACACACCACCGGGGCCGGAAGAGTGTGAAGGGTTCAACGGGTTCTCAAGCTTGGCCCGGGTCTGATTGTCGATCTCCGAGGACTTGAGCTTGCTGAACAGATCGTCCACGATCAGGGCATCATAGCCCAGTGACTCCTGAATGGCAGCCACCTTCATCTCCCACACCCTCCGATCAAGAGCATGCAAAAGCTTGATAGACATCTCATGATCATCATAGGGTAAGTTGGCTCGATTAGCACGCATCTTATTGATGATAGATTGGAAGCGAGTAAACATCCCGTCAACAGATTCACCGGCCAACTGAACAAAGTTCTCGTACTCTCTACGGTACATGTCAAAGAGTCTGGACTTGATCTGAGGGTTGCCCTCATGATATCTCAAGAGTGTTTGCCAGATCTCCCGTGCCGTAGTGAGGTTCGAGACTCGCTCAAACTCAGGAAGTGACAAACTCGAGAAGAGAATACTACGTGCTCTATTGTTTGCGTTGTGTTGAGTGATTTGGAGTTGGTCAACACGAACTGTAAGAACACGATAGCCCTCATTCTCACAAATCTCCCATATGTTCGAATCAACTTCTCCAGGCGGACATGCGCACCTTCCAGTTGGAGAAGTTCGTTCCATCAAAAAACGGAGGTTTGCCAACACCTCGCTCCATGTCGCCTTCGCGGATCAAGAACCGAGTAAGGTGGATTGATCCTTAACCGGCTCTGATACCAATTGAAGGACCGAGAATGGCGACCAGAGGGGGGTGAATGGGAGCCTCAAATTTCTCTCGAAATATTCGGGCCACTCTTCCCAAAAGTCAAACCGATTCAGACGAAAACGAGCAAATGAAAGCTCACCGGTAGTGGAGGAAAACTCACCAGAAACCCCTAAAACCAAGTTCTCAACCCCTACGAAAAAGAGGCGAGAACCCAAAGCAAATCAGCAGAAAACTACAGGCTACGAACGCTGGAGAACAGGGCGACGGACGCTCCGGCGCAGTGCGACGGACGCTGTGCGTCGGACGCTAGGAGATCGTCCATCGGCTTTCCAGAAAGCTTTGTAGAGAAGAAGCAGACGGCAAGGCGTCGGACGCTGGGCGACGGATGCTTGGGCGATCGTCCGTCGGCCTACCCGAGAGCAAAACAGATCTGCACAGCTTACAAGACGCGACGGACGCTGGGCGACGGACTCTGAAGAGCGTCCAACGCCAAAACCAAAGGACGCCGACAAGCGAGGCGATGGACGCACACTTGGATGAGCCCTAGCGTCCGACACAAACTTACAGAGCGTCCGACGGACTGTCCGACGCCAAAACTCAGAGCGTCCGACGCCCTCGAGCAGAGCGTAGAAATGCGAAATTTGTTTTTGTCTCCGCCAAATCTTTCCAAAACTCAACCAAATGATCACTAACGACAACCAAACTTTGTAGGCATGATCCTAGTGCAGTTGGGGAGCTATCCCGAAGAAATCATCGCTCAATTTGGAGTAGATAAACGGGAAGAGAAGTAATTCGAGGGAAAACTGAAGAACGAAGAACGCTGCAAAGAAATCGCCCGATCTGCATACTCGAGAGGTTTGAGGAAGGATCCTTCGGTGCAAAGATGCTCCTCTCTATTACGAACAACTTCGTTCAAATGGATTTGCAAGAACTACTCCCTACAAAAAGATCTCAACTCGGGATCAAAAGAGGGGCAAAAGCAAAACACGAAGAACACAAGCAAAACGGGGACTCAATCACAAAATCAAAGGCGCCATGGCCTACGAAGGGTAAGGCCTCCGATTCCCACCGAAAACAAAGTGCAAATCCTTACAAAGGTTGAAGAGATCAACCTAGGGACCTCATGAACTAGAGAGAGGGTAGAGAGAGAGAGAGAGAGGTGGTGGAAATAATTAGGGTTCAAGAGGTAGGATGAGAGATACCCCTTCATCCCCTACTTAAAGGGCTTTGGCTATTTCCCAAAGACCCCCCCTAGATACAAGACCGAATTACCTAGCCTAAGACATTGTAATCCAAGTCAGTAACTCTCAGCCACTCATTTGAATGGACGGCCCCGCTTCCTGCCAGGAGTTGTCGTCGCCTCGACGCAACCTCCAGGATTCCGCCATGTGTCATCCCCGCTTCCTCGGAAGCTCCGCCCGGATTTTGAGGCCCAAACCCGTAAAACCCGCCACCGGTAGCTTTCGGCTCAACTACCGAACCCTGAGTTTTGAGGCCCAAACTCGGAAACCGTCCTCCGATGGTTTTGAGGCCCAAACCATCAAACCGTTCGACTCGAGCCACCTTGTCCTCGCCCGGTCGGACTCCGAGTCTCCTGAGCCTCCGCTCGATCCGCTCGTCCGCCGTCTTGACTCGGTGACTCGGTCTACCTCCATGTCTTCTCGCACTCGCCGGTGCCAAGCACTAGCCACCACAGCTAGTCCGTCGGCGCCCATGGTCCCTCGGTCCGAGCCCCGCTTCCGCCCTTCACCGCTCTCAGTCCATCGGCACGGCAAGCCTCTACTCGACCTTCTCCACGACATTGACCACCGTCACTAGGCATAGCACCTGCACACCACAAGCCGATAGACAATCACACATTTGCTTTCGCAAAGAGGTTAGGTTAAGCCACTCAAACTGAAACGCTCAAGTGTTGGACGATCACTCATCACAAACCTGAACAACATGGGTACTTATCCACCATGTGTTCACATATTTATCTACTTCTGGTGGAACGTATGGAAGGAGAGAAATCGGAAAAATTTTCAACACAAACAGTTGCAACCACTGCAAGTAGCCTCTCTATGCAAGAATGATATTTCACAATACCAGCTAGCAAAAGCGTCGAGAGGACAAGACTTCCACTAGAGCATCAACGGGGAGAATTAAAGCATTGATCTTACTACGCATTACAAAGACACAAGGCATGACCTGGTCTGCCCTCAATCGGTGGAATCGCCGGAGGGTCCGCCCTGAATAGCTGGGGTGCGGCTTCTCGATGACGACGGCGCAGGGACCGGGCGGATAAGCACGGACCTCCGCAGGGACATCCAGGGCCGCTGCCATAGTGCCCTTGCACGTGGCTGTCACACCCGGTTTTAAGAACAAAACGAGATATACCCTATATGTGAGCCTAGGAAGTCAAATCTCACATATAGCCACAGAACAAGGTAATATCAAAAGACAATACTTAAATACATAACATATAAGGTCAAAGAAATAACCTTAAGAGAACAAATAGTGGTAATACACTCCGATCTTCAGGCGAAGACTCCACTCCACAGGGACCAACTGACTGGTTGATCACAAGCCTAACTGCTCGAGACTCTTGCAAACTGGTACCCATCCAGGATTTTTATCCAAAGATTGAAAAGAAAAGAACAAGCGTAAGTACTTTCATACTCAACAAATATACATGGGGTTCATGAGGCTCAAAAAGGTATGACACTGGTTAAACTGCATCAGCTTTTATGTTGTTGCAATGTTAGCATATGGATAGCATCAATAATATCAACAGCCCAATAACCAGATGATCGAGTAAACATGAATAATGAATAGCAAACTAGTAAAAGATAGATTAAAGTCATTCTGTTCCATAAGAATTCCAGGCTGCTCGTATCCGTGAGCACGGCTAATATATTAGTTTTAAGACACTCTGCAGAGGTTGTATATCTTTACCCATGAGTCGTGTTGCCCATATGTCCGGGTTAATTACTCCCAAAACATTGCCAAGGTGAGCGGGCAGGGTACACTATGAAGTCTTTCAAAGGGGCTTGCTGACATACCACAGACAGTACGGATCCACGGCAAGGGGTATATAGGAGCCCCGGGATGGTACACACACGTAGCGGTCCCCACTCCAGCCGCTACCGCAACCGCTCATCAATGGCAACTTTCGTGAACTGCCGCATGCGAGAGAGTGACCCTAATACTGAACTAAAGCCAGAGCCATATAGCTCTCATGGTTGTACTGTAAATCCCGGGTGATCGCTTACGGAGGTTCTAGAGCATCTCAAAAACTGTGCTCTAGATCACCTTAATCCAAATTGCTAAAAAGTATATTTTACCGTTGTTGCATAATTCATTAGTCAAGGTTACATGATCATAGTTATTTTCCAAGAGCACTAGCTTGATCTACCCAATGCATAAATCCCAGGGTAACAAGGTATAAGGTACAAAGGTATGGTGAAACTAAATAGGATATCAAGGAAACACATGCATGACATGAATTAATGATTAAAGTGATTAGGACAACAAGGATGATCCCATGAATACTTGCCTTAAAACAGATACTTTCTTCAAAGATCAACGTCTTCAAAGATCTTCAGGAAAACCAACTTCTTCTCCTTGATCTCCAACACAAACTCCCCAATTGGACAATAATTAACAAATCACCACACAAGCATTCTGATCATACAAAGCATACAAACATGGCTACATTAGAACAATACACCAATCAATAAAAAGGATTTAGAAAGAGATCTACGCAACTCTACGATCACACAGTCGCGAAGAACACGCTAATCGGAGCTACGATTAGAAAGATACGACTAACGGAAGATTTGCTTTTATAAAAGAGAACTATAGGCTTTATCGATTTTATGACTATATAAAAGAGTGTACAAAGTATTTCAAAGAAACATCTTGGATTGAAAACGGAAGTTGAAACTATCATCATTTCATGTATAAAACAAGTTGCAAAGTGGTTAATCAAATTAAGATTTGAACCCATGAAAATACAGAGCTATTAACATGGTATTAAAGATCACTAAAGAAAAGGTTACGCCGATACGAAGCCAACGCAACTTGAACGGAACGAAACGGAGAAGATATGAAATTAACAAGTTTTTCTATACAAAATTAATTCATTAAAAAGAATTAATCTAAACCTTATTTTCAAAATACTTTAACAAAGATGAAAACTGTACCATTAGATATATCATGAAATTACGGGGCTAACGCAACTTGTTTGAGTCAAAACGGATTTAAAACGGAGAAATTATAAACATTTGAAAGGGGTGGCAGTTCTGTAATTAAAGAGAAAACATATTAAGGTCTACGCGAGAAGGTTTACATTTTCCAAAACGAGAAAGCGCAAAGAAGGAAGGCGCCAAGGGATCTGTGGCGTGGGGCTGACGGGTGCCCCGTGGCGGCACGGGATAGGGCAGGCGCAAGGCGTGGCTGTGGACCGCGTGCGGGCTCGGTGCGGTGGACCCTGTCCACACTGTGCTGTGGACCGAACCGGTATCCACTAAAGGGATCTAATCCCGGCCGTCTGAGGAGAATCTGACGGCGCAGAGGGGTGTGGGTGCGGATGGTCACCGGGGCGGCGCTCCCGCGGCGGCGCGCCATGGCCAGAGGGCAAAGACTCACCGGTGTTCTCGAAAACGGCGATTCCGAGCTCCACTGGTCGAAAGGAAAGCACCGGGAGAGAGAGGAAGGAGAGGGGAGCTCGACTACGGCGTTGGTTGAGGCCGAGAGGGACTCAAGGGGGTGGTCCAAGCGCGGTGGCGGCACGGCGGTTCTGGTGATCGCGCACAGAGGTGCAGAGGGCGAGGGAGGGAATGGGAACAGCACCGTGAGCCTTCTTACCAAAATCCGAAGCTCTGAGAGCGCTTGGACAGAACGGAGGGGCCTGGCAGCAGTGGGACGACGACGGCGGCATTCTGTGTTCGCGGCGGCGGCGTTCTGGGGCTAAGTCAGAGCGAGGCGATGGCTCTGGTGGCTCTGGTGGATACGATAGGAGCTAGAGCTCCGGCTTTTATAGCCCGAGGATGATCCACAGGGGAGGAAGGGGGGATTTGGAAGGCGGCGTCGCGCTCGGCAGAAAAGGAAGCATCGGCGCGGAAAAAGGAAAGAGAGGGAGAGGAAGAAAGGGAAGGCGGCCGGTGGGGCGATGTTCGGCTTGCACGTCACGGGACCGCGCTGATAAGGAAAGGGGAGATCCCCCTACTCCGATTCGAGATCGGCCGAGGAGCGTCGGCGCGGAAGAACAGGGAAGGGGGAAGGAAGAAGAAGGAAAGAGGGGGGAAAGTGACTGACACGTGGGTCCGGTCTGCCAGCGTGAGCAGAGAGGAAGAGAGAAGCTGGCGAGCGGGGTCACCTTGTCAGCGGGCCAGTGGCGCGCGCGCGTGCGTGCACTCGGTGGCAGGCCGGCTGCTGGGCCTGCGCGTTGGGTGGGCCGCGAAGTGGGGGGAGAGGGGGAGGGGCCTGGTGCGGGCCTGCTGCGGCTGTGTAACTCCCAAAATTTTGCATTTTTTTTCAAAATAGATTAAAAGTAAAATTGAATTGCATTTTGGGTGGACATTCAAGCATAGGAAAATTTAATAAAGATTTCATAAAATAAAATTATCACATCTAGAAACATTGTTGTTGCATTCATGCTGGTGCATAATAGTTTGTGTTGGTTGGTATTTGCAAAGTTCAAATTTGATTTCAAAAATGCATTTGAAAAGGTGTTGGAAATTCAAAATTCAAAAAGGAAAAATATTTTCTATTTCTTTTCTCTCCCTCCTCCTCACTTTGGCCCGAGGCCTGTTACCCCCAGCCCAGCAGGCCCTCTCCTCTTTCTCTCTCTCTCGGTTGGCCCAGAACCGGCCCACCTTTTCCCCTCGCGCACGGGACAGCCCAGCTCCACCTCCCTTTCTCACTCACTCGCTCACAGTGGTCCTCGCCCGTCAGAACCGTCCCTCTCCCCTTTCCTTCTTCTCTCTCGCTCCCTTCCTTCTCTGTGCGCCGGTGGAACCTTCCCTGCCGAACCCAATACGGAGCAGGAGATCTCCCTTGCCTTCCCCGCGACGCACCGAACCCCGCGCCGCACGCCCCAACCTCCCTTTCCTTCTTTCTTTCTCCGCCTCTTTCCTTCTCTGTCGCCGCCGCCTTACCTTTGCGGAGGGACATGAATCCGCGTCGGATCCCGCCTCTCCTTCTCTGTGGAGCACCTCAGAGCTATAAAAGCTCGTCCCCCGCACCCCCTTTCGCCCTCACACACCGCCCCTCGGAGCCTTGCAGACGCTCAGAGCCGTCGCGCCCGAGTTCCGCGCTGCCGCCGCCGCTCCGCCGTGGGCATGTTCCTCCGCGCCGTTCCACTGCCCCAGAGCTTCGCGTGACGGTTAGAGCATTCCCAGAATGCTCACAACCCCCCCTGATCCCTCCGCCTCACCCGCAGAGCCTCGGTCCGCGACCACCGTCGGCACAGAGGTGCCCCTCCGCGTGCGCAGTTCGCCCTCGCGCGCAATCCATTCAACTAACCCCGCCATCGTCTTCGCCGCTCTCCCTTCTCCCTCCCTGGCCTTTTCGCGCTGAGAATGGCGCCCCAGATTGCCGAATCGTGTTGCGCCACCGTTCGCCGGCAATGGCGCCGCCGCGCTCTGTTCTATCCCGGCCAGGAGCGCCGCCCTCCTCCCCCTTTCTAATCTTGACCGTCAGTGTTAGATCGGACGGATCACAGGGCTCTGTACCCCTTCGGCTGACGCTTTTGCAAAAGAGACCCCACCCTTTTTAAAGTCTAAACCCGCAGTCCAGAGGCGTATTCCCTTGTTATGCTTTTTGTTCTGGAAAACGTATTTCCTCTCGGTTCTGTTTTAATTCAAAAATAAAAAGGAAAATTCTATTTACACTTTTTCCACTCTATTTCAAATGCTTATAAATTGCTCATTTTAAATCCAAATCGATCCGTTCAAGTTGCGTTAGATCCGTAATTTCATGCTCTACCCAGTAGTATAGTTTTCATCTATGTTAATTACTTTTGAAAATCAAAGAAAATGAATTCTGTAATGCTTTAATCTTGCTCTTTTGAAAATCCCGTTTAATTCATATCTTTTCCGTTATAGCTCCGTTTTTCGTGATTCAAGCGTCTATGTGATCGTAGCGAGACGTAGATGTGTTTTATAAACTTTTAATCTTGTTTTATTGTGATTGGTGTACTGTTCTAATCAATAGCCTTTGTTTGCTTGCATGTATGCCTCTGTATGATTGCATGTGATGTGATGATCGAGTACAGTCGGTGAGCAGTACGGGGGTGACCAGGAGTTTTGCTTTGAGCAGGAGCAGCAGCAGGAACCCTTTGAGCAAGGCAAGTATTATACGGGATCTTCCTTGATGTCCTAGTAATGAAGTTTTTCCAATAAAATCATATGCATGTGTCTAATATTGTTACCATAGGGATTACCTAGATTTGATTACCTCTATCCTTGAAATCCTATGGGTTACTTTTGCATATGGGTAGTTATTGCTAGTGCTCATCTTTAATAAGCATGATCCTTTAATCTTGATAAATGAATGTATGAGATGATAAAGTAAAACTTGACTTTTTAGCAACATGGATTTAGGACCCTATCTGTCAGCAAAAGCTGGGACATACAGTGCAACCATGAAGGCTATATGGCTCTGGCTTTAGTTCAGTATTAGGGTCACTCTCTCGCATGCGGCAGCTCACGAAAGTTGCCATTGACGAGCGGTTGCGGAGCGGCTGGAGTGGGGACCGCTGCGTGTCTGTACCATCTCGGGGCTCCTATATACCCCTTGCCCGTGGATCCGTACTGTCTGTGGTATGTCAGCGAACCCCTTTGAAAGACTTCATAGTGTTCCCTGCCCGCTCACCTCGGTAGTGTTAAGGGAGTCATGATCCCGGGGCATTTGGGCAATCACGACTCATGGGTAAAGTGTACAAACTCTGCAGAGTGTTAAAAACTATCATGATAGCCGTGCTCGCGGACACGAGCGGCCCGGAAAACTCACAGAAACTTTGTTTACTTGTTGTTTACATTTATGAATCATTTTATCATGATATTATGTTACTTGTTCATTTGTTTACTTGATCATGCAATTTAATTTGGGGACTTAAGCATAACTTTGAGCTACCACTTACAAAGTTTTGTTACAAATTAAAATGCTTACCGCAGTAAACCAGTGTCATACTTTTTGAGCCTCATAAACCCCATATATGCTTGTTGAGTACGAAAGTACTTACGCTTGTTTTCTTTCTTTTCTATACTTGTATAAAAATCCTGGATGGGTACCAGATTATCAGAGTTATGAGGAGTATCCAGAGGACTACTAGGTTTGGGGTCAACCAGTTGACGTCCCTGTGCTATGGAGCTTCGCGAAAGTTATCCTATATTTCCACTGTTATGTAATAGACATTATTTAAATACTTGTTCGCTATGTAATAAACACTTGTGATGATACAATTTTGATAATTTGTCGGCTTATGTGTGTGACTGATCTCTAGGCACACATAATGTTATTGCATCCTGTTTTGTCTTTAAAACTGGGTGTGACAGATTGGTATCAAAGCCGTGTTGACTGTAGGACACAAACCTAGATAGAATCGGTTCTTAGGAATGCTCTTTTATACCTTGTTACTATTTGTTAAAACTATTACTCATCTCAAAATTATATTATCTTGATTCTAACTTAGTCTCGTCTTTGCTTTTCTATAGATGGCCCGCAACAAGCAGACTGCTCGCAAGTCCACTCGTCCCCCACCAAAGTTCGTGCCAATGGAGCCCCGCGAGGATGACGAAGAAGAACCCCAAGAAGAGAGTTGTTGACACAAAAAGCGTCAGATCTGTGAACACCTCGGGCTATTACCCAAAGCTCGATATTCCGGAGGCGTGCCAGTCGATTTCACCAATCAATCGACAAGGATGATAACTAGAACAATCTGAACGAGACGACAGCGATGCGCCCGGACGTCAAGGCTCAGATTTGATCAAGGATAACTAGAGCAGAGCTGAACGAGGCAAACAGCGATGCGCCCGGATTGCCAAAGCTTAGAGGTACTCCCACGCGGAACTAGCAAGGATTTGACGGAGATCAGGATGATGCAGCCCGTCGAAAGCTTGAAGAACTCGTTGAAAACTACAGCTAATGCAGTAAAAGGGTAAATTGTGGTAAAAAGTAGAATATGATAAAATTGGTTTGTTTTTGAATTGGATTGGTTTTTTATTCCATGGCCCTCGGGCACATATTTATACTCCCGCATGGAGAGTTGTACAAAGACACGACACATATCCTTTCTAAAACAAACTCCTACTTTTAAGGAATTTGACTCGCGCAGGAGCTGGATAACAATATTTATTTCCTAAACAAACACACACATTTTAAAGGAAAATAAACGACCCATGCAAGAATCAGACTCAAACTACTATAATAATACTGGTACAAGACACCAGTTTCCTTATACTTCTTTTCGATGCAAACTTTCCATCGGCAGACCCCTTCAATCCCACACCTTCCTTCTTTGGCCACTTGTAATCCTCCGCTGCCGCTAAGTGCTAAGTCACGCCCATCGGCATCGGCAATACTTTCCCGATCGGCAATCGACAACATTTCTTCATCGGCAATCGGCAACCACCCTTCATCGGCAATCGGCAATGAGCCCTTATCGACAATCGGCAACCATCTTCCATCGGTAATCGGCAACGAGCCCTTATCGGCAATCGGCAACCATCCTCCATCGGCAGTCGGCAAGCCATTGGCAATGACTTTCATCGGCAATCAGTTTCAGGAAGACTTCACCAATTAACTTTGTCGGCAAAGCTCATCAGCTTCCATCGGCAACGCACTTGGTCTTCCCGCAGCACTCCCATCGGCAACATCGGCTCAAAAATTCTCCCGATGCCGATGGAGAACGGCCACTGACCAGTCAAGCCTCGGCCCATTTGACACGTGTCGAAAAACGGTGTCAACACATGCCCCCCAGTTTTGGAGCGTAAAACACTTTACGTGCCGAAATTCTCTCCACTGTAGCCGTCGCTGTAGCTGTTGCTGTAGCCGTTACCTCCGAGATAGATGTACGGTTTCCTCGATCCCCGCGTGTGGAACCACAATTTAATAATAAAATCCCTCGATTGTAGCACAAACAGTTGCAAACCACCTCGATCACCGCGCGTATCTACCGCAGGCCTCTCCACATTCCTGCACAGTGTGGAACAGAACCCCAAAATACCCTTGAACAGGATTATAAAAGTTACTGGGATCCACACTGCCTTTTTACCCGAGCCCATTTTCACTTTCACCTTCCTGCCTTCGTCTTCAACCTCCAGTCGCGCTGAAGAACACAAGCTCGAGCAACAGTGTTCCTCCGTAATCAAGGACGAACTGCAAGCATTCCTTCGACTCTAATGGCAATCCAAGTCGACATCCCGAAGGTAAGACTCATTCTCCACTCAATCCAACCTCTTTGCATGGTTCTTTTCCTCGCAAAAAACCTGGATTTATCCCCATTCTTTTTCTGATTCGTCCCTTCTTCTTCGAACCCTAGGAGCTATACAACAAGGTAGTCATCCCACTCACTGATTCCAACCTGAGCTGCTTAGGCCCCACGGGCAATCCAGACCCCACATTCATCATTAATGCAGAAACCAACCGGATTCCGTTCAGATCTGAACGTTTTGATCTAGGACTATGGAAGGACACATACCGCTCATGGACCAAGCACACTAAAGGATGGAAGAACTGGTACTTGAGAGTAGTCAAATCATAGCAAGTGTACTGGCAGGAGCGTAACTTGGATCAGTGTATTAGGCTCTCAATTGTCGATAAAGAGAAGAACGAAAACTTGATGATGGCAGCTTCATACTTCTGGTCCGACAGCATGAACACTTTCCTCTTCAGGCATGGACCAGCTATCCCAACCCTTGCCGATGTCTACATGCTGACCGGCTTGGATATCACCTCTGCCGATACGCTTAGCCTCTTCAACAGAAAATCTAAGTATAAGGTGAACACCCGGAGCATCGGCGGCTAGACAGGTTATATTCAGGAACACCAGAAAACCAGATTGGTAACCCAACAGGAGCACGCCATCTTCTTAAACATGTGGTTGGAAAAGTTTGTCTTCTGCGGCAAAACCATCGGCCCGACCACCATGCACCTCCCAGCGGCTGAACTGCTTGCCGATGGAACGAGGCTCCCTTTAGGCAGGCATCTTCTTGGATCAGTATACCGATTACTGCATCAAGTGTCCCAGAAGCTACTGCTAGGAGAACCCATCGGCAACCTCGGAGGCCCCTGGTGGTTTTTCAATCTGTGGCTGAATGCACACATGCACAAGGCCTTCCAGTTTGACTTGTTTGCCCAACAATTCTCAAGGGATATATCGGAAGATTACCGATACGGGGATGATGAATCGGCAACTCGCCCTCCGCTTAACTTCGGAGAGGCTATCATAGTGCTGCCAGGTACCGATGCCGATGCAGAGCACTTCGGCTACTATTTTCAGAAGTTCTACAACGGACTCCCCTCCTCAGAACGGACCTGGTGGCCATATATTGATGAACATAACCAGTTCCCGCTGCTGTTTAACTTGACCGATGTGAACTTGCCCGAGAACCAAGCAATCATGAGGGCCAGCATTACTCCCCGAGCCATCCCAATAAATGTCTTTGGGTCTGGGAGGAATGCCCCACCATCCTACGAGTTCTACCACCCATCGGCAGCAGCGAGACAACTGGCATTTGGCCAACTGCCGATCAAGCTCTGCTTTTCCAAAGTAGTAAGACCAGGCAGATAATCTCCAATAATCTGGACTGGAACAAAGTCGTCAATCTCCCTGCCGATGCCGACACATCGGACCTCGACTTGTCTTCCTGGTCGCCAACTTCCTTCATCACCAACGAATTCAAGTCTTGGTGGCAAGAGTGGAAGTGCCAGCTACTCGCCAAGTCTTCACATTACTATCGGCACTTGATCGATGCCGATTACATCATTCCCGACGACGCAGTAAGTCTGCCATCTGATGTATTTTTATTACTTTATTTTTGTCATCGGTATCAGCATTTGACTCCTTTGCATTTGACAGGCCGATGATCTAGTCCCCACAACGAGTAATAGCGGCAGACCCTTTAATCTGCGGATAATGGGCCCCATATCCATCATCGGCACCAAAGCTCCAATGTTGGCCGCTTTCACGCCTCAACAGGTACATACGCGGACACCCACAAAAGCCCAGGCTACATCGGCCTCTGCCGTTGCCTTGACACGGGTTTATGCAGTAAACTCACTTTTACCTGTACCGATTACATACTGTTTTATCGGCAACATTTATCTTGTATAACTTGCTTTGTATTTTCAGGCACTATGGCCATCGGCATCTGTTTCCAGCAGGCAAGCACCTTCTAGCCCGGCTGCCGATGCCCCCCGGTCTTCGTCGAAGCGGGTTGGTTCCCCTGCTGCTGCGCCGACGAAAAAGAGGCGCTTGGGGCTGGCTTCTCCTTCGCCATCGGCTCCAATCGCGCCATCAACTGCCGATGCGCCATCGACGGAACCTTCCTCAGCCCTAGTTGCACCAACCGCTGGCGGACCATCGGCAGAGCCTCCATCGGTGAGCGTGCCTGATCAGCCGATGGACGACATCCCAGCTCAAGATATAACTCCACCGACCACAATAGCAGAGGCATCGTCATCGGCACCACCGGCCAGATTCCTTGGTGAAGAGACAACTCCAACGGCCGTAGCAACAGAGGCAACGCCGGCATCGGCACCATCGGCCGAAGTCCCTGATGACAGAGTGGGATCGCCATCACAAGAACCGGCCATTATATCGGAGGCGACGCCGGCAACAACCACGCCAGCACCAGCAGCATCGGCCACTTCTCCAACAAGGGCTCAGTCATCGGCATCTGCTGCCGATGTTCAGAATGAAGTTGGACCATCCAGTATGCCAAGTCCCAGGCAGGAGATCCGCTTCAAGACAGTAAGTCATTTACCTTAAAGCTCATATTATAATTTTGCAATCGGCACACTTTAACCCTTCTGTTTCCAGGCTCAGGACTCTCCGGACAACCTCTTCTCCTACAGCGTGAACCCTCAGGATGAGGATGAACGCCAAGGCCGCATTCGAGCAGACAGCCTATTCTCCTTTGCGGTCGATGTTCCCGACGATAATGAAGAGGAGAGTTCCGTCCCAACCCTGTCGGTAGAGATCAAGTATAAGCTAGAGGGATTGCTCTCCTTGGTGCTACAAGACACATCTCAACTCATCCAAGATTCATCGGCAGCAAGGATTGCATTTAAGGACATCCAAAGCCATCTCTCCGCCGACGTAGCAGAAGTCCTTCTCCAGGAAGCCTCTATCGACATCAAACAGATCCAGTACCAGAGGCTTGCCCGTCGTATCGCCGATAGGGCCGCTCAAGCCAAGAGCGAAGAAGAGAAGCTCAAATTCAAACACATTGCCGATGAGAAGCACAAAGGCATTGGTCAAGCAGAAGTCTCCATCGGCAACCTTGATCAAGAAATTTCCCGACTGTCGGCAAAGAAGGAGGAGCTGCTTGCGGAGTTACAGAAGGTTGAGGGGGATTTGACTGCAGCCAACCAGCAGAGAACCCAACTATCCGACTCCATCAAGGTCCTGCGGCAAGAAAGGGACCAGAATGCACGATAGGCTATACTATGGAAGAAGAAAATCAAGCCGGTCGAGGGCTCTGCCGATGCCGACGCCAAGGAGATGGACAATATAGAGCAAATTCGCCTGCGTGCGATATCAGTTATCCACTCCTTGCTATAATGTCTGTTGTATCGGCAAGAATTGTAACCTGATACTTGATTTTGACTTGTAATATAATGCCAGTATGTTTTTACCGATGTTTTATAATTTTCTTTCATCGGCATTCGATTAAGCACTATGCATCTACCCATATGCTAGGATAATACCTCTTTAAGTATTTGCCGTTAATCGCTCTAGAGAACGCCACTCCTTCAAGAGTTTCCAAAATGTACGCATTACCAGGAGAAGACTGTTTTATCCGATAAGGACCCTCCCAATTAGGGGACCACTTTCCAAACTTAGAGCTCTTAGTCCCAATCGGTAAAATCAACTTCCAAACCAAATCGCCATCGGCAAATTCCTTCACTTTTACTTTCTTGTCATACCATCGGGCAACCCTCTTCTTATTCTCTTCAATGTTAATCAATGCCCTCAACAGATTACCAGCCAAATCTTCTAACTCATCTTTCATCAGAGTAACATAATCATCGGTCGTCAATTGATCCTGAAAAGATATCCGCCTAGAACCAATTTTGATCTCCCAAGGTAGGACAGCATCGTGCCCATAGACCAACTGATACGGCGAGACCTTAGTTGCACCATGACAAGCCATCCGATACGACCACAAGGCTTCATTCAATACCACATGCCACCTTCTAGGGTTCTCTTCAATTTTGCGCTTAATAAGCTTGATAACCCCTTTATTAGAAGCTTCAGCCTGACCATTAGCCTGGGCATAATAAGGAGAAGAATTCAGCACCTTGAAACCCATGCTAGCAGCAAAGTCATCAAACTCTTCCGATGTGAACATGGTCCCTTGATCGGTAGTAATAGTCTGAGGAATACCGAATCGGTAAACGATGTGCTCCTTAACGAAATCCACCATGTTTGCCGATGTTACCTTCTTCAAGGGGACTGCCTCAACCCATTTAGTGAAGTAATCGGTAGCAACAAGTATAAACTTGTGCCCCTTGCTCGACGGCGGATAAATTTGGCCGATGAGATCAATATCCCATCCTCTGAACGGCCAAGGCTTGATTATAGGATTCATTGCCGATGCAGGCGCCCTTTGCACATTACCAAACTTCTGACAGTCCTGGCACCCTTTGAAATAATTGAAGCAATCTTCAAGGATTGTCGGCCAATAATATCCATTCCGCCTAATCATCCACTTCATCTTGAATGCCGATTGATGCGCTCCACACACACCTTCATGGATCTCACCCATCAACTCTTTCGATTCCTCTTTGCTGAGGCATCTCAGCAAGACTCCATCAATCGTCCGATAATACAGTTTATCGTCGAGGAGCACATACTTAGTGGCTTGGAACCTTAAACGTCTCTCAACTTTCCTAGATGGATCCCTCAAGTAATCGGCAATTTCCTTTCTCCAGTCATCGGTAACTGTTACCGATGTCGTGACTTCTTGAATCGGCTGATATCCTGAGCCATTTTGTGCCAACCGATTGGCCTCTTCATTATGCAATCTTGGAATATGCTCAAGGCGGTATTCTCTGAACTCTTTCAACAACTGCAAACACCGCTCATGGGCTGCAATTAACACCTCGCTTCGGCATTCATATGTTCCAATCAATTGATTAATCACCAACATGGAATCACCAAAGACCTCAACAGCATCGGCACGCACCTCCCTGAGTAGTTCTAACCCCTTAAGCAAAGCTTGGTACTCAGCCTGATTGTTTGTCGAAGTAGCAACAATCGGCAACGAGATTTCATACTTCTGTCCTCGGGGTGAAATCAAGAGAATGCCGATACCCGCTCCATCCTTGCATGTAGACCCATCAAAGAATAGAGCCCAAGGAGCAATCTCAACAAAACTCACCATATTGCAGTGTTGAGTAACAAAATCGTCCATCACTTGACCCTTAACAGCCTTAGCCGATTCATACCTTAGGTCGAACTCTGATAGTGCCAAAATCCACTTACCGATTCGTCCACTCAAAATCGGCATTGACAGCATATACTTGACCACATCATCTTTGCAGACAACAGTGCATTCGACCGACAGTAAATAATGCCTTAATTTAATGCAAGAGAAATATAAACATAAGCACAATCTTTCTATGGCCGAATACCTGGTTTCAGCATCCACCAATCTTCTGCTCAGGTAATATATTACACGTTCCTTCCCCTCAAACTCCTGAATTAAGGCTGATCCGATAACACCGTCATCGGCAGACAAATATAACCTGAAAGGCTTCCCGTGTTGAGGTGGAACTAAGACTGGAGGATTTACCAGGTATCTCTTAATCTCTTCTAAGGCTGATTGCTGCTCTTCTTCCCATGTAAACTCTTGATCGGCTTTCAATTTTAACAGAGGGCTAAAGGATTTGATCTTACCAGATAGATTAGATATAAACCTTCTGATGAAATTAATCTTGCCGATCAAGGACTGCAACTCAGTTTTGCTTGCAGGAGCAACCACCTTGTTAATTGCATCAATAGACTTTCTGCCGATTTCAATGCCTCTCTGATGCACCATGAAACCTAGAAACTGCCCTGCCGATACACCAAATGCACACTTGTTAGGATTCATCTTTAACCCATGCTCCCTTGTGCACTCTAATTGTTAGGAATATGCCCTAGAGCTAATCATGTAGATGATTATATTCCGATTGTATCCATGATTGATAAAGTGTTCTTTGAATATCCATTATAGACAACTAGTATTGATTGACAATTATGTGAATTGTTTGTGGAACTCAATTACCTAAATGGTTATTCTAAAAGTTGTCCCTGGTCGGCATTCTTGTAAGAGCACACTTGAATATTAGACCAGCACATGTATTAGTTGATGGCTATGTTTCACAAGTCATAGACATGGAGATGTCAAACTAATAATGTGGGCACATGTGAGACATGTAGGCTGGACTGACCCAACAAGAGAAAGTCTCTATTCATGTCATGTACGTTATGTCCTTAGACCTGAGATTGTGGTATGTACTCAAGATGTGAAACGATCTACTTAGAGACTATCAAACGCTACTCCGTTATTGGGTAGTTATAAAGGTGGTCCTTGGGTGGTCGGGAAACATGCTATGAGACGTAGACAATCAAGATGGAATTTGCCCCTCTCTTCGTGAGAGAGATATCACTGGATCACTCATGTGATTGGATCAACAAATGCATGGTCATGCTTGGGTTAAGTGTTAACCCACGAGTTGAATCATATATCGAGTGGCAAAGGGAATAACTTGTACATGGTCATAGTGGTTCGTCTGATATGATCATAGCGTATGCATAGGAGTTGACACGCCTTGCTAGAGGCCGCTATCAACTATTGGTCGAGTAAGAGTACTTGGGCCATGTCTATGTATGCGTGAGCCCATAGGGTCGCACGCTTAAAGGGCTGGAAGCCTAATTCGGGTTGGACCCGAATTAGACTAGGTTTAGGGTTACTAATGGGCCTCCACCGTGGGAGCTCGTCAGGACGCCTATATAAGCAAGGGGTGGGCGCGGGGCGAATTGATCCACGCCTTTTGGCAACCGCCGTCGCCTCCCCACGCTCGCGCCTTTTGCTCCTCGCGGACCTAGCAGTCCGGAGGCGCAACGCTTCCTCCCTGCACGTGTGGGATTCCTCGGAGGTGCTGCATCTGGAGCACAAGGACGAACCGCGCGAAGGGGACGTTGAGATGGACGACCACGCAACTGCACTGCCTGCTGCGACGCGCACGACTACATCAAGTCGTCTTCCGCTGCACCTGCGCGTCTAGTGGTAATCCCGTAACCTATAACAAGCAGTAGATCCTGGTTTATGAGGTCGAAAAGTTTTGTTTTCCGGCTAGCGTAGCAACCTCGTATTCCCTTTACTAATATCTTCTGCAAATCGGCAAGGTGCTTTTTGAAGTCTCCAAACTTAACCACCATGTCATCAATGTTGATTTCAACTATCGTGCTGATGTACTTATGAAAGATAAAATTCATCGCCCTCTGATAAGTAGCACCGGCATTTTTCAAGCCAAAAGTCATGACCACCCACTCAAATAAGCCAACGTGACCTGGACATCGGAAAGCAGTCTTGGATATGTCTTCTTCGGCCATGAATATTTGATTATACCCAGCATTACCATCCATGAAGCTAATAATCTGATGTCCAGCAGCGGCATCGATCAGCAGATCGGCAACAGGCATCGGGTAGCCATCCATCGGAGTGGCCTTATTAAGGTTCTTGAAATCAATACAAACACGAAGTTTTCCATTCTTTTTATACACAGGAACCACGTTAGAACTCCAATCGGCATATCGACATTGCCGAATAAATCCAGCTTCGATTAACCTCGTAATCTCAGCCTTGATGTCGGGCAGAATAGTAGGATTGCATCGGCGCGCAGGTTGCCGATGTGGTTGGAAACCAGACTTGATGGGTAACCGATGTTCAACTATCGATCGGTCTAAACCAGGCATCTCCGTATAATCCCAAGCAAAACAATCTTTATTCTCCTTTAATAAGTCGGTTAACTGCCGTTTACATTGGGAATCTAACTTAGCACTAATAAAAGTAGGCCTAGGTTTACTACCATCGCCGATGTCGACCTCGAGTAAATCATCGGCAGACGTGAAGCCCTGCCCTAGCTTTCCGTCGTCAGCGAACCGATCCATTAAGATTCTTCTTCAGGACCGACTGCTTGGATCGGCTTGATGCGGTAATCGGCAACCTTGAGGAACTCCTTGTCCCAGGCCTCGCCGGATATGCACCTGGTCTGCTCATAAGTGTCCAACTCTGCCGATGCGACAGTAGATGGGGCTTCACCGCGAACGACCTCAATTCTGTCCCCGATCCACTGTACCAGACTCTGATGCATAGTAGAAGGGATACAACAATTAGCATGGATCCGATCCCTTCCGAGGAGCAAGTTGTAAGTACCCTTGCCACTGATTACAAAGAACGTTATCGGCAAAGTCTTACTGCCGATGGTTAAGCCAACACATACGGCTCCCATGGCGGTTGACACATTGCCTTCGAAATCCTTGAGCTTCATGTCGGTCTCGACTAAGTCCTGGTCACCTTTGCCAAGCTTTCTGAACACGACATAAGGCATTATATTGATCGACGCGCCACCATCCAGCAGCATCTTGGTCATCGGCTGACCATCCACTTTGCCCTTAACAAACAGAGCCCTTAAGTGTTGCCTTTCGTCTTCGGCCGGCTTTTCAAAGATAGCCGTCATCGGATCCAGCACCAATTGTGCCATATCGGTAGCCTCTTCATCATCGCTGACGGGCACCATGAACTCCATCGGCAACATGACAACCATGTTTATATCTGCCGATGGGTCCCTGTCCTTGCGCTTTGGCCTCCATTGCTTTTCTCCCGAGGGCTCTGCACTATCATACAGGTCATCACGGCGCTGGTGCTGAATCCACCTCTTCTGAGTTTTAGTCAAACCCTTAGGGCACCATGGAGGAAGCTTGGTCTTCCAGATGGGTTGGTGCTGCTTCCCACCGCTTACATCGGCACCTCTTCCGATGTTGGGATCTCTGGAGAATATCTCTTCCTCGGGCACTCTAGCATTGGCCATCTCCTCCAGCTCCCCCCTGGTCAACACGCCTGCCAAGCTGATTGTGGGCACTAAGCTTGCCCCCCAGTCGGTCATGTGCCGATCTGTTCTCTCTGAGCGGCCTGGCGTATCTGGGTGCCTGATCATCAAAACAAGGTCTCTTACCTGACCGATCGGCTGTGTAGTACCCATTGCATTCTGGATAGTTATCGGCAGTGGGCAGCTTGATGCCTTCCTCCCAGCAATGAACAAAGAAGGGACACCTCCAGTGATCCTTGTGTCGAAGCCATTCCCGATGCTCCTCTTCTTCTTGCCGATACCGTTCTTCACGTGATTGCCGATGATTTCGCCTTGGCTGTTTGTGCGTGATCACAATCCCAGGAGCCTTGTCGGCACTGTTACCTTTATCGGCAATCTTCTTACCCTTTCCGTCATCGGCAAACCTCCTTGCGTCGTGCTCAGGCACTTGGTAGTTAGGGTCTACCGATGAGTTCCTTCTGGCAGCTTCCGATGTCAGCACTCTGGTCTTCTTACTGATCTCCACCATATTGTTTGGGAACGGGTGCTGATCAATCTTCATCGGTTTCTGGACCTTAGAATTTTTAAACTTAATGCGCCCAGACTCGATCTCCGACTGCAACTGCTGCCTGAATACTTTGCAGTCGTTGGTACTGTGTGAGGTTGCATTATGCCACTTGCAGTACCTAATCTTCTTGAGCTCTTCGGCTGATGGAATCACTTGGTTGGGCGCCAACTTGATTCGCCCCTCTTGCAGCAATAAGTCAAACATCCTATCAGCCTTGGCGATGTCGAAGGTGAACCTCTCAGTCTCCTTTTGGCCGAACGGACAAGACACGAGCTTCTTATCCTTTACCCATTCGGCCGCATCGACATTCAGCTCTTCATCCGACCCAGAGTCTTCTTCTTTCCCGATAAAGGTCACCTTTTTGTTCCAAGTTTTCCTGGGCTCAAAGGCCTTGATATCTTGATCGGCAATCCTCAGCACCAGGTGACTTGGGCTTTCAAATTCTTGGGACGCATACTTGTCCTTGATGTGCGGCAGCAATCCTTGGAAGGCCAGATCTGCTAATTGTCGATCATCCAGCACCAGACTGTAGCACTTGTTCTTCACATCCCGTAGCCTTTGCACAAAGCTTTCTACCGATTCGTCGTTGCGTTGCCTCATCTTGACCAAATCGGTAAGCTTCTTTTCATGTACGCCCGCGAAGAAGTACTTGTGAAATTGCCTCTCCAGATCGGCCCATGTAATTATAGAATTTGGAGGCAACGATATGAACCATGTGAATGCCGATCTAGACAATGATGAAGAGAACAATCTCACCCTTAATTCCTCCCTGCTGGCAGCTTCTCCGCACTGGATAATGAAGCGGTTGATGTGCTCCATCGTTGACGTGTCGTCTTGGCCGGAGAACTTGGTAAAATCGGGCACCTTGTACCGATTTGGAAGAGGAATCAGGTCGTATGCAGGAGGGTACGGAGTCCGATAGGAGTATGTGTTGACCTTGGGTTTGATGCCGAGCTGCTCTTTCATGACTTCGGCAATCTTACCAACCCAATATGCATCCTGCTCTTGTCGACTCATTGGCTGGTTGCCGACTGGTGGAGTCGGCTGACGCGCCTCTTGAAGATGCGTAGTAGTTGCAGGCGCAGCACCAGTCATCTGAACACCATGCATCGGTTGACTTACCAATGGATAGTTCTGCACACTTGGCGGATTTGGCTGAACTGTCACATTCATCGGTTGCTGCACCGATGGTCCGGTCTGAGTATAAGTTGGGCCTCCGTAATAATACATCGGCGCGCTAGGCTGCTAAGCTGGCGGCTGGTTGACCCATCCAGGATTATAGATCATCGGCATATGGCTTGCCAATGGCTGATAGCTGACCGGAGTATGCGGCTCTTGAATTCTAGAGCAATTAATCACCAGATTACCCTGGGGGACCGACACTCCAGCTTGAGGATTTGCCACCAGAGATTGACTGCCGGTGGTTATAATGTGTTGCATCGGCACAAAGCTTGCCGATGGTGGCATCAGAGGTATCTTGGGGATTACTTGGAGATCGTCTGATGGCACTTGTATGGTTGGAGCAGGTGCAGAGTTGTGCATCATATGGACCATCGGCTGTGACTGCGTTGTCGATGCCGTGGAACTCCTCCAGGCTGAACCATCTCCCTACACCAGATTAGAACCAGCATATAGATTCGGAGGCATATCGTATCCCCACCAGTTAGCAGGGGCTAGTCCCGAAGTCGCCGACGCGGCTGGATCTGGGTTGAGCTTGGTGATATCGCCAGCGTTCGGCCTTGGTGATGTAGCCACATCCGCATACGGTTCCACAGGGGTGGAAGACGCCATTGGGGTTGCCGATGGACTCGTAGATGCCAATCCAGGTTGATGGTATGCTGGACCGACATATCGCGGTGCATGCCCTTCTTTGAATGTTTGCGCGACGGCATTGTAGACAGTATTGGACAGCACGCTGGAGTGGTTAATCAAAGCTTGACTTACAACAGCATTAACCATCTCTTGTAGCTTACCAGGGTTGGCGTCGTACGTGACCTGCCGTGGCAACGGTGGATCTTACTTCTGAATTGCTTCGCCGCTCCTGCTGAGGCTGAAGGACTTGAGATACAGCTGCTTGTATTCCTCCATAGCCCGCTCCATGTCCTGCTTCTGATCATCTTTCAGATCGGCGTCGGAGACTTCAATGACATTCCTCTGGTTGACATCGGCGTGATCACCCATGCCGAATGTGTAGATCTGTATAATCGGGTCCCACTGGGCGTGCCAAAAGAGGTGTTGACACAAAAAGCGTCAGATCTATGAACACCTCGGGCTATTACCCAAAGCTCGGTATTCCGGAGGCGTGCCAGTCGATTTGACCCATCAATCGACAAGGATGATAACTAGAACAAACTGAACGAGACGACAGCGATGCGCCCGGACGTCAAGGCTCAGATTTGATCAAGGATAACTAGAGCAGAGCTGAACGAGGCAAACAGCGATGCCCCTGGATTGCCAAAGCTCAGAGGTACTCCCACGCGGAACTAGCAAGGATTTGACGGAGATCAGGATGATGCAGCCCGTCGAAAGCTTGAAGAACTCGTTGAAAACTACAGCTAATGCAGTAAAAGGGTAAATTGCGGTAAAAAGTAGAATAAGATAAAATTGGTTTGTTTTTGAATTGGATTGGTTTTTTATTCCATGGCCCTCGGGCACATATTTATACTCCCGCATTGAGAGTTGTACAAAGACACGACACATATCCTTTCTAAAACAAACTCCTACTTTTAAGGAAACTGACTCGCGTAGGAGCCGGATAACAATATTTATTTACTAAACAAACACACCCATTTTAAAGGAAAATAAACGACCCATGCAAGAATCGGACTCAAACTACTATAATAATACTGGTACAGGACACCAGTTTCCTTATACTTCTTTTCGATGGAAACTTTCCATCGGCAGACCCCTTCAATCCGCACCTTCCTTCTTTGGCCACTTGTAATCCTCCGCTGCCGCTAAGTGCTAAGTCACGCCCATCGACATCGGCAATACTTTCCCGATCGGCAATCGGCAGCATTTCTTCATCGGCAATCGGCAACCACCCTTCATCGGCAATCGGCAATGAGCCCTTATCGACAATCGGCAACCATCTTCCATCGGTAATCAGCAACGAGCCCTTATCAGCAATCGGCAACCATCCTCCATCGGCAGTCGGCAAGCCATTGGCAATGACTTTCATCGGCAATCAGTTTCAGGAAGACTTCACCAATTAACTTTGTCGGCAAAGCTCATCAGCTTCCATCGGCAACGCACTTGGTCTTCCCGCAGCACTCTCCCATCGGCAACATCGGCTCAAAAATTCTCCCTATGCCGATGAAGAACGGCCACTGACCAGTCAATCCTCGGCCCATTTGACACGTGTCGAAAAACGGTGTCAACAAGAGCTCTGAGAACAGCCGTTCCCGGACTCCCTCTGATGAGAACAGCCGCTCCAAGACTCCGTCTGGTGGATCTAAAGCTGGTGAAGAACGCTTGGGATGGACCAAGCACTTCCACTTCAAGGAGGGAGACGATGAGGACTACTACCATGGCTTGCTGAAGAAGACGTTGGAGGACCACTACTCTGACTGGAAGACCGAGGTGAAGTACATGTGCTACGAGAACAAGCACTTCCAGGACCCCTCCTTCTGGAAGTGTACCCTCTACGTCTGCATCCGGAAGGACGCCACACAGTCGTGGCAAGTGGAGGCTGTCTATGAGCCTAAGATCAGCCGTGCCAACATGATGGAGTGTATGGAGGATGCAGCTCGCATGGCCCTCTTCGATCTTTGTGCTCATCGTCGTAACCGCATGATGGAGGGCAAGTACCGGCACCTTCCCTTTGAGACCCGTGAGGGATGGTCCATGTTCGAGGCGAAGGATGGTTATGACGACGTCACCAAGGTGATGATCGACTTTGCTCATGAACTGATGCAGCAGGTCGAGGTGCTGACTGATGAGCTTGGTGGCCAGCGCAAGCTACTCAAGAGAGCCCGTGCAGAGAATGATGAGCTCAGAGGATGTCTGAAGATACCCAAGTTCCATCAGAAGCTTCCCCCAGTTTTCCTTCCATAGGATGAGTACCACCTGGATGTAATAAACGCTAGCAACGCAAGTTGAGTCGAGTCTTGTCGTGTCTTGTGAACTTGGTTTCATTATATGGTTGTTATTATGAATTATGAGTGATTTGGAGTTTTGTTATGAGTGCTGGAACATTGTGGGCCTGTCCACAAGTTCCTTAGTTAAAGACATATAGGTTTAATATAAATAAAAGTGCTAGCGGATGGGTTATCCTGTTTTCTATCTTGATGTTTTTTTGGAGCAGTCAGTAATCTTTCGGTTTTATCTCAAAGATGGTTCGTCCAATGATCATGAAATTTATGTGGAAACAACTAGACTTCAGTACCTTTCCAATGCATCTTGAATTACGTTCATACCTGTTCTGGTTTAGGAGTTATGATAGTTACAAGTTGAGGTTTCTGCGCAGTCTGGAACTCAGAAACAGTTTTGTTAACTTGCTGTTTTCACCTAATTTCACATCAGAATCTGAAAAAGTGAGAAGTATGAAAGTATTAGGCAATTTCATAAGATTTCCAACCATGTAAGTTTCACATTTGTTTGATTTTCGGAGCATGAGATATGACTGTTTTACAGTACCGCTTGTAAGGTTCAGATTTCAGAAAAGTTATGCTCAGTCATGTGTTTCAATGAACAATTAATCTAAAGGTCATACTATATGTTTTGGATGACAGATGGCCGCACGAGGTGGTAGAGGAAGAGTCCGTGGTAGGGGTGCACCATCAGTACCACCAGTACCACCACCGCCACCACCACCAGTACCACCGACCATGGAACAATTCATGATAGTGCAAACCCAGCTGATGCAGACCATGATGCAACACCTCCAGAATCCACATGTACCGCCACCACCTCCACCACCACCTGTCCAGCCATGGGACAAGCATGGAGAATTTATGAAGGGTCGCCCTCCGGTGTTATGCTTCTGAACCACTGGAGGCGGACGACTGGTTGAGAGCTGTGGAGAAGCAGCTAAACATCGCTCAATGCAATGAGCGTGAGAAGGTGCTCTACGCATCTGGCCAACTGCAGGGTGCTGCTCAAGATTGGTGGGACTCATACATGTATGGACGTCCCAACAATGCACCAGAGGTGTCATGGCAGGAGTTCACAGATAGGTTCAGGTCCTACCATATTCCTGAAGGCATAGTGGAGCTCAAGCAGGAGGAATTTCGAGGTCTGCGACAAGGGTCCATGACCGTGGCGGAGTATCGTGACAAATTTGCTCAATTGTCTCGGTATGCTCCTCATGAGGTTGCCAATGACACTGACAAGCAGCGCCGCTTTCTGAAGGGTCTCTATGATGGTTTGCAGTTGCAACTCATGTCCAATCTCTACCCCAACTTTCAAGCCCTCGTGAATCGCGCTATTGTTATTGATAACAAGCGCAAGGAGATGGAAGCCAAGAAGAGGAGGCTTCAGGGACCAGCTTTAGGAAGCAACACCCGCCAGCGTCCCAACCCCTCGCAGAACTTCCAGCAAAGGTACCAGGGTCCGAGCAATCAGTGGAACCGTGGTCAGAATCAGCAGCACGGTCAGTTTCCGCAACGTAATCAGTTCCCACAGCATGCTCAGAATCAGCAGCAGATTGTGCCACAGGCGCCATGTCAGGGGAACACCAATACTACTCCAATGAAGAACAGTGCTCCCAACACTCCCAATAGGTGTTTCCGTTGAAACAAGGAGGGACACATGTCTTACAACTGTCCCAACAAGCAGAACCAGCAGACGCCTCAGAACCAGAGCAACCAGCAGAGGGCAAGGCACCAGCCACCACCCAACACTGGAAGGGTGAACCACGTGTCGGCAGATACGGCACAGGAAACTCCTGAGGTTATGATGGGTACGTTCAACATCAACTCTATCCCCGCTACTGTACTTTTTGATTCTGGAGCTTCGCATTCTTTCATTTCTACCGCTTTTGTTAGAATGCATGATCTTTTGTTGCGCTTCATGAAAACCCCCATAATAGTAAGTTCATCGGGAGGTTTTTTGACTTCAAATCAATATAGTCCTTCAGTTAGTGTGCTTCTAAGGGGGGTAGCCTTTGAGGTTGAACCTATCATGCTAAAGACAGCTGGTATTGATCTCATTTTGGGAATGGACTGGCTGATGAAGTACAAGGCAGATATTTAGTGCCACAAGAAGGTCGTTGTTTTGACTTCACCCAAAGGAGATCAGATCAGTGTGGAAGTAGTTTTGAAAGCTCCGCCGACAGCTACTGTGAATCAACTGAATGATTATGGTCGTGAATATGAATCAGTCTGTTGACACAGTTTTTTGGCGCGTGTCAATATAATCTAATGATGGTGCTGATCGACAAGAGGCTGGTTGATATTCCTTATCGACATCGGTATATTATCGGTCAGACTGCCGATGAAGGCGAGAATGTTGCTGATGAAGACAGGCTTATTGCCGATGGAGGCGGAAAGACTTGATGAAGACAAAAGTCAGCTTGCCGATGAGGACTCTATCAATGAAAGCTGAAGGCTGTTGCCGATGAATGGTAAATGCTGCTGATGGAAGCAGAATGATGTGGTTGGCAATTGCCGATGAGGAAGTGTTGCCGATGAGAGTGTTGTGAGAAGACTAAGTCTGCTGCTAGTGGAAGCTGGAGGTTTCGGATGCTGCCAATGCCAATTGCCGATAAGGCTGATTGGTGAGGTCAAGTCGCCTGGGTTGCAAAGTTGCTGTTGCCGATTACCGATGAGGAGATGTACCGATTGCCAATGAGGAGATGTTGCCGATTGCCGGTAGGGGAGTATTGCCGATGCCGATGCCGATGAGTACAGGTTGACTTAGCACTTGATGTTAGCAGAAGATTACCGGTGGCCAGAGAAGGAAGTCGCGGATTGGAGGGATCTGCCGATGGAAAGTTTCCATCGAAGGAAAGTGTAAGGAAACTGGTGATTTTATGCCAGTATTCTTATAGTAGTTTGAGTCCGACTCTTGCATGAGTCATTTTATTCCCTTAATAATAGTAGAATCTGTTTAGGAAAAGATTGTTTCTATTTGGGTCCGACTCCTGTGTGAGTCAGTTATTTCCTTAAAATTAGGAGTTTTTGTTAGGGAAGGTATGAGTCGTATCTATGTACAACTCTCCATGCAGGAGTATAAATAGGTACCCAGGGGTGCTGTAAATAATCATATCCAAGCATATCAAAAATCAATTACTTTTTATCCTATTTACCTTTCCAGCAATTTACCTTTACCGTATTAGGGTAGTTTACTTACGAGTTCTTTCAAGTCTTCGACGGGCTGCATCACCTTGATCTCCGTCAAATCCTTGCTAGTTCCGTGTGGGAGTACCTCTGAGCTTTGGCAATTCGGGCGCATCGTTGTTTGCCTCGTTCAGCTCTGCTCTAGTTATCCTTGATCAATCTGAGCCTTGACGTCCGGGCGCATCGCTGTCGTCTCGTTCAGTTTTGTTCTAGTTATCATCCTTGTCGATTGATTGGTCAAATCGACTGGCACGCCTCCGGATTACAAGTGGCCAAAGAAGGAAGGTGCGGATTGAAGGGGTCTGCCAATGGAAAGTTTCCATCGAAAAGAAGTAAAAGGAAACTGGTGTCTTGTACCAGTATTATTATAGTAGTTTGAGTCCGATTCTTGCATGGGTCATTTATTTTCCTTTAAAATGGGTGTGTTTGTTTAGTAAATAAATATTGTTATCCGGCTCCTACGCGAGTCAGTTTCCTTAAAAGTAGGAGTTTGTTTTAGAAAGTATATGTGTCGTGTCTTTATACAACTCTCAATGCGGGAGTATAAATATGTGCCCGAGGGCCATGGAATAAAAAACCAATCCAATTCAAAAACAAACCAATTTTATCTTATTCTACTTTTTACCGCAATTTACCCTTTTACTGCATTAGCTGTAGTTTTCAACGAGTTCTTCAAGCTTTCGACGGGCTGCATCATCCTGATCTCCGTCAAATCCTTGCTAGTTCCGCGTGGGAGTACCTCTGAGCTTTGGCAATCCAGGCGCATCGCTGTTTGCCTCGTTCAGCTCTGCTCTAGTTATCCTTGATCAAATCTGAGCCTTGACGTCCGGGGCGCATCGTTGTCGTCTCGTTCAGTTTGTTCTAGTTATCATCCTTGTCGATTGATGGGTCAAATCGACTGGCACGCCTCCGGAATACCGAGCTTTGGGTAATAGCCCGAGGTGTTCATAGATCTGACGCTTTTTGTGTCAACACCTCTTTTGGCACGCCCAGTGGGACCCGGTTATACAGATCTACACATTCGTCATGGGTGATCACGCCGATGTCAACCAGAGGAATGTCATTGAAGTTTCTGAGGCCAATCTGAGAGATGATCAGAAGCAGGCTATGGAGCAGGCTATGGAGGAGTACAAGCAGTTATATCAGCCTAAACAGAATCGGCGAAGCCGTCGAGAAGCAAGATATGTCGTCGCCGCGGCAGATCGCTTTCGACGCCGATCCTAGTAAAGTACAAGATATGGTTAATTCTGCATTTGATAATGTATTAATTAGCCAATCCAATGTGTTGTCCGATGCTGTATGCAATGCTGTCAAGCAAACTTTCAAGGGACAGACACCATATTATGTTGGTTTGGAGTATCGTCAACTCGGATCGACATCTGTTGCAATCTCATCGGCGGTTCCAAGGGTGTCTTCACTGATTATGAACCGATCTGCCGATGAGATCAGGCCACCAAGATCGAGCCCAGCAAGCTTTACTCAGGTGAATACAAATCTGGTGGTTTCAGCAATGTCTGAACCTGTCATCCAGAATCAGTCAACTTCTGCCAACTGGTGGGGATATGGTATGTCTCCGAATCCATGTACTGATTCCAGATTGGTCCAAGGTAACCATGCAGGGTGGACGATTCCCATGGCATCGGTAACACCTGCACAGCCGATGGTTCCAGTGATGCATTATGCTACGTCCTCTCCAATGATGTAGCTGCCGATGGGAAATCTTCAAATGGCAATACCCAGAGTGCCTTACGCTCAACCATCGGCAAACCACTTGCCGATGCAACAAGGCCCAACAGTCGCAAATCAACCCGTGGTGGCAATGAATTACCTGGCGCCACAAGGACGACAAGCATCGGCTGGTTATCAGCCATCGGCAAATTCTTGGCCAATGCAACAAGGCATGCCGATTGTCAATCAACCTATATCGGCAATGGCTGCTCAACCTATGGTACCCACAAATCAAGGCTATCATCCAAGGGTACAAGGGCTACAAGAGTCAGGTGGTTATCAACCATCGGTAAGTCATATGCCGATGCTACCTAATGTAAGTTGGATCGGACAATTACCGATTTAGCAGCAAGTTGTGCAGCCTGAACACCAAGTGGCGAGAGCTCCACAGTGTCATCCGGCGAGTCTTCAGAATGACATATCGGTACATCAGCTGATAAGTACTACACCGCAATACTCGCAAGTGAATGCGCACAATGGAACATCGGTACAAAAACCGATGAATATAATGCCACAACACAAGCCAGTGAGTGTGCAAAATTGCCCATCGGCAACTCAGCCGATGCATAGTACTCAGATGACTGATACTGCACATGAGCCAATCATTCAAGCACTTTGACGTCAAGGCCTGAAGAGGTACATCAACCTACTCAACCGGTGGATGTTCAAAGTTGCCCATCGGCCAATCAACCGATGCATAATATTCAACAGACTGGTGCCGCAAATGTGCCAATTGCCCCGGCCTGTTTACCGCAAATCTATGGAGACGTGCATCGATCTGCTCAACCAGTCAATGTTCAGCCAGTACGTTTGCAGAATCAAGATGCATATTTAGCCGATAAGATTGCCGAAGTCGCAAAAGAGCAATTCGGTATCGAGCCTAAGGTTGATACATATTCTTATCGGACTCCATACCCTCCAGCTTATGATTGAATCCCCTTTCCAAATCGGTACAAAGTGCCAGATTTCACCAAGTTTTCTGGTCAAGATAATATGTCAACAATGGAGCACATTAACCGATTCATTATCCAATGTGGGGAAGCAGCCAGCAGGGATGAGCTGAGGGTAAGATTGTTCTCATCATCGTTATCTGGATCGGCATTTACATGGTTTATTTCACTACTTCCGAATTCTGTGATCACTTGGGCCGATGTAGAAGAAAAGTTTCATAAATATTTCTTCGCTGGTACAAATGAAAAGAAGCTTACCGATTTGGTTAATCTGAGGCAACGCAATGATGAATCGGTAGAAAGCTTTGTCCAGAGACTGCGAGATGTAAAGAACAAGTGCTATAGTTTGGTACTTGATGATCGGCAATTGGCAGATTTGGCTCTCCAGGGATTACTGCCGCACCTCAGGGACAAATATGCATCCCAAGAGTTTGAAAGCTTGAGCCATCTTGTGCAAAGGGTTGCCGATCAAGACAGCGAAGTGTTTGAGCCCAGAGAAAATTGGGATGAAGAGGTGTCCTCAACTAAGACAGGTTCGGATGAAGAAGCAAGTATCGGTTTAGTTGAATCGGTGGAGAACGAAAAGCCGATATCTTGTCTGTTCGATCAGACAGAAGCTAAGAGATGCACTTTCGACATCACCAAGGCCGATAGGATGTTTGACCTATTGCTCCAGGAAGGGAAGATTAAGCTGGCACATAACCAGGTAATTCCATCGGCCAAAGAGCTCAAGAGGATCAGGTATTGTAAGTGGCACAATGCAACTTCACACAATACCAATGACTGCAAAGTCTTTAGGCAGCAGTTGCAGTCAGGAATTGAATCTGGGTGGATTAAGGTTGAAAATTCCAAAGCCCAGAAGCCGATGAAGATCAATCAACACCTGTTTCCCAATAATATGGTGGAAACTAGTGGAAAAATTAAAGTGTTGACATCGGAAGCTGCCAGGAAGAATGCATCGGTGGATCTTGATCATCAAATAGCTGAACATGATGTGAAGAAGTTTGCCGATGAGAGAAAGGACAGGAGGGTTGTCGATGAAAGGAATAGTAAGAAACCTCATCGGCACGCACCATATGGCGTTGTAATCACGCATAGGCAACTAAGGCGAGAGTATTGGCAGTCACGAGAGGAGCAATATCGGTTGCAAGAGGATGAAAGGCGCCAAGAGTGGCATCAGCATCAGGATCATTGGAAGTGCCCCTTCTTTATTCACTGTTGGGAAGAAGGCATCAAGTTACCCACTGACGATGACTGCCCTGAATGCAATGGGTATTACTCTGCCGATCGGATGGAAAAGAAGCTTCGTTTTGGCGATCAGGCATCAGGCTGCCGCACGCCGATCAAAGGGAGGAAGTCAGCGCATGATCGGCTGGGGGGCAAGCTCCGTGCACATGACAGGCTTGGTAAACGTATTTGTCAAGAAGAGCTTGAGGAAACAACAGATGCCAAGGTACCCGAAGAAGAAAATTTTTCCAGGGATCCAGATGCAAGAGGTGGTGCAGATACAAGCAGTGAGAAGCAGTACCAGCCTGTCTGGAAGACTAGACTACCCCGATGGTGCCCTAAGGGTCTGACGAAGACTTAGAAGAGGAGGATTCAGTGCGAACACCGAGAAGATTTGTATCACAATGATAGTCCTTCACGAGGGAAATCTTCAAGCAGGCGATGGAGGCCAAAGCGCAAAGGTGGGGATCCATCGGTAAATATCAATATGTTGCCAATGGCATAACTAGAGTCGATGGCCTTGGGCGTTTTGATCTGGGAGCGGTACTTGGTGAACCCTGGTGTCTCAACCGTTACACTTGGGGGGCATCGGCAAACTTAGCATGAAGAGTTTGTGCACTGGCAGCAGTTGCCGATGGTTTATCGGCAAACAACTCGGAAGAAGGGATAGCAGCAGAAAGAATTTCAGCGCATAAGACATCTTACACTCCGAAACTGGGGGGCATGTGTTGACACCGTTTTTTGGCGCGTGTCAATATAATCTAATGATGGTGCTGATCGGCAAGAGGCTGGTTGATGTTCCTTATCGACATCGGTATATTATCGGTCAGACTGCCGATGAAGGCGAGAATGTTGCTGATGAAGACAGGCTTGTTGCCGATGGAGGCGGGAAGACTTGATGAAGACAAAAGTTAGCTTGCCAATGAGGACTCTATCAATGAAAGCTAAAGGCTGTTGCCGATGAATGGTAAATGCTGCTGATGGAAGCAGAATGATGTGGTTGGCAATTGCCGATGAGGAAGTGTTGCCGATGAGAGTGTTGTGAGAAGACTAAGTCTGCTGCCGGTGGAAGCTGGAGGTTTCGGATGCTGCCAATGCCAATTGCCGATAAGGTTGATTGGTGAGGTCAAGTCGCCTGGGTTGCAAAGTTGCTGTTGCCGATTACCGATGAGGAGATGTACCGATTGCCGATGAGGAGATGTTGCCGATTGCCGGTAGGGGAGTATTGCCGATGCCGATGCCGATGAGTACAGGTTGACTTAGCGCTTGATGTTAGCAGAAGATTACCGGTGGCCAGAGAAGGAAGTCATGGATTGGAGGGATCTGCCGATGGAAAGTTTCCATCGAAGGAAAGTGTAAGGAAACTGGTGATTTTATGCCAGTATTATTATAGTAGTTTGAGTCCGACTCTTGCATGAGTCATTTTATTCCCTTAATAATAGTAGAATCTGTTTAGGAAAAGATTGTTTCTATTTGGGTCCGACTCCTGCGTGAGTCAGTTATTTCCTTAAAATTAGGAGTTTTTGTTAGGGAAGGTACGAGTCGTATCTATGTACAACTCTCCATGTGGGAGTATAAATAGGTACCCAGGGGTGCTGTAAACAATCATATCCAAGCATATCAAAAATCAATTACTTGTTATCCTATTTACCTTTCCAGCAATTTACCTTTACCGTATTAGGTGTAGTTTAATTACGAGTTCTTTCAAGTCTTCGACGAGCTGCATCACCTTGATCTCCGTCAAATCCTTGCTAGTTCCGTGTGGGAGTACCTTTGAGCTTTGGCAATCCGGGCGCATCGCTGTTTGCCTCATTCAGCTCTGCTCTAGTTATCCTTGATCAATCTGAGCCTTGACGTCCGGGCGCATCGCTGTCGTCTCGTTCAGTTTTGTTCTAGTTATCATCCTTGTCGATTGATTGGTCAAATCGACTGGCATGCCTCCGGAATACCGAGCTTTGGGTAATAGCCCGAAGTGTTCACAAATCTGACGCTTTTTGTGTCAACACAGTCGTTGATGAGTTCCCGGATGTTTTTCCTGATGACTTGCCAGGTATGCCACCCGTTCGTGACATTGAATTTCTTATTGAGCTTTTGCCTGGTACTGCACCTATTGCTAAGCGTCCATATAGGATGGGTGTTAATGAGTTAGAAGAGCTTAAGAAACAGTTGCAGGAGTTACAAGAGAAAGGTTTCATACATCCTAGCTCTTCACCTTGGGGAGCTCCGGTGATCTTTGTTGACAAGAAAGATGGTACACAACGGATGTGTGTGGATTACCGTTCGCTTAATGAGGTAACTATCAAGAACAAATACCCTTTACCAAGGATTGATGACTTGTTTAATCAGTTGAAAGGAGCTTGTGTATTCTCTAAGATTTATCTTCGATCGGGATATCACCACTTGAAGATTCGTGCCTCTGACATACCCAAGACTGGATTTACTACAAGATATGGGTTATATGAGTACACTGTGACGTTGTTTGGGTTAACCAATGCACCTGCCTACTTCATGTACTTGATGAATAAGGTGTTCATGGAGTTTCTGGACAAGTTTGTGGTAGTGTTCATTGATGACATTTTGGTCTACTCCAAGAATGAGGAAGAACATGTAGAACACCTCAGGTTGGTCTTGCAGAAGCTCAGAGAACATCAGTTGTATGCTAAAAGGAGCAAGTGTGAGTTTTGGTTGAAGGAAGTGTCTTTCCTAGGACATGTTATATCCAATGGTGGAATAGCAGTGGATCCGAGTAAGGTGGCAGATGTGTTGAATTGGAATCCACCTACTAGTGTGACTGAGATTCGTAGTTTCCTTGGATTGGCTGGTTACTACAGGAGGTTCATTGAAGGTTTCTCCAAGCTTGCTAAACCGATGACTGCTTTGTTAGAGAAGAATGCTAAGTTTGTATGGTCCGAGAAGTGTCAGGCTAACTTCGAAGAATTGAAGAAGCGGTTGACCACAACGCCAGTGTTGATTTTGCCATACCTGAACAAGAGTTTCTCCATATATTGTGATGCATCGCGTCTGGGTCTTGGTTGTGTGCTTATGCAAGAAGGTAGAGTTGTTGCATATGCATCAAGGCAGTTCAGGAAGCACGAGTTGAATTATCCTACACATGATTTAGAGTTAGCAGCTGTGGTACATGCACTGAAAATTTGGAGACACTACTTGATTGGTCACAAGAGTGATATTTACACGGATCACAAGAGTCTGAAGTACATATTCACCTAGTCAGATCTGAATTTGAGGCAACGCCGTTGGTTGGAATTGATCAAGGATTACGATTTGGAGGTACCTAATCACCCTGGAAAGGCAATGTTGTGGCAGACGCTCTCAGCAGGAAGAGTTATGCCAATGAAGTACACCTGGAGTTACAGTCCAAAGAGTTGTGTGCTCAGTTAGCGCATCTCAACTTGGGTTTTGTTGTTAATGTTGTGGAGTTAGTTTTGGAACCAACTCTGGAACAGGAGATACGTAAGGGTCAGTTGGAAGATGAGAAACTGAAAGAGATTGCTGAGAATATAGTGATCGGTAAGGCACCAGGTTTCAGTTTGGATGACAATGGTACCCTTTGGTTTGGTAAGAGGTTATGTGTACCAATAGTAAAAGAGATCCGTGAGACAATTCTGCGAGAGGCTCATGACTCAGCTTACTCTATACACCCGGGAAGTACTAAGATGTACCTGGATTTGAAGGAGAAGTATTGGTGGTATGGTCTAAAACAAGATGTTGCAGAGTATGTGGCAGTGTGTGATACATGTCAGAGAGTTAAGGCAGAACACCAGAGACCGGCAGGATTGTTACAACCGATGAAAATTCCAGAGTGGAAATGGGAAGAAGTTGGTATGGACTTCATAGTAGGTTTGCCTCGCACTCAAAGTGGTTATGATTCGATATGGGTAATTGTGGATCAGTTGACAAAAGTTGCTCACTTCTTGCCAGTCAGGACCACCTACACTGGAGCCAAGTTAGCCGAGTTGTACATGGAAAAGATAGTGTGTATGCATGGTGTTCCTAAAAGATTGTTTCTGATAGAGGTACTCAGTTCACGTCACACTTCTGGCAGATGATTCACAGGTCTCTTGGAACCAAGTTGAATTTCAGTACAGCCTATGACCCGCAGACAGATGGTCAGACAGAAAGAACCAACCAGATATTGGAGGACATGTTGAGAGCTTGTGCACTGCAGAATGGAACTAGTTGGGATAAGAGCTTGCCATACGCTGAGTTCTCATATAACAATAGTTACCAGAACAGTTTAAAGATCGCACCGTTTGTGTCTTTATATAGAAGGAAGTGCAGAACCCCTTTGTTCTGGAACCAGACCGGAGAAAGTCAAGTGTTTGGACCAGATGTGTTGAAAAGTGCAGAGGAACAGGTACGGACTATACGTGAAAACTTGAAAGTTGCACAGTCTCGACAGAAGAGTTATGCTGACACCCGCAAAAGAGATTTGGCTTTCGAAGTAGGTGACTATGTCTATTTAAAGGTGTCACCTATGAGAAGCGTAAAGAGGTTCAATATGAAGGGTAAGTTAGCACCCAGATACGTTGGTCCTTTCAAGATAGTGGAACGACGTGGTGAAGTGGCTTATCAGCTGGAGTTACCTGAGAGTCTAGCAGGGGTACATGATGTGTTTCACCTGTCACAGTTGAAGAAGTGTTTGCGTGTACCAGAAGAGCAGATACCGTTGGAAGAGTTGGAAGTTAAGGAGGATCTCACCTATGAGGAATATCCGATAAAGATCTTGGAAACGGCAGAAAGAGTCACCCGGAGCCGAGTCATTCGTATGTGCAAAGTTCAGTGGAATCGGTATTCAGTGGATGAGGCAACTTGGGAAAGAGAAGAGGATCTGAAAAGGACATACCCACAGTTGTTTGAGTGAGTACCAGCTGAATCTCGGGACAAGATTCCTTTAAGGGGGGTAGATTTGTAACACCCAAAATTTTGCATTTTTTCAAAATAGATTAAAAGTAAAATTGAATTGCATTTTGGGTGGACATTCAAGCATAGGAAAATTTAATAAAGATTTCATAAAATAAAATTATCACATCTAGAAACATTGTTGCTGCATTCATGCTGGTGCATAATAGATTGTGTTGGTTGGTATTTGCAAAGTTCAAACTTGATTTCAAAAATGCATTTGAAAAGGTGTTGGAAATTCAAAATTCAAAAAGGAAAAATATTTTCTATTTCTTTTCTCTCCCTCCTCCTCACTTTGGCCCGAGGCCTGTTGCCCCCCAGCCCAACAGGCCCTCTCCTCTTTCTCTCTCTCTCGGTTGGGCCAGAACCGGCCCACCATTTCCCCTCACGCACGGGACAGCCCAGCTCCACCTCCCTTTCTCACTCACTCGCTGACAGGTAGTCCCCGCCCGTCAGAACCGTCCCTCTCCCCTTTCCTTCTTCTCTTCCGCTCCCTTCCTTCTCTGTGCGCCGGTGCAACCTTCCCTGCCGATCCCAATACGGAGCAGGAGATCTCCCTTGCCTTCCCCGCGACGCACCGAACCCCGCACCGCACGCCCCAACCTACCTTTCCTTCTTTCTTTCTCCGTCTCTTTCCTTCTCTGCCGCCGCCACCTTACCTTTGCGGAGGGACGCGAATCCGCGTCGGATCCCGCCTCTCCTTCTCTGTGGGGTGCTTCAGAGCTATAAAAGCTCGTCCCCCGCACCCCCTTTCGCCCTCACACCGCCCCTCGGAGCCTTGCAGACGCTCAGAGCCGCCATGCCCGAGTTCCGCGCCGCCGCCGCCGTTCCTCCGTGGGCAAGTTCCTCCGCGCCGTTCCACTGCCCCAGAGCTTCGCGTGACGGTAAGAGCGTTCCTAGAATGCTCACAACCCCCCTGATCCCTCTGCCTCACCCGCAAAGCCTCGGTCCGTGACCACCGCCGGCATAGAGCCGCCCCTCCGCGTGCGCAGTTCGCCCTCGCGCGCAATCCATTCAACTAAACCCGCCATCGTCTTCGCCGCTCTCTCCTTCTCCCTCCCTGGCCTTTTCGCGCTGAGAATGGCGCCCCAGATCGCCGAATCGTGTTGCGCCGCCGCTCGCCGGCAATGGCGCCGCCGCGCTCTGTTCTATCCCAGCCAGGAGCGCCGCCCTCCTCCCCCTTTCTAATCTTGACCGTCAGTGTTAGATCAGACGGATCACAGGGCTCTGTACCCCGTCGGCTGACGCTTTTGCAAAAGAGACCCCGCCCTTTTTAAAGTCTAAACCCGCAGTCCAGAGGCGTATTCCCTTGTTACGCTTTTTGTTCTGGAAAACGTATTTCCTCTAGGTTCTGTTTTAATTCAAAAATAAAAAGGAAAATTCTATTTACACTTTTGTCACTCTATTTCAAATGCTTATAAATTGCTCATTTTAAATCCAAATTGATCCGTTCAAGTTGCATTAGATCCGTAATTTCATGCTCTACCCAGTAGTACAGTTTTCATCTATGTTAATTACTTTTGAAAATCAAAGAAAATTAATTCCGTAATCCGTTAATCTTGCTCTTTTCAAAATCCCGTTTAATTCATATCTTTTCCGTTATAGCTCCGTTTTTCGTGATTCAAGCGTCTATGTGATTGTAGCGAGACGTAGATGTGTTTTATAAACTTTTAATCTTGTTTTATTGTGATTGGTGTACTGTTCTAATCAATAGCCTTTGTTTGCTTGCATGTATGCCTCTGTATGATTGCATGTGATGTGATGATCGAGTACAGTCGGTGAGCAGTACGGGGGTGACCAGGAGTTTTGCTTTGAGCAGGAGCAGCAGCAGGAACCCTTTGAGCAAGGCAAGTATTATACGGGATCTTCCTTGATTTCCTAGTAATGAAGTTTTTCCAATAAAATCATATGCATGTGTCTAATACTGTTACCATAGGGATTACCTAGATTTGATTACCTCTATCCTTGAAATCCTATGGGTTACTTTTGCATATGGGTAGTTATTGCTAGTGCTCCTCTTTAATAAGCATGATCCTTTAATCTTGATAAATGAATGTATGAGATGATAAAGTAAAACTTGACTTTTTAGCAACATGGATTTAGGACCCTATCTGTCAGCAAAAGCTGGGACATATAGTGCAACCATGAGGGCTATATGGCTCTGGCTTTAGTTCAGTATTAGGGTCACTCTCTCGCATGCGGCAGCTCACGAAAGTTGCCATTGACGAGCGGTTGCGGAGCGGCTGGAGTGGGGACCGCTGCGTGTCTGTACCATCCCGAGGCTCCTATATACCCCTTGCCCGTGGATCCGTACTGTCTGTGGTATGTCAGCGAACCCCTTTGAAAGACTTCATAGTGTTCCCTGCCCGATCACCTCGGCAGTGTTAAGGGAGTCATGATCCCGGGGCATTTGGGCAATCACGACTCATGGGTAAAGTGTACAAACTCTGCAGAGTGTTAAAAACTATCATGATAGCCATGCTCACGGACACGAGCGGCCCCAAAAAGTCATAGAAACTTTGTTTACTTGTTGTTTACCTTTATGAATCATTTTATCATGATATTATGTTACTTGTTCATTTGTTTACTTGATCATACAATTTAATTTGGGGACTTAAGCATAACTTTGAGCTACCACTTATAAAGTTTTGTTACAAATTAAAATGCTTACCGCAGTAAACCAGTGTCATACTTTTTGAGCCTCATGAACCCCATATATGCTTGTTGAGTACGAAAGTACTTACGCTTGTTTTCTTTCTTTTCTATACTTGTATAAAAATCCCGGATGGGTACCAGATTATCAGAGTTATGAGGAGTATCCAGAGGACTACTAGGTTTGGGGTCAACCAGTTGACGTCCCTGTGCTATGGAGCTTCGCGAGAGTTATCCTATATTTCCACTGTTATGTAATAGACATTATTTAAATACTTGTTCGCTATGTAATAAACACTTGTGATGATACAATTTTGATAATTTGTCGGCTTATGTGTGTGACTGATCTCTGGGCACACATAAGGTTATTGCATCCTATTTTGTCTTTAAAACTAGGTGTGACAGGCTGGGCCGGTGAGAAGAGAGCAGGCCGAGAGAGAAAGGAGAGGGGTGGGCTAGGTGAGTAGGCCTTCGGGCCAGAATAGAGGGAGGGGAGAGTTTGTGTTTTTCTTTTTATTTCTTTTTATTTCATAGCAAAATTCAAACACCTTTCCAAAATCACATTTGAAACTTCATTTAAATTTTGAAACAGAGTCACTCAAACCAAAAAAACAAAATGCAAGGCATGAATGATCAAACATGTTTCTACCAAAAGAAACTTTTAATTTCTGTTGACACCGTTTTTCGACACGTGTCAAATGGGTTGAAGCTTGACTGGTCAATGACCGTTCTCCATCGGCATCGGTAAAATATGAGCCAATATTGCCGATGGAAGGATGCTGCAAAAGGCCAAGTGTGTTGCCGATGGAGGCTGGGTGATCTTTGCCGACAAAGGTTAATTGGTGGTCTTGCCGATTGCCGATGAGGAGTCCTTGCCGATTGCCGATGAAAGGGCCTTACCGATTGCCGATAAAGGCTCGTTGCCAATTGCCGATGGAAGATGGTTGCCGATTGTCGATAAGGGTTCATTACCGGTTGCCGATGAGGAAGATGCTGCCGATTGCCGATCGGGAAAGTATTACCGATGCCGATGGGCATAACTTAGCACTTGGTGGCAGCAGAAGACTACCGGTGGCCAAAGAAGTTGCAGGGATCTGCCGATGGAAGACTTCCATCGAGGAAAGGTACAAGGAAACTGGTGTTTTATACCAGTATTATTATAGTAGTTTGAGTCTGACTCTTGCATGAGTCGTTTATTTTCCTTTAAAATAGGTGTGTTTGTTTAGGGAATAAATATTGTTATCCGGCTCCTGCGCGCGTCAGTTTCCTTTAAAGTAGGAGTTTGTTTTTAGGAAAGATATGTGTCGTGTCTTTGTACAACTCTCCATGTGGGAGTATAAATATGAGCCCGAGGGCTATGGAATAAACAATCAATCCAATAAAAAACAAACCAATTCTACTTTTTATCCTACTTTTACCGCAATTTACCCTTTTATGCATTAGTTATAGTTATCAACGAGTTCTTCAAGTTTTCAACGGGCTGCATCACCCTGATCTCCGTCAAAATCCTTGCTAGTTCCGCGTGGGAGTACCTCTAGGCTTTGGCAATCCGGGCGCATCGCTGTTTGCCTCGTCTAGCTCTGCTCTAGTTATCCGTGATCAATCTGAGCCTTGACGTCCGGGCACATCGCTGTCGTCTCGTTCAGTTTGTCATAGTTATCATCCTTGTCGATTGATTGGTCAAATCGACTGGCACGCCCTCGACATCGAGCTTTGGGTAATAGCCCGAGGTGTTCACAGATCTGACGCTTTTTGTGTCAACACCTCTTTTGGCACGCCTAGTGGGACCTGATTATACAAATCTACACATCCGGCATGGCTGATCACGCCGATGTAAACCAGGCATTGATTAACCAATCCAGCGTGCTGTCCAATACCGTCTACAATGCCTTCGCACAAACATTCAAAGAAGGGCACGCGCCGCGATATGTCGGTCCAGCGTACCATCAACCTGGATTGACATCTGCAAGCCCATCGGCGGCCCAGATAGCGTCTTCCACCCCTATGGAACCATCTGCCGATGTGGCTACATCACCAAGACCGAACGCCGGCGATACTACCAAGTTCAACGCAGATCCAGCCGCATCGGCAACTTCAGGACCAGCCCCCGCTAACTGGTGGGGATACGGTATGCCTCCGAATCTATATGCTGGCTCTAATCTGGTGCAGGGAGACGGTTTAGCCTGGAAGAACTCTATGGCATCGGCAGCGCAGCCACAGCCAATGGCTCATATGATGCACAACTCTGCGCCTGCTCCAACCATACAAGTGCCATCAGATGATCTCCAAGTGATCCCAAGATACCTCTGATGCCACCATCGATAAGCTCTGTGCCGATGCAACATATTGTAACCACCGGCAGTCAATCTCTGGCGATAAACTCTCAAGCCGGAGTACCGATCCCCCAAGGTAATCTGGTGATCAATTGCTCTAGAATTCAAGAGTCGGCTGCTCCGGTTAGCTATCGACTATCGGCAAGTCATATGCCAATGCTTTATAATCATGGATGGGTCAATCAACCACCAGCTCAGCAGCCTGGCGCGCCAATGTATTATTATGGAGGCCCAGCCTACATTCAGGGCGGATCATCGGTACAGCAACCCTTGAATATTACAGTCCAGCCGACTCCGCCAAGTATGCCAAATTATCCATCGGTAAGTCAACCGATGCACAGCATGCAGATGACCGGTGCGGCGCCCACGACGACGGCACACCTTCAAGAGGCGCATCAGCCGACTCCGCCAAGCATGCCAAACTATCCATCGGTAAGTCAACCGATGCATAGTGTGCAGATGACTGGTGCTGCGCCCGCGACTACTGCACATCTTCGAGAGGTGCATCAGCCGACTCCACCAGTCGACAATCAGCCAATGAGTCGGCAAGAGCAGGACGCGTACTGGGTCGGCAAGATTGCCGAAGTCATGAAGGAGCAATTCGGTATCAAACCCAAGGTCAACACATACTCCTATCGGACCCCGTACCCGTTTGCATATGACTTGATTCCTCTTCCAAATCGGTACAAGGTGTCCGATTTTACCAAGTTCTCCAGCCAAGACGACACGTCAACAATGGAGCACATCAACCGCTTCATTATCCAGTGCGGGGAAGCTGCCAGCAGAGAGGAATTAAGGGTGAGACTGTTTTCTTCATCATTGTCTGGATCGGCATTCACGTGGTTCATATCATTGCCTCCCAATTCTATAATTACATGGGCCGATCTGGAGAGGCAATTTCACAAGTATTTCTTTGCTGGCATACACGAAAAGAAGCTTACCGATTTGGTCAAGATGAGGCAACGCAACGACGAATCGGTAGAAAGTTTTGTGCAGAGGCTGCGGGACGTGAAGAACAAGTGCTACAGTCTGGTGCTTGATGATCGGCAACTAGCAGATTTGGCCTTCCAAGGGTTACTGCCGCACATCAAGGACAAGTACGCGTCCCAGGAGTTTGAGAGCCTAAGTCACCTGGTGCAGAGGATTGCCGATCACGATATCAAAGCCTTTGAGCCCAGGAAGACTTGGAACAAGAAGGTGACCTTCATCGGGAAAGAAGAAGACTCTGGATCGGATGAAGAGCTGAATGTCGATGCAGCTAAATGGGTGAAGGATAAGAAGCCTGTGTCTTGTCTGTTTGGCTAGAAAGAAACTGAGAGGTTCACCTTTGACATCACCAAGGCCGATAGGATGTTTGACCTATTGCTGCAAGAGGGGCGAATCAAGTTGGCGCCCAATCAAGTGATTCCATCGGCCGAAGAACTCAAGAAGATTAGGTACTGCAAGTGGCATAATGCAACCTCACACAGTACCAATGACTGCAAAGTATTCAGGTAGCAGTTGCAGTCGGAGATCGAGTCTGGGCGTATCAAGTTTGAAAACTCTAAAGTCCAGAAACCGATGAAGATAGATCAGCACCCGTTCCCAAACAACATGGTGGAAACCGGTGAAAAAACCAAAGTGCTGACATCGAAAGCTGCCAGAAGGAGCTCATCGGTAGACCCTGACTACCAAGTTCCTAAGCATGATGCAAGGAAGTTTGCCGACGATAGAAGGGGTAAGAAGGTTGCCGACGAGGGTAACAGCACCAACAGGGCTCCTGGAGTGGTGATTACTCACAAACAGCCAAGGCGATATCATCGGCAATCACGTGAAGAACAGTATCGGCAAGAAGAGGAGGAGCATCGGGAATGGCTTCGACATAAAGACCACTGGAGGTGTCCCTTCTTCGTTCATTGCTGGGAAGAAGGCATCAAGCTGCCCACTGCCGATAACTGTCCAGAATGCAATGGGTACTACACAGCCGATCGGTCAGGTAAGCGACCTTGTTTTAATGATCAGGCACCCAGGTACGCCAGGCCGCTCAGAGAGGATAGATCGGCACATGATCGACTGGGGGGCAAGCTCAGTGCCCATGATCGGCTTGGCAGGCGTGTTGACCAGAGGGGGCTGGAGGAGATGGCCAATGCTAGAGTGCCCGACGAGGAGATATTCTCCAGAGATCCCAACATCGGAAGAAGTGCCGATGAAAGTGGGGGAAAGCGGCACCAGCCCGTCTGGAAGACCAAACTTCCTCCATGGTGCCCTAAGGGTTTGACTAAAACCCAGAAGAGGAGGATTCAGCGCCAGCGCCGCGACGACCTGCATGACAGTGCAGAACCCTCGGAAGAGAAGCAATGGAGGCCGAAGCGTAAGGACAGGGACCCATCGGCAGATATAAACATGGTTGTCATGTTGCCGATGGAGTTCATGGCGCCCGTCAGTGATGATGAAGCTGCCGATATGGCACAATTGATGCTAGATCCGATGACGGTTGTCTTTGAAAGGCCTGCTGAAGATGAGAGGCAGCACTTAAGAGCTCTATTTGTCAAGGGTAAAGTGGATGGTCAGCCGATGACCAAGATGCTAGTGGATGGTGGCGCATCGATCAACATAATGCCCTATGCCGTGTTCAGGAAGCTTGGCAAAGGCAATCGGGATTTGGTCGAGACTGACATGAAGCTCAAGGACTTTGAAGGCAATGTGTCAACCGCCATGGGGGTCGTATGTGTTGATTTAACCATCGGCAGTAAGACTTTGCCAACAAAGGCACCTACAACTTTCTCCTTGGGAGGGATTGGATCCATGCTAATTGTTGTATCCCTTCTACCATGCATCAGAGTCTGGTACAGTGGATCGGGGACAGAATTGAAGTCGTCCGCGGTGAAGCCCCATCTACTGTCGCATCGGCAGAGTTGGATACTTATGAGCAGACCAGGTGCATATCCGGTGAAGCCTGGGACAAGGACTTCCTCAAAGTTGCCGATTACCGCATCAAACCGATCCAAGCAGTCGGTCCTGAGGAGTCGTCTTAATGGATCAGTTCGCCGATGACGGAAAACTGGGACAGGGCTTCACGTCTGCCGATGACTTGCTCGAGATCGACATCGGCGATGGTAGTAAACCTAGGCCTACTTTTATTAGTGCTAAGTTAGATTCCCAATGTAAGCAGCAGTTAATTGATTTATTAAAAGAGAATAAAGATTGTTTCTCTTGGGATTATACAGAGATGCCTGGTTTAGACCGATCGATAGTTGAACATCGGTTACCCATCAAGTCTGGTTTTCAGCCACATCGGCAGCCGGCACGCCGATGCAATCCTACTATCTTACCCGACATTAAGGCTGAGATTACCAAGTTGATCGAGGCTGGATTTATTCGACAATGCCGATATGCCGATTGGATTTCTAATGTGGTTCCTGTGTATAAAAAGAATGGAAAACTTCGCGTTTGCATTGATTTTAGGAATCTGAACAAGGCTACGCCGATGGATGGTTACCCGATGTCCGTTGCCGATCTGCTGATCGATGCTGCTGCTGGGCACCAAATTATTAGCTTTATGGATGGCAATGCTGGGTATAATCAGATATTCATGGCTGAAGAAGACATACCCAAGACTGATTTCCGATGTCCAGGTCACGTTGGCTTATTTGAATGGGTAGTCATGACTTTTGGCTTGAAGAATGCCGGTGCTACTTATGAGAGGGCAATGAATTTTATCTTTCATAAGTATATCGGCACAATAGTTGAAATCTACATCGATGACGTGGTGGTTAAGTCTGGAGACTTCAAAAAGCATCTTGCCGATTTGTGGAAAATTTTGGAGTGCACGAGGGAGCATGGGTTGAAGATGAATCCTAACAAGTGTGCGTTTGGCATATCGGCAGGGCAGTTTCTAGGCTTCATGGTGCATCAGAGAGGCATTGAAATCGGCAGAAAATCTATTGATGCAATTAACAAGGTAGTTGCTCCCACAAACAAGACTGAGTTGCAGTCTCTGATCGGCAAGATTAATTTCATTAGAAGATTTATATCCAATCTGTCTGGTAAGATTAAATCTTTTAGTCCTCTGTTAAAGTTGAAAGCCGATCAAGAGTTTATATGGAGAGAAGAGCAGCAGACAGCCTTAGAAGAGATTAAAACATACTTGGTAAATCCTTCAGTCTTAGTTCCACCTCAACACGGGAAGCCTTTCAGGTTATATTTGTCTGCCGATGATGGTGTTATCGGATCAGCCTTAATTCAAGAGTTTGAGGGGAAAGAGCGTGTAATATATTACCTGAGCAGAAGATTGGTGGATGCTGAAACCAGGTATTCGGCCATAGAAAGATTGTGCTTATGTTTATACTTCTCTTGCATTAAATTAAGACACTATTTACTGTCGGCCGAATGCACTGTTGTCCGCAAAGATGATGTGGTTAAGTACATGCTGTCAATGCCGATTTTGAGTGGACGAATCGGTAAGTGGATTTTGGCACTATCAGAGTTTGACCTAAGGTATGAATCGACAAAGGCTGTTAAAGGTCAGGTGATGGCCGATTTTGTCACTCAGCACTGCAATATGGTGAGCTTTGTTGAGATTGCTCCTTGGGCTCTATTCTTTGATGGGTCTACGTGCAACGATGGAGCAGGTATCGGTATTCTGTTGATTTCGCCCCGAGGACAGAGGTATGAGATTTCATTGCTGATTGTTGCTACTTCGACAAACAATCAGGCTGAGTACCAGGCTTTACTTAAGGGTTGGAACTACTCAGGGAGGTGCGTGCCGATGCTGTTGAAATCTTCGGTGATTCCATGTTGGTGATTAATCAGTTGATCGGGATCTATGAATGCCGAAGTGAAGTGCTAATTGCAGCCCATGAGCGGTGTTTGCGGTTGTTAAAGGAGTTCAAAGAATACCGCCTTGAGCACATTCCAAGGTTGCATAATGAAGAGGCCAATCGGTTGGCACAGAATGCCTCAGGATATCAGCCGATTCAGGAAGTCACGACATCGGTAACGGTTGCCGATGACTGGAGAAAGGGGATTGCCGATTACTTGAGGGATCCGTCCAGGAAAGTTGAAGGCGTCTAAGGTTCCAAGCTACTAAGTATGTGCTCCTTGATAATGAGTTGTATTATCGGACAATTGATGGGGTTTTACTTAGATGTCTTGGCAAAGAGGAATCAAAAGAGTTGATGGGTGAGATCCATGAAGGTGTATGTGGAGCGCATCAATCGACATTCAAGATGAAGTGGATGATTAGGCGGAATGGATATTATTGGCCAACAATCCTGGAAGATTGCTTCAATTATTTCAATGGGTGCCAAGACTGTCAGAAGTTTGGTAATGTGCAAAGGGCACCTGCATCGGCAATGAATCCTATAATCAAGCCTTGGCCGTTCAGAGGATGGGCTATTGATCTCATCGGCCAGATTTATCCACTATCGAACAAGGGGCACAAATTCATACTTGTTGCTACCGATTACTTTACCAAGTGGGTCGAAGCAATCCCCTTGAAGTAGGTAACATCGGCAAATATGGTGGATTTCGTTAAGGAGCACATTATTTGCCGATTCGGTATTCCTCAGACTATCACTACCGATCAAGGGACCATGTTCACATCGGGAGAGTTTGATGACTTTGCTGCTATAATGGGTTTCAAGGTGTTAAATTCTTCTCCTTATTATGCTCAAGCCAATGGTCAAGCTGAAGCGACTAATAAAGGAGTCATTAAGCTTATAAAGCGCAAGATTGAGGAGAACCCCAGAAGGTGGCACATGGTGTTAAACGAAGCTTTATGGTCATATCGGATGGCTTGTCATGGTGCAACCAAGGTCTCGCCGTATCAGTTGGTTTATGGACACGATGCTGTCCTACCTTGGGAAATCAAAACTGGTTCTAGGCGATTGTCTTTTCAGGATCAATTGACGACCGATGATTATGTTACTCTAATGAAAGATGACTTAGAAGATTTGGCAGGTCATCGGTTGAGAGCATTAATTAGTATTGAAGAGAACAAAAAGAGGGTTGCCCGATGGTATGACAAGAAAGTAAAGGTAAAGGAATTTGCCGATGGCGATTTGGTATGGAAGTTGATTTTACCAATTGGGACTAAGAGCTCTAAATTTGGGAAGTGGTCCCCTAATTGGGAAGGTCCTTATCGGATAAAACAGTCTGCTCCTGGTAATGCGTACATTTTGGAAACTCTCGAAGGGGTGGCGTTTTCTAGGGAGATCAATGGCAAATACTTGAAAAGATATTACCCTAGCATATGGGTGGATGCATAGTGTTCAGTCGAATCCCGATGAAAAGAAAAACTATAGAAAACATCGGTAAAAACAAGCTAGCGTTATATTACAAGACAAGATCAAGTATCAGGTTACATCCTTGCCGATACAGCGGACATTAAAATAAGGAGTGGATAACTATTATCGCACGCAAGCGAATTTACTCTATCTCATCCATCTCCTTGGCGTCGGCATCGGCAGAACCCTCAACCCGCTTGATCTTCTTCTTCCATAGGATGGCTTGACGGGCATTATGATCTCTTTCTTGTTGTAAAGCCCGATGGAGTAGGACAGTTGGGTCTTTTGTTGGTTAGCAGCCGTCAGATCCCCTTCAACCTTTTGCAACTCCGCCAGCAACTCCTCCTTCCTTGCTGATAGTCGAGAGATTTCCTGGTCAAGTTTGCCGATAGAAACTTTGGCTTGACCGATGCTTCTGTGCTTCTCATCGGCAAGGCGTTTTAATTTGAGCTTCTCTTCCTCGCTCTTGGCTTGAGCCGCTCTATCGGCAATACAACGAGTAAGCCTCTGATATTGGATCTGTTTAATGTCAATAGAAACTGCCTGAAGGAGGGTTTCTGCTGCATCGGCGGAAAGATGGCTTTGGATATCTTTGAATATGATCCTTGCCGCCGATGAGTCCTGGACGAGTTGAGAGGTGTCTTGCAGCAGCAGGGAGAGCAATTCTTCAAGTTTGGACTTGACTTCTGCCGATAGAGCCGGGATGGAGCTTTCCTCTTCATCGTCGTCGGGGATGTCGACGGCAAAGGAGAACAGACTGTCTGCTTGGATGCGGCCTTGGCGTTCGTCTTCGTCCTGAAGGTTCAGGCTGTAGGAGAAGAGGCTGTCCGGAGAATCTTGGGCCTGAAAACAAAGGTTAAAATATGCCGATTGTAAAACTATACTATGAGCTTTAAGGTAATCTACTTACCGTCTTGAAGCGAATCTCCTGCCTGGGACTTGGCATATTGGACGGTCCGGCTTCATCTTGAACATCGGCGGCAGATGCCGATGACTGAGCCCTTGTTGGAGAGGCAGCCGACGCCGTTGGTGGTGGTATAGCTGTGGCCGGCGTCGCCTCCAATGTAGTGGCAGTTTCTTGTGGCGGCTCCGTTCTGACATCGGGGACTTGGGTCGACAGTGCCGATGCCGACGTCATTGCTACTGCGGAAGGTTGAGTTGTTCCTTCGCCGGAGACGTGAGTTGACGGTGCCGATACCGACGTCGCTGCTGCTGCGGAAGGAGCTGTTTCTTCATTCAGCGTGGCCGGTACCGATGCCGATGTCGCTTCGGTCGTCGCGGCAGTTGCTATCTCCTAGCCGGAGGCGTCATCCATCGGTTGATTAGGCACAGAAGCCGATGGAGGTTCTGCCGATGACCCGCCGGCAGGTGGTGCGAATGGGGCCAGAGGCAGTCTTGCTGGCGACGCATCGGCAGCTGATGGTGCAGTTGGAGCCGATGGCGGAGGAGAAGCCAGCCTCAAGCGCCTCTTCTTTGTCGGCGCAGCAGCAGGGGAGCCGATCCGTTTGGATGAAGACCGGGGGGCATCGGCAACCGGGCTGGAAGGCGTTTGCCTGCTGGAAGCAGATGCCAATGACCATAGTGCCTAAAACACAAAGCGAGTTATGCAAGGTAAATGTTGCCGATGAAACAGCATGTAATCAGTACAGGTAAAGATGAGTTTACTGCATAAGTTTGCGTCAAGACAATAGCGGCAGCCGATGTAGCCTGAACTGTTGTAGGCATCGGCGAAGGTACCTGTTGAGGCGTGAAGGCAGCCAACGTCAGAACTTTGTTGCCGATGATCGATATAGGACCCATCATCCGAAGATTAAAGGGTCTACCGCTGTTGCTCGTTGTGGGAACTGGATCATCGGCCTGTTAGGTACAAAGGTGCAAAGGAGTTAGGTGTTCATACCGATGACAGATGAAGTAATGAAAATACATCGGATAGCAGACTTACTGCGTCATCGGGGATGACGTAATCGGCGTCGATCAGGTGCTGATAATAATGTGAAGACTTGGCGAGTAATTGGCACTTCCATTCTTGCCACCAATTGAGAGGTGATGAAGGAGGTTGGCGACCAGGAGGACAAGTCAAGGTCCGACAAATCGGCATCGGCAGGGAGGCTGATGACTTTATTCCAATCCAGATTGCTGGAGATTGCCTGCCTGGGTCTTACTACCCTGGAATAGCACAACTTGATCGGCAGTTGGCCAAATGCCAGTTGTCTCGCTGCTACCGATGGATAGTAGAATTCGTACGACGGTGGGGCGTTCTTCCCAGATCCAAAGATGTTTACCGGGAGAGCTCGGGGAGTGATGCTGGCCCTCATAATTGCTTGGTTCTCAGGCAAGCTCATGTCAGACAGGTTGAACAGCAACGGAAACTGGTTGTGTTCGTCGAGATATGGCCACCAGGCCTGTTCCGAGGAGGGAAGTCCGTTGTAGAACTTCTGGAAATAATAGCCGAAGTGCTCCCCATCGGCATCGGTACCTGGCAGCATTATGACAGCCTCTCCAAAGTTGAGCGGAGCTCGAGTTGCCAATTCGTCATCATCGTATCGGTAGTCTTCTGATATGTCCCTCGGGAATTGTTGGGCGAATAGGTCAAACCCGAGAGCCTTGTGCATATGTGCGTTCAGCCATAGGTTGACAAACCACCAGGGGCCTCCGAGATTGCCGATGGGCTCTCCTAGCAGCAGCTTATTGGATACCTGATGCAGCAATCTGTAAACCGATCCGAGGAGATATCTGCCTAAAGGGAGCCTTGTGCCGTTGGCAAGCAGTTCGGCCGTAGGGAGGTGCATGGTGGTCGGACCGATGGTTTTGCCACAGAAGACAAACTTTTCCAACCACATGTTTAAGAAGATGGCATGCTCCCGTTGGGTTACCGATCCGGTTTTCTGGTGTTCTTGAATGTAACCTGTCCAGCCGCCGATACTACGGGTATTCACTTTGTACTCAGCTTTTCTGTTGAAGAGGCTCAGTGTATCGGCAGAGGTGATATCCAAGCCAGTTATCATGTAGACATCGGTAAGGGTAGGAGTAGCCGGTCCATGCCTGAAGAGGAAAGCGTTCATGCTGTCGGACCAGAAATATGAAGCTGCTATCATCAAGTTCTCATTCCTCTCTGCATCGGCAATTGAGAGCCTAATGCATTGATCTAAGTCACGCTCCTGCCAGTATACTTGCTGTGACCTGGCCAACCTCAAGAACCAGTTTTTCCATCCTTTGGTGTGCTTAGGCCATGAGCGGAATGTATCCTTCCACAGTCCTAAATCGAAGCTCTCAGATCTAAGTGGTATCTGGTTGGTTTCTGCGTTGATAATAGAGGTGGGGTCTGGATTGCCCATTGGGCCTAGGCAGCTGAGATTGGAGCCAGCGAGGGGGATGATCACTTTATTGTACAGCTCCTAGGGTTTGAAGAAAAGGGACGAATCAGAAGGAAGAATGGGGGTTAAACCAGGTTTTTGCGGAAAAAAAGAACTGTGCAGAGAGGTTGGATTGGATGGAGAATGAATCTTACCTTCGGGATGTCGACTTGGATCGCCATTTGGAGTCGAAGAGATGCTTGGTTCGTCCTTGGAGTGCGAAGGAGTACTGTTGCTCGAGCTTGTGTTCTTCAGAATAGCCGGAGGTTGAAGATGAAGGCAGGAAGGTGAAAGTGAAAATGGGCTCGGGTAAAAAGGCAGTGTGGATCCGGTAACTTTTATAATCCTATTCAGGGGCATTTTGGGGTTCTATTCCACACTGTGCAGGAATGTAGAGAAGCCCGCGGTAGATACGCACGGTGATCGAGATGGTCTGTAACTGTTCGTGCTACAATCGAGGGATTTTATTATTAAATTGCAGTTCCACACGCGGGGATCGAGGAAACCGTACGCATATCTCGGGGGTAACGGCTACAGCAACGGCTATAGTGGAGAGAATTTCGGCACGTAAAGTTATACGCTCCGAAACTGGGGGGCATGTGTTGACACCGTTTTTTGACACGTGTCAAATGGGTTGAAGCTTGATTGGTCAATGACCGTTCTCCATCGGCATCGGTAAAATATGAGCCAATATTGCCGATGGAAGGATGCTGCAAAAGGCCAAGTGTGTTGCCGATGGAGGCTGGGTGATCTTTGCCGACAAAGGTTAATTGGTGGTCTTGCCGATTGCCGATGAGGAGTCCTTGCCGATTGCCGATGAAAGGGCCTTACCGATTGCCGATAAAGGCTCGTTGCCGATTGCCGATGGAAGATGGTTGCCGATTGCCGATAAGGGTTCATTACCGGTTGCCGATGAGGAAGATGCTGCCGATTGCCGATCGGGAAAGTATTACCGATGCCGATGGGCGTAACTTAGCACTTGGTGGCAGCAGAAGACTACCGGTGGCCAAAGAAGTTGCAGGGATCTGCCGATGGAAGGCTTCCATCGAGGAAAGGTACAAGGAAACTGGTGTTTTATACCAGTATTATTATAGTAGTTTGAGTCTGACTCTTGCATGAGTCGTTTATTTTCCTTTAAAATAGGTGTGTTTGTTTAGGGAATAAATATTGTTATCCGGCTCCTGCGCGAGTCAGTTTCCTTTAAAGTAGGAGTTTGTTTTTAGGAAAGATATGTGTCGTGTCTTTGTACAACTCTCCATACGGGAGTATAAATATGAGCCCGAGGGCTATGGAATAAACAATCAATCCAATCAAAAACAAACCAATTCTACTTTTTATCCTACTTTTACCGCAATTTACTCTTTTATGCATTAGTTATAGTTATCAACGAGTTCTTCAAGTTTTCGACGGGCTGCATCACCTTGATCTCCGTCAAAATCCTTGCTAGTTCCGCGTGGGAGTACCTCTAGGCTTTGACAATCCGGGCGCATCGCTGTTTGCCTCGTCTAGCTCTGCTCTAGTTATCCGTGATCAATCTGAGCCTTGACGTCTGGGCGCATCGCTGTCGTCTCATTCAGTTTGTCATAGTTATCATTCTTGTCGATTGATTGGTCAAATCGACTGGCACGCCCTCGACATCGAGCTTTGGGTAATAGCCCGAAGTGTTCACAGATCTGACGCTTTTTGTGTCAACAATTTCATAAAAAGTTTTTTTTTTATTTCCTCTGATTTCATGAGCACCAAAAATTAAAAAATAAATCATTTTATTTCTATTTTCCATAAAGCAAATTTTAGGGTGTTACAGCGGCGCATGGAAGTCTCAGAAGCTGCGCTGTCACTCATGGCGGTGGCAGCGCAAGAAGCGGCGGAGGACGGAAGGAGAACATGCGGAGTTTGTGGCCGAGTGAGGACTAAAGCAGTATTCGATGGAAGACAAGGACGGGAGGTCAACGATGTAGCCCCGTGCTCCGCATGGGCGTTTATCTTCGATGGGCCATAAATAGATTTAGCAGGGGCCAAGATGAAATAGAATTAGCAGCAGCCTAAGCGAGACACCTACGTTCTCAGTAGCTGTTTGTACAGAGCGGTTGTTTTTCCGGGTGTTTTTTCTTTGCTTTTTTGTAAATTTGTTTGTACAGTTTCTTTTGCTTTCTTCGTCTAATATAAAAAACGACAAAGCTTTTGTCGTTCCTTTCGGAAAAAAAAAATTGCTGTTGCACGCTTGCCGCTGTGCATCAGGGAGTTCATCTTCATGTTGTCGCCATACACCTCTTGAATGCTGATTTTTCGTAGTTCTGTTGTAGGTATGTCCACATTGGATTCTCTGCTGTGTAACTTGTCAAATGTCAACAATCTTTCACTACAATACAATTCAATAATATTTGCATCGGCCATACACTCTAGTAAATAATAAATAATTATGATATTTATCGTAAATCATTACGATATTTGGATATTTTTACCAATAATATATATCTCAACTTGGTTCCTGTTATGTTATGTTATTTCAATATATTCTTGTACAAATTTCTTTAAATCCTAGAGCAGTTCTCATAATTTCATATAGACCAATTCTCGTAAATTCATATAGATCAATTCTCGTAAATTCAAATAGCATAATATTATGGTTACTGCATCCAATTAACTAAATTCGTATGCAAATTCGTTCTCGTAAATTATACCCATGCACCTTTTTTGTGTTGTCTTAACATAATTTTTTGTTCATGTAAATCAAAACAGATCAGTAGTGAACAAGCTTATTCATACTTGTTTACCTTAAGCACCATACTATTTAAGACAGTTCATATATTTTTTTAATGATTTCAGACAATTAGGCTTCCCGGCAGCAGGAGCTTACTTTACAGAGCAGCAGACAGGCATGACCGATTGATCTCAGTTTGATCACTAGTCAGGCACTAGGTTGCATACTTGTGTTGGAGTAGTAGTGCCAGATAGAATGTGCAAGAAGAGCTTCTAAATTTAGATCCTGCAATGTTCAGTTAGTTTTGAGACGGCATATGTAGTTTCACAATGTGTGGGGATGTGTCATGTTGTATTTTGCTAGATTCTTTGTAATAAAGTTTCATTGCCAATTTATAGTAACTTGATCATCATTGTGTATTATCATAACCAATTCTTGAAAAATGGCTTTGCAGCCTAATTGTGTTAACTCGCCAGCTTGATTTTCTCATAACTATTTCATGATAATTCTTCTAGTTGTCATAGTAAATAGTTTCCCGGAACAACATGATGGTAAATTATAGTAAGTCTATCCTACTTACCCGGAACAACTGAAATTTATGTACTATTTTAGTAAAAGTCTTATTATTATAGTAATTACAACCTAATAAGTGTACACGGTGAGCTAAATTGTTGAACTATAATCCAAAATACCATCTCGAGCGACTAGTTTATCGTAAATCGATCTCATAATGCTCTATTGTCGTAATTTCCTAATTATTCTGGTATTTCTTTTTATTATTCTCGTAACACTTGCATGCAAGTTTACACCAGTAAATCAGCTTCATGTAAACAACTTCCATGGAGCTGACTCCTAGAGACTTGTCTGCAGCTTTCAGCAACATCACAGGCCAGCCATCTCCCACTGGTGACGACATAGCAGCAGAGGTTGTAGCCGAGCTTCAGACGATGGAGTTAGTCACTCCTACAGCGGGTCAGCACCGCTTCTTAGTTGCGTCGTCTAAGGCCGCTCAGGATAGCCAGGCCCCTGCAGTTTCAACACCTCCGGGCGATATCCAGACTGAGGCCACTGCAGTCACAGCTACACCACTCCAGCCTGAGCAGCCGACGGTTGAGGAGACTCCCGGAGAGTCAGTGCCAGAGGCATAGCCGGCTTCAGCAGCTCCAGAGGCACCGTCGGACTTAGTGGCAGCCGATACTCCTACTCCTACCCTAGCTACAGCTCCTGCCACCTCAGTGGCAGCACCAGCAGGCCCAGCAGCTCCAGACTCTCCGAGTGAGGAGACCGACAGTGACGTCGACCTCTCAGAGTTTCGACGTCTCGACCGTGTCCAGGCTGCTGCTACTCCACCTCCAGACGCTTAGCTTTTAGGTGCTTCGACGCCAAAGGGGGAGAGAGATGGTCGAGTTTGCTAGCTTCAGGGGGGAGTTAGTGGGTTTCGTTCTTTTGATGTGTATATACTCTATATTGCATCTTGCATCGCCGTTTACCGTCTTTCATGTATTGTATTATGTGTGTGATGTTTGAGACTCTTGGTTGATGTGTGTGACATGTGGTTGAACTCATATATTTATATCATGCCATTTGGATGTTGCTATATTGCTTCCACGCTAACTTCTGATCTTATGGCTATAGCATATCCTTTAAAATCAAGTACCACTCTTAAATTCCTATCTATTGTGCTTGCCATGGCTTGAATGGTTTAGGCATGTATATGTTTTTCTTATCATTAACCCATGCCTATCTCATGTCAAGTCATATTTCTCTAATGAATACTCACTCTTATTCTTATAAACTCGAGCTTGTATTGTCGCCAATCACCTAAAAGGGGGAGATTGAAGCATCTAGGCCCTATTGGTTTAGGCGATTAACGACAATGCTAGATCACTATGACTAACGTGTGTTTTGAGAAGGCAAACTTGATTAAGTTAGGTCATATGTGATGCAAGTGAATGGGCTTAATGGTATTCATGCCCCAAGATGGAATTCGATTTCGGTTTCAAAGGATGAAGCTACAAGGTGAAGACTAGGCTAGCTCTTAGTGCCATAAGGTGTGAGAAGGGCACTAAGTATAGACTAGGGCTTTGTTTTTCCTTTGACCGTACTATTAAGGGGGGTATGAGGTTAGTAGCTTGACCTAGGAGAGGTTGGGAACGTTGGTGTATGCACATTTTTCACAACTAGTCCTAGAGACCCTACTAATAGCCCTTGAGATACCTTGAGTTGGTAGGAGCAAAACCCCTTCAAGAAACTTGGTGAGAAGAGGTGAAAAAGGCTCTGGACCAGTTTGCCTAGGAGGCTCCGGACCACCTATCCGGAGGGCTCCATACTAATTTCTATTGGTCCGGTGGCCAGTGTCTAGGGAGTGAGCCAGAGAGAGAGAGCTCCGGACTAGTCCGACGCACTTCAGTGTCTTCCCTTTTCTATGCAGTATGTACCAGGGCTCCGGACTAGAGGCTCTGGACCAAGGCTCCTGACCAATGCAAGTGGTCTGGTGGTGCCTGGTACAGTGATATTTGAGCTGAAGAGTGAACTCTAGACCAATGTGCATGGTCCGACGTTGTGGGCTCTGGACTAGTCCGGTGCCTTTGCAGCAAGGAGAAAAGGCATAAAACGACTAGTTGGAGAGGTGGGGACTATTTATAGCTGCCCATTTCGTCCCAATTAGCACTCTTGGCTATTGTTACACCTGGAGGAACCCTGAGAGAGTTCTTGGAGAGCCAAGGGCCTAGTGAGGGAGAGATTTGAGGAATCCTATTATTGTCCTTCCCTTCTATGGTGATTAGGAGTGACAAATGTGCATCCATCCACCTTCCTATCCTTGAGTGGGTCCAGTGAAGGTCTTGTGCTTGTCACTCTTGGTGATCGGAGGAAGGCGATCGCCGAGAGATTGTTGGTGGCCCTTCTCCAAGCTTCTGTGATCGGTTGTGGGCGGTTTACCGAGCCAGAGTGGCGAAGAACCAACTCATAGAGAGCACTCATCCCTTGTGCGGGATTGAGGGGGAGCGATACCTTGCGAGGTGCTCCAACGAGGACTAGGGGGAGTGTCAACTCCTCGATACCTCGGGAAAACATCGCCGTGTCACAATTCTCTATCCCGAGTTCTTTACATTTCC